>CAJQTU010000050.1:480188-855133 GCA_906901685.1 Desoria tigrina
CCTCAGCAAAGGAGATTTGGGATAAACTGGCAAGTATCAATTCAGATGCAAGCAGTCTCAACAGGCAACACAGTCTTACAAAATTCTTCAATTTCAAAACTGGAATCGAAGATTCCGCGTTGGAAGCATTTTCTGAAATCAAAGATTTAGCCAGATCCCTCAATAAGATGGGAATCGAGTTATATGAGCCAGCTACTTCAACATAAATTGTCTCATCTCTCCCCGAAGAACATTTTCATGCTTTCTGGAAAGCTTTGGATAGTGTTCCAGCAGCTTGCCAGACCATTCTGAATCTGCATGTAATGTTAAAGAAAGAAGAATCGGAGTTCAAACAACAATCCGAGAATCGGGAGATGAGCATCCATACCAAGGCATTTGCAGCTAAAGCAAAGAACATATTTAAAGGAAAGAAGGGACATACTCCCGCATCGAGTCAAAGAAGAAAACATCCCTACGCTTTAATTGCGGAAAAGTACATTGGCGTCGAGAATGTACCGAGCCTTTGAGTATTATAGCCATTTTTTAAAGCCTAAATTATTAGCCTTTTTTTTAAAGATCTTTTAGAAGACCAGCTGGTCTTCTAAAAGACCTTTAAAAAAATATATATTTCCGGCACACCCACCTAAAAACTAATTACAGATTCAGATTCCCCGTCAAATTTACTGTCAAATTAATGTCTTATATTGTAATTTAAAAAAAAGTTGACAATTTAAAAAAATCGAAAATTTAAAAAAAATTGGAAATTTTGATTTTTTGAAATTACAATATAGAACATCAATTTGACCGGAAATTTGACGGGGAATCCGAATCTGGAATTAGTTTTTAGGTGGGTGTGCCGGAAATATCAATCTAGCCAGTTACCCAGAAGTTACCCAAGAATACCTCCAGCTTCCCTTTACATATTGATGGATTGGCATTTCAATTGGTTTGAGTTTGATAGATCCAAGGAATAAACTAAAAAATAGTCTGTTAAATCTTTGTAATAGTATTATAAATACAATTGAGAAAAATGTAATTATTTCTCAATTACATTTTTGTAATATACTATTACAAAGATTTTGGAGAGAAATATTGGAGTATTTCTCTGGGAGCTTATCGTGGAAGGAAGGAGGAATTGGAGCCTTTCAAACCAATACGGGCCTGACCCCTATCCGATATCCAAGAAGGAATTAAAATTTTGGATGAAAATCTCTCTCTCCCCCACGTGACCCCTCTCCCCCCACGTGACCCAGGTTACCTGCGTGACCCCAGCACGGGTTATGAACCTTATCATTAGTTTTGAACAAATCTTCATAGGCTTTCAAACTGTTGTGAGGCGAGTTTCAGTTGTCATATTGACAGAACTTTTCCAACTGTTTATCAAAAGGTTGGAAAGCGTAAGAAGATTTGTTCAAAACTGATGATAAGTTTCATAACCCATCCAATATTTTTCGTCGCTAACCTCCGTTTATCCTGGTTTGTTGAAGGGAAGCCGCTGCTACGCTTCCGCTTCAACTTAGTTGAGCTATCTGAGACTCAGAATTACACAAATTTAACAAACAAATAGTTCACTATTGCTAAGTTATACTTATGTAAGATACTATTACAGAAATTTGGCAGAGAAATAGTCAACTATTTCTTAGGATCATCCTACATCAATTGGTTTTCTGACCCGATTTCTGAGAAAGTTTTCCCAGACCGATTTGGATGTTTTTGTATTTTATTTTGAATAGAAATTGATACATCCACCTAAAAACTAATTACAGATTCGGATTCCCCGTCAAATTTCCTGTCAAATCGATGTCTTATATTATAATTTCAAAAAATCGAAATTTCGAATTTTTTTTTAAATTTTAGATTTTTTTAAATTGTCAACTTTTTTTTGAAATTACAATATAAGACATTAATTGGACAGTAATTTTGACGGGGAATCCGAATGTGTAATTAGTTTTTAGGTGGGTGTGCCGGAAATATATATTTTTTTTAAATCGAAAATTTAAAAAAAATTCGAAATTTCGATTTTTGGAAATTTTCGTTCATATGTAATGATGATTAGAAGGATCCGTATTATTATATAAAAACACTTCAAAATCGAGCAAAGAAAAATTTCCAAAAAATCGAGGGAGAACCCGATTTGCATCATATGAACTCGTAAGATAATTATACGAACTCTTAGGATAATCCTACGAACTCGTATGATCCTACGAACTTGTAGGATGATCCTACGAACTCGTAGGATGATCCTACAAGAGGACCTTAAAACCGGGAGCTTGACCCATAAATCTGACCCCACCCCAAATTACCAAGTCAATTCAACCAGCTTAAATCCTTTGACCCCATTCTGACCTCAGATTTGGTCAAATCGTCGAATTCTGGGATTTTGATTTTTCGACCCCCCCCCAACCCCCTCCCCTTTTTAGTTAGGCGTGAGGGTGGGGGTCAAGTGGGTACTCTTTTCTCAATGAAATTTGGTGAAAAATCCGATAGCTTGGGAATTTTGACCCTCCGAGGTCACGTTAGTGACTTTTAATTTAGTTGCAAGGGCAACTTGCTTAATTTATATGAAACAAATCAATGACATTGTGGAACAACTCTGAATTAAATTATTCAATTATAGTTTATTATTATTGGGTTAAATCGATTTTCTAATATTTATACGACCTTAAACTTAAAATTACTACCCTTTAGGGACTCTACATTTGAATTATACGACCTTAGAATTACTACCCTCTAGGGACTCTACATTTGATAATTAATGAACAATTAATTGTATTAAAATTAAAATTACTTCCCTCGAGGGACTCTACATTTGAATTGTACGACCTTAAAATTACTACCCTCCAGGGACTCTACATTTGATAATTAATGAACAATTAATTGTATAAAAATAACCAGCCATAAAATATAAATAATTAATACGACAGTACAACCTAAACTACTACACTTTTTTATTTTTGGATTCTCGTTAGAAGTCGATTAAAAATTGCGAGGAAATTTAAAACCTGGGTAATCTATCGCAATCTTTAAATGGTATTTGGCAAATAAAATTGTTTGTAAGCCGTTTAAGTACGATATATGATTGTTTGCACATCGGTCAAATTCGGATTTTAAATGTGCAGGATATGAAGAAAGTGCAAAATTGACCATTGTTCGTACGGCTAACATAAAATCTTCGGTCAGTTCTGTAAACGTCAACTGGGATTGTTCCAATTCTAATTCATCATCTTCCTGATTTGTACTTTCTTGAACTTCGGCACGGACCTTTTTTGTAATTGGTTCAGATAATGACTGTCGTCGGCGTTTTCCTAGCTCTGACCTATAATTTAATTTGTAACACCCAACCGCAACCACCCAATTTTGAAGATCTAGTGCCGGCGTCGGAGGAGGAAGTGTCCAAGGCCGTTTTTTCCTTTCCCAACGGAAATGCTGGGGGACTCGATGGTCTCCGCCCCCAAATCCTTAAAGACCTCATCTCTACCACTACAAGAGAAGTCGGGGAAAAATTAACCAAGGTTATTGGATTTTTTGTCAACCTGATATTGAGAGGTGAGGTAATTCATATTTTTCGTCCCGTTTTTTTTGGAGCCTCCCTCACTGCCCTTAAAAAAAAGACAGGTGGAATCCGTCCCGTTGCCGTAGGCAATACCTGGAGACGAATAGCAGCAAAAATTTTAATTCGGCGAATTACGCCGAAACTTTTGGAAATATTTACTCCCCACCAATTAGGGGTGGGCCTAAAAGGAGGAGCTGAGGCGGGCGCTCATACCGCCCGAATGTATTTCAACGCCGACCATACCACCCCAAAAGTTATAACAAAGATTGATTGTAACAATGCCTTTAATGAGTTCAGGCGGGACATTATGCTGTCGGCAGTCGGCTCAACCATCCCATCGGCCTACCCTTTCATCAGCTCCTGCTACGGTGAGCCATCTAACCTTTACTACGGGACCACACCCATCCCCTCCCTTGCAGGGGTACATCAGGGTGACCCGTTAGGACCTGCCCTCTTTGCTCTCGTGACTCAACCTATCGTGGAGGCTATGGAGTCCGAATTGAACATTTGGTACCTCGATGACGGCACAATAGCCGACGAACCCAAAAATTCCCTGAGGGACCTTAAAACAATAATTTCGAAGGGTAGGGAAGTTGGGTTAACTCTGAATACCTCAAAATGTGAGTTAGGAGTTTTTGGCGCCGATGACGCCACCTACCGGGAAATTCAGCAGCAGTTTAGGGAATTAATCCCGGGCATTCAAGACATCGCCTTGGATTCAGCGACACTTTTAGGCAGTCCTTTAACCGACTTGGCGACGGAAAAAGTTTTAGCCGACAAAACCGCAGATTTAGAAAAGTTTTCGGCGAGGCTCGCTACTCTTTCCGCACATTCCGCGTTTTATTTATTAAGGGCCTCTATAGCTACGCCCCGTCTTATATATTTTCTGCGTTGCGCCCCCTCCTACAAAAAAAGAGCCCATCTGGCGGATTATGACGCTGCCTTGAAGTCAGCTGTGGAGACGACCCTTAACTGTGGACTCTCTCAAGAGGCGTGGTTACAATCTTCCTTGCCAGTGAAAAAAGGAGGCCTGGGGATCAGGCATGCTGTGGATACGGCGTTACCGTGCTTTATTGCGTCTTTCCACAGCGTCTTGCCCCTTGTCTCCAAACTGGCGCCGCCGACCATCCTCGCCGCCGACACTTCGCTATCCGACGCCCATGAACAATGGAAACTTCTGGCTCATTGCTACTACCCCGACCCCGAACAAAGGGGAGTTCAGAAATGTTGGGAGGGACCGCTAGTTCAACATTCCGTAGAGGCCCTAAACCTAGCGGCTATAACCCCTGAAGATAAGGCGCGGCTATTAGCCGTTTCTAAGCCACACATGGGTGATTGGCTATATGCGGTTCCCTCCCCCCAACTAGGAACCCATCTCGCGAACGAGTCCTTCCGTATCGCGTGCGCCCTTCGACTAGGGGCAAATATTTGCGAACCCCATAAATGCCCCTGTGGGGCACAGGTCACCGCCAGGGGTTACCACGGGCTCTCCTGCAAGAAGAGTGCAGGAAGATGGTCACGTCACGAGGCGGCCAATGATGTAATTGCCAGGGCCCTTCGATCGGCGGAAGTTCCCTGTATCCGAGAACCGGCCGGTTGCTCGCGGGCCGACGGAAAACGGCCAGATGGGCAGACACTTATTCCATTGGCAAGAGGAAAGTCCCTTGTTTGGGACTTTACATGTGTAGATACATTTGCCCCTTCGTATGTAGCCCAATCCGCTGTTAGATCCGGTGCGGCCGCTGAAACCGCTGAATGTAATAAGAGGAGGAAGTATGACTTCCTCCTCGAACGTTTTATTTTTGTTCCAGTTGCCATGGAGACAATGGGGATTTGGGGACAAGAGGGCCTCCGGCTAATAAAAAGTATCGGACAAAGAATCTCCTCTTTGACCGGAGAGTTGAGGTCCACTTCATTCCTCATTCAGCGTTTGGGAATCGCTGTCCAGCGAGGAAATATCGCTGCAATTTTGGGGACTCTTCCAGCCGGAAAGAAGCTGGAGGAAGTTTTTTATTTGTGATCTCACTTTTTTTCATTTTTAAGGATAGAAAATTTCTACGATATGTTAGGGAGCATTATTGTGAGACAGCCAAAAGTCAGCTTTTTCTACAATATTAAATGTAATATACTAAATTTTCTTAAAACTCTGCGTTTCAATCATTTACTCTTTGAATAAAACACATATTCTATATATATATTAATTCAAATTATAAATGAACCGACGGTTTTTGGACCAAAAACCTACGGTTTCGGTTAACCGCAACTTTAGTAAAAAAAAAATGATTAAATCAAGATATTTAACTGTTTTCCCGAAGCCCCTTTCGTTACCCTCCCTTCTTTGTTGACATGAAACAAATTAGTTATGCTCAAAATTTGGTCCTCAATATAATCCTCTTTAGATTTCGCAAAAATTTGGTTTCGTTTTTGAGACATAGTTTAAAGTCGAAATGTCAAACAAACAACAACAATCAACAACCTCAACACAAACAGGCAAACTGACTGCACTTTTGTTTGTTTGTCGTGCGTTTGGTGTTGTATCTTAAGAATATAGGATAAAGCGCATGAGTGAGAGCAGATTCAGCAGAGTAAGACAGAGACTGAGTGCTCGTGGACCGAGGGAAATCTGGTTTATTTTTCGTTCTCGTATTGATGGAATTTAAAGGGGAGTCGACGATTGGACAGAAAAGTTAAACATCAGGACACGCAGGAAAATTCCGGTATTTACAACGGTAAATAAAAGAAAGAATAAAATAAAATAAAATAAAACCAGACTCATTAAAAAAAGATTAATAAGCCATAAGCTCCTACTACAACAAAGAAGATGGATTCTACTGAATTTGTAAGTTCAAGATGCTTGTCAATGTTCAATGTTAGAGGATATTATTGGTTTCAGGGCTGGGGAGAATCCCGGATTACATATTTAAGAATCCGGAACCTGGATTACAGATTACGAAATCTAAGAAAATTACATTAAATTTAATTTAAATTACATCTAACGGATTCGGGTTCGGATTACATTCCGTAATCCCGATCTCGAAATTATATATCCGTAATCCGTAATCCACTCTCCAAGATTTTCTTAGTGTAATCCGTAGTCCAAATTTTTTTTGGAGTAATCCCCGAGCCCTGATTGGTTTAAATCAGTCTTTGTTGATAATTACTTGATTTTTAATTTAAAATTTGCAGTCAAGGGTGCTGGGTTATATTCAAGGGAACTTGAACGATCGCCTTCTCGAAATAATAAAATATGTGCTGGAAAAAGGGAAGGCTAAACCAAATCAAATTAGCAGCCTAATTAAACTCGTGGAGGAAGTGGATATCCGAAATAACCAACTAAACCTTTTCCAACCCCAACGACACTTTCTTCCATCGGTAAGAATTTTTTTTCTCGAGCCTTTTTTGTATTCAAGTGAAGTATTTAAGCCAGCCTCATAATTACGTTGAAGGGGTGGGGGGGGAGGCCAAAAGCCTAGAGTGCCTAGATGGCCGCTCCAACTTTGAGTAGGATGTTTTAAAAAAAATGCATATTACAGGACCTTGCATCCACTGTCGAATCTGTTCGAGCTGGACGGACCGTGGAGTGGTTGTTTTTTTTAAGAACTCTTTAAAAATCTCCCGATAAAAGCGGAGCAATCGCTTGCAGTTGCAGATTACCTGAAACGACTACGGTCCACGCATAAAACCGTCCTCCACTTGAAGTCCGAGATATCTCGCCATTTAAGGAAAGCAACCCCACTTCCTGCATTCAAGATAAATTGGTGGGACGAGGTGGGGATTGCTTGGGGCACCCGCAATCCAAAAGTTTCACATGTGGTAAACCCAAATTTGAATTGTAATTTTTTCATATGACGTACTTTTTCCAAACATAAAAACAAATTTGTCATTTCATTGCTTAGGTCAAGCTCATGCGGCATTTTGGAATTCCTTCCGATCGAACGATGATTTACGTAAATCAAATATCTTTCAAAGACGAAATAATGCCTTCAAGTGCATTCCGTTTGGAAGCCCCTTCAGGGGAGGAAGCCCCTTCAGGGGAGGAAGAGATGGAGCTATACGATGGATCTTGGAGGAAACTTCGATAACACGCCCAACAACAGAAGAAACCGATGTGGAATCCAAAACCACATATATTTGGTGGGCATTGAATTGAATTTTGGCCCCGAAAATAGCAATAAATAAATAAATGTCATATATTTGGTGGGCATTGAATTGAATTTTGGCCCTGAAAATAGCAATAAATAAATAAATGTCATAACGTTGTTTTTTTGTGCGTTTTCAATGGGAGCTCGATCTCCAGATAATGCGACTGTTCCCGGGGCCCTTTGACCCCTGAACGAACTTGACCTTTCTTTGAAGGTCATAATCTAATCTAATTGAAAAATTAAAAATGTCGAAGCCCGAAAATCCTAAGGGTCCAGGGGCCTCATTTTCGAAGCCGTCGTTATCATAACGACGTCGTTAAAACGGGTTAACGACGTGAAATGGCTAGCGACGAATTTTCAAAACTTTTTTTAGCGATGTCGCTAACAACAAAGACGGCTTTGAAAATACGTCGTTAGCTCCTTTACGACATAAAATTACCGACGTATTTTCGAAATATTTTCGTGTCCTAGATACCCCAATTTTGCGTCGTTAACTAAGGACAGCTCTGAGCTGTCGTTATCTGAACAAATTGTAGCTAAATCGTTTGAAATCAAAACTTGATTTGGATTTTGTCTGATTTTTTGTTCAATAAACCTACGATATGCATTGCGGTCATAATTTAATTATGTAACTTTACTACCCTCGTTGACTCGCCCGGTGAAACTCGTTTCATCCTCTATATCTAAGCATTAGAGTATTATGTTAAAGCAATGAACTATATAATATAATATATACTGCTATATACATAAAAGACAAGATGAGATTTACCGGCGAGTCAACTAACAGAGGGACTTTACTTTGGTTTTTAAATCTAAATAGTGCCGTACAACTTTAATGTATTTGATGTTACTATTTCAAGTCAAGAAGACTAAAAAGTTTTCAAAGGAGTTTCTTGGTATCCTCTCTAAGTATCCCCTTTCGAATGTGAGGTAAAATACCACCGATATACAAACTTCAATATTATATGCTTATGAATTACATACGGAACAGAAGAATCGGATAGATTTCCTAGTGTCAAAAGTACATGTTAGTATTTAAACTTTAATCTAATTTGGACATTTTTAGAGACATCTTCTTAATTTTGATGTTTTATGGATTTTATCATGGATTCCGTATGAACAAATTCGGAGTTCTAGAGTGTAATATTAAAAAACCCGCATGGGTCACCCCCACGGGTATCTGACGAACAAGAAGTCCAATTGCTGAAGAAATTCCTTCATGTATGAACCGTCATTTCGAAATTTTAACCAAGGCAACCTAAAAAGCATTTTACTCTAAATTACGTGTCGCTATTCTTGTCGCTAATTACTTAGCGACAACCGTTTACGACAAATTTTACGATTCGGTTTGAAAATACGTCGTAAGACCTCGTCTTAGAATCTTCGTCGTTAAGGTGTCGCAACCTTAACGACGTCCTTAGTTAACGACGGCTTCGAAAATGAGGCCCCAGTAATATAATAATATAATATAATAAGGTCTAAATGCTAAGTAAAGTAGACCAATATAAGACAATAATAAGACAATTTGTACGTTTTTCAATTGTACTTTCCTGTTTACGGTTTTACAAGTTGCATTATTTGAATATTTCCATTTTATTAGCTGTAGCTAACTAGTTCTTTAGTATGTAAATTTTTATAATAAATAATAGCCTTTGTTATATGTATTTTCAGAAATTTCGCATTAAAGAAATTTACACTAATTTCTCTGCTGTATTATTTAATAATTCACAATTGTAATTATTGATGTCGACTTCATTTTGTGCTTCAATCAACTGGTATACAAAGTATAGATGCACTATATAGTGTATTGTAAATAAACAAGTATACTGTTGTTTTGCATGACTAGGTTATTTGACATAGAATTGCATACGGAAAGTTAAACTGTACGTATAATTTAACCCCTATGACTATGCAAAAGCAAGGAAGATATTAACACTGGACTATTTCAAACCCATTTGCAAGCTCAAATCCTTCTACACCTTGTCCATACCTTGCATATTACATCTTGTAATATCTATGAAATGAAAACTGAAATAACAAATGTTTGATTTATATGAAGGCATAAAAAGGTGTAATAATATATATAATATATATAATAAAAAGGTATATATTGAAGGATTTTTAATAGTTTTATTCGTTTTTTTAGCATTTTCATACAATAGAAACGGATGAATTATTTTATGTGAAGTAGACAACCGGACAACCGTGTACAAATGTGATAATAACAATATCAATTATAAAACAATACGAGAAATATCATATTCATAATAATATCATCATAATAACAATAATTAATATATTAGTTTCAGCAGAAATCGACAACATAATTTAGTTACTTAAATACGTCCTATTTACAAATGCAGTACTTAGTATCAGGTTATATCATAAACCATGTGGAATAAGAAATTCGTCCATTTTAACATTGTTTCGAAAAAGATACGTCTAAAAGTCAAAAACAATATTACGTTTTTAGATATTTATTGATGCAATATTGCATGTTGTTCTTCTTTGTTGTTCGTAGTTGTTCTTCCCGATCAATCTCCTTTTTAATCATTGCCAAAATATCAACAAACTTTCGACAGGTCTTTATATCGAAGTTGATACAAATGCCGCTCCAATTTGATTATTCTCAGAGGAAATTGGGTGCAATACCTTTACAATCCGGTCAAGTCACGGTTGTCCTTGAATGGTCGTAGTACGAGTTCTGAATGATCGAGAGTCTCGACAATAGACGATTGAAAAAAATCCGGATCGTTTCTATCCCGGAGTTTGGAATACTCCGAACCGATGAATCTTGGAAGCTCGGTTTTGTACGAGGCGGTTGAGATTTCTTTCAGAATTAAATTTAGTTTACAAATAAACTGTGCAAGGCTGGATTCTGAAGCCTGCAATATAATAATACTCACGTGTTTATAAATCACAAGGTATTATAAGAGAAGCTTGAAATAACGTCTAAACTACAATTGTGCCAACAAAAATATATAGATTTTATATAATACATAGAAAAATAAATAGCTCTACCTGTTGGCGAGAGGTGGGAAGTGGTTCTCCGTTTATAAATCCATTGCGATTAGTCCAGTGAATATGAAATGACTCTGTTTCGTCATTACAAAAACGTCGAATTTTCATTTGTGGTAAATGATGTGTATCTACCCCTTTGTAAAAGTCAACGTGTCGCTAGTAGGAAATATTATGTTCTATGGTTGTTGAGTTGTTACCAGCCTCGAGTTAGTTAATAAATAACTGGGTGGAAGATTTCTTATTTATTTTTTAATCACCTACGTCGTCAATATGCCTCTTTTCACTGTTTCGTGAATCCATAGTGGATTGAAGTAAATTAAAATTGATGTGATGGGGCTCGAGTCTGCGAGAGGAATGAATGTAAATATGCTTTGTAGAAGAGGATGATATTTCATTGGAGGGGGCAGTGTAGTTTGGTGCGAGGCGGACAAATAGATTATTTACACATAGTTTTGCTCTAGGGAATGGAACGTCCAGGGGCTTTGTCCGTGTCTTGATCGGTATCTGCATTCTCAGTCGTTGGTGCTTTGTCGGAATTAGTTTGAACTTCATCCAACATGTGTTCAATGTCTATTCTTTCCTCAATTCTAGGCAGTTTGATGGAAGATGAAGCTGTCTGTGGCGAAGTGGTCTCTTCATTATCCGGCTTCAATGATTCAAAGACTTGACGTCGATCAGTCTTTGGGGCTTTATTCCAATATGTTCGAAACAGTTCAAACTTTTGAGATGCTGCCCAAACCAGCTGCACCTCTGCCTCAACCTCGACGAGCGTTAGATTGTTTGAAAACCACAAATCAACCATCAGAGCACGTCTATGCATAACGTGGCCACTATTTGCTGACCTGAGCCAAGCACTTGAATGTGGTGGTATGACGTGCGTGTAACAAATCCAGGTGATTAAAAGCTCACACCGGTTACCCGGCTCATAGGCTAAAATTTGAATCAGCTTTTTTACGTCAAACCAGAGCAATTCCTTGACCGTTGATGATCCCACCAACGAAACCAAACTGTTAATTTTTTGACACTCAGTCATCACAAGGTCCAACAGTTTGTTGACCTAATGCCGTTCATCTACCTCTGCAATTTTGTCATCCATATCTTCACGGAAATTTGCAAGAGTCGTGTAGTATTTATCCAATCTCTGTTGCAGCGGTTTTAAAAGATCACCATTTTTAGATCACGATTTCCATTGTTATAACACTTTAACGGCATTTTGTTTTATTGTCATGTTGGGGAGGAGGGTTTAAAGCCATCGTGATTAAGACTATAGAGTCGAAAACCCAAATCAGAATAGAATACGATTTGTCTATTTCGCAACGAATGAGAATAATCGAATGAGGGCATGAGGGTTAGATTCGAGAATTGCTATGCTATCAGAAAGCGAGTTTCCGAATACGGGCTACACATAGGTCGGTGGCCAAACCCGAATGCAAGCCGAATTTGGTGATAGAACCAAAGCCGAATGCGAGCCAAATACGTTGTGCACGTCGGCTGGTACAAAAGTTGGCATACAATGGCATTTAGCCTTAGTAGGTCAAATATGTTCTATAACTAACAGGAATCGTTTAAGACGCATATACCAATTTCCTCCAAAATGCCCGTGTTTTATACAGATACAAATTTGTGAACCGGGCAACCACCAACTAACGCCATTCCCTTGGCATAACCTTTGGATGACCCCTACAGGACAACCAATCAACCAATTTGTACCAATTAGGGGTTTGGGAAGGGAGGGAAACCGATTACTGTGCATTTGTGATCCCGTGAAATTAATTAATTTGAGCGTGTTTTCGGTTTAGATTTTGGATTTTTTTTATCCCTCGATAAGCCCGTTTATCTGGCCTGCCAACTTTTATCGAAAATCCTAAAATTTTTACATTTTAATTATTTAAAACGGCTGTTTTAAAAAGTTATTTCTCAAAATAGAAAGTTGGGTTTCGTGAGGTATACTCCAGTCAAAAATAGTTCTACCTATTGACAAATTTTAACCCAGAGTTTTTTCAAGTTGAAAAATCCTCAGTACGGTTGTAACGGAAAGGTTTTTTTTGGACTGTACTTTATTGTACTTCTACCTTCCTGTCAAGATTGCTGTCACCTTTTCTCCAACTCTAAGGGTCCATCCAGTCTTGTTGAACTTACCAACAAAGGAAAAAGCGTACTTGAGCCCTGTGCCATAAGGGTACGACACCCAAGGGCTCCATTTCCGGTAACGTAGCACGCCAATTTCCATGAAAGACAGATCCTATTTTCATATTTGTCTTCCAACCCAACAGAATTAGAAACACGTTATGACCACCCCGGACGACCCAGGAGGGGGTGCATCCGCAAGTGCTCACCTAGACGACCATTTGGACGACACGATAAATTCGTCTCAGCTTGCTGTTCCCCATTCTCGTCGAAATAGTGCCTCGCCTTCTAGGACCCAGACCAAGGCCAGGTCCATACAGTGGATCCTTTACAATTTGGAAGTTAAGGTCGGGTCAACTCTGCCTAGGTCAGAAATTACTGACCGTTATGCGCATTTTATGCACGAGAAGGAGGACGTCGCAGTGTCTACTTCCACATTTGGGAAATACTTAAGAGAGGCCTTTCCTAACATTCAACTAGACCAAGGGGGCAGAGCCGGGAGTAAGGGGGTTTCACTTCGAACTTACTCCAACCTTGGGTGGGTGAGCCAACAACCCCAGCATAATAGGATCAATTGGGGGACCAAGTTAGCTACCCTTAAGGGCACAATTCCTACCCTGCGTCGGTGTCCGCGAGGAGCTCGTCTTCAGGTCGCCCAAGCCCTTTCTGTGACCCTAGAGAAGGTCACTACCCTTAATGACGACGAATCCTGGGGTAACTTGTTCCTCTTTCCTTACGCGACCCTTAATGTTCCCCAGGTTGCTGATGAAGTGTCTAACTTAACCAAATGGGTCAAGGGCAACACTGCAAAATGGACCCTTGACCCCAACAGTGCACTCCCACTCCCACGCCTGCCACGCCCCACCCTCAACAGAAAAGTTGACCCCCAACAACAAGTCGCGAAGAAGGTGGAGGCGAAGCTCTCAGACGGCGATGTAAGGGGCGCAATTCGGCTGTTATTGTCGGATGATACAATTGCCCCCCACGACGAAGTCACCCTTAAGGCCCTTCAAAAAAAGCACCCCCCTCACCCTGCACCAGCACACTACCCTGATGATCCTGAAATTGAGGACCTTGTTCCGGTTTCGGCGGAAGAAGTTTCCAGGGCCGTAGCAACCTTTCCTAACGGCTCCGCTGGGGGACTGGACGGCCTCCGCCCCCAAATTATAAAGGACCTTCTCTCTATCAGAACGGGTGACACAAGCGAAAAGTTGTCCAAGGCCATTACTCTTTTTATGAATATGGTGTTAAAAGGTGAAGTTAACCCGTTTTTTCGACACATTTTTTTCGGTGCATCTCTTACGGCCCTGAAGAAGAAGACTGGTGGAATCCGTCCTGTAGCTGTTGGGAATACGTGGCGTAGACTTGCAGCAAAAATTTTGGTCCGGAGAATCACGCCGATTTTGGTGGAGAAGTTCGCCCCCCATCAATTAGGAGTGGGAATCAGGGGCGGCGCCGAAGCCGGGGCCCATACCGCTAGATTGTACTTCGAGGCTACTCATTCTACGCCGAAAGCACTTGTTAAAATTGACGCTAATAATGCGTTTAACGAGTTTCGGAGGGATTCTATGTTCTCGGCAGTCGGGTCGACTATCCCTACCGCCTACCCCTTTATAAAGTCATGCTACTGGGAGCCTTCGACCCTATTTTATGGTACCACCGAGATCCCCTCGCTTTCAGGGGTACATCAGGGTGACCCCTTAGGCCCTGCTCTGTTCGCCCTAGTCGTTCAGCCCATTGTGGAATCCCTAAGGGCCGAATTGAATATTTGGTACCTCGACGATGGCACGTTCTCAGATAGCCCAGAAAAATCCCTTACGGCCCTTCAAACTATTATTTCCAAGGGTCAAGAAGTTGGACTGACCCTGAACCCTTCAAAGTGCGAGTTGGCGATTTTCGGCGCGGAAGATACCGATCGCCGAAATATTCAACAAAAATTCGAGAGCGTAGTACCAGGCATTCAAGTTATCACCCCCGAGTCGGCTAAACTTTTAGGAAGTCCACTTACCGATTCGGCGATGGAGAAGATTCTAGCCGAAAAAACCGCCGACCTGAAAAGTTTCTCGGCGCGACTCGCTACGCTTACCGCCCATTCTGCTCTGTACCTTTTAAGGGCTTCAATTTCTACCCCCCGTCTTATATATTTTCTCCGTTGTGCCCCTACTTACAAAAAAATGGGCCTGCTTGCTGATTACGATGCAGTTTTGAAATCGGCGGTAGAGGGCACCCTGAACTGCCATCTTTCTCCAGAGGCGTGGCTACAATCTTCCCTTCCAGTTAAAATGGGAGGTCTAGGGATCCGTCATGCTGTGGATACGGCGCTTCCGTGTTTTATCGCGTCCTTCCATAGTGTGTCGCCCCTGATTTCCCAACTGGCGCCGCCGCAAATTTTTACCGCTGAATGTTCTCTGGCGGAAGCTGAAGAAAGATGGAGCACGCTTACCTGTTGTGACCTACCGGATCCGGCACAGAGAGGTATTCAAAAATGCTGGGAAGGGCCCCTTGTTCAACAAAGTGTAGAGACCCTTAACTTGGCCGCTAATAGCCAAGAAGATAAAGCGCGCCTAATGGCTATAGCGAGTCCTCATGCCGGCGACTGGTTGAATGCCCTTCCTTCCCCTCAACTAGGAACCCATCTTCCCGATGAGTCATTCCGCATTTCTTGCGTTCTTCGCCTTGGGGCAGACATATGTGAGCCCCATAAGTGCCCCTGTGGGGCACAAGTGAGCTCCAGGGGCTATCATGGCCTTTCCTGCAAAAAGAGCGCTGGTCGTTGGTCCCGACATGAGTCGGCCAATGACGTCATCGCCAGAGCCCTTCGTTCTGCAGAGGTTCCCTGTATCCGTGAACCCGCTGGTTGCTCAAGGTCTGACGGAAAAAGACCGGATGGGCAGACCCTGATCCCGTGGGCAAGGGGTAAGTCCCTAGTGTGGGACTTTACCTGCGTTGATACCTTTGCCCCATCGTACGTGGCCCAATCCGCACTTCGTTCCGGTTCAGCTGCTGAGACGGCTGAGGAAAACAAGAGGAGAAAGTACGACTTTCTCCTTGATCGTTTTATTTTTGTTCCCGTTGCGATTGAAACAATTGGGATTTGGGGCCAGGAGGGACTTCGCCTCATCTCCTCCATCGGACAGAGGATTTCCCAGGTCACTGGGGTCAGGTCATCCTCTTTCCTATTACAGCGTTTGGGTATTGCTATTCAGCGGGGTAATGTGGCGTCAATTCTTGGTACTCTTCCAGCTGGAAAAGAGATGGAAGAAATTTTTTTATTGTGAGTGAAGTGATTTTATTTCTTTTGTCCCTAATTTGTGTTTTTTTTTGTGTATTGGTTTTTAGGGATTGGCGTTTTTTATACGTGTTTGAAAGTGTAAACCGCATAGATTAACTTCGAATTATCTGGTTAGGGAACATTTTTGTGAGACGGTTCAAGGTCAGTTTTTTAAAATACATTGTAATACATAACTCTTTTTTATTCATTCATCTCTCAACTTACCTCTGTGATACTACTTTAAATGATGAATAAACCTCATATTTGTACCATCCTCGAACTTGGCCTGGCAGTTATCGCTGCGACATGAATAACGGTCAGACAATGGCATCCATATAAGCCCTAACTCACGGCCTAAAACTACAGCATTTTTTTCGATTCTATCCAAAAGTAAATAGGAAATTAACATGTTAGAGCAACAAAATAGCAGTGGGATGGATTCATCGTTCTGTTATTGCTCGCTTACTTCATTGCCTTATACAAAATAGTATAACAAGATATTCAAAAGATTAAACTACGAGTTGGGTCCGCCACTCATAAAATAAACCCAGAAAATGTATTTTCAAAATGAAACAATTTAAATGTAACCGAATTCTACTAACACTACAATATATGCAGCCTTTCTACAAGCGTGTAGCTCATTAACTCATCATCGATTTTTCGAATCTTTTGAGTATGACGATGTACGCTATTTCAATATTTTGGAGATAATAACAACGAAAACAATCAATTTAGGTAGTCTTATCTCAGTTTTCCATTTCTCACCTCTCTAGTGCTGATGATGCATTAAAACATACGATAGAGCGATATACAGGATGTTCAGTAACAAAATTAGATTAGTAGTTTTAAGACCGGTAACTATCAAAAAAAATACACTGTAATATGACCACTCATTATTTTCATAAAACCGATACTTCGCTCTTATTATTTTTAAATCCCATCCGTTTTGACATGTATCTAAGGGTAAGTAGGGTGAACGTGTTCGTATTGGGCTTGCATAAATATTTCAATGAATATGTAATTAATTGTTAAAGACACACTATGATCATTTCTCGTGTTTTCCTCACTACCAGAGAGTGCCTACTAAATCCTAAACTTTTAATTATGAACTAAACATTAGTAACTTTTACTATTTCAACCATGTTTGGCTGAAATATTTTAAATTCGTTATTAGAAAATGTCTTTAAAAACTAGTCTGTCTTCATCACTTGAATAACAAAGGATGTTATTCTATAAAATCTAAGAGGAAGGTACATTTTAAAGTGGTACGACAAAGAGAGAGGCCCATATTGAGGCAAATGTAGTTTCAGAAACAGAAGTATTTAAAAAACTTGAAGATTGTTCTTGTTTTCTTCTTTTGAGAGCGACTCAACTTAGAAGTCTCTTTTTAGCTGTAGTTTATATTTTACGATTGAATTTTTCTTTGCGACTTTTGGAAAATATATACGGATCAAGTTTCCTTGGTTTCAGGTTTCGTTTCTTCGTGATATTGCCTTCAGAGATTCCCTTTCCTCAGGGTACAAATTTGGGATTGGGAATGAGTTTATATTCCGGGGGTTTAGGAAATACTTATTCTAAGATTAGATTATTCATTTATAGAAGGTTTTTGAAAGGTTATACCTTCAAGCTTAATTGCCTTTTTAAATTGGATTAAGTTACCTTGGCTTCTTGGTGAGTCCCTTGTGGGAAAAGAACCTCAGGTTATCAGTGACTAACATCGGTTAGCGGAAGCGGAAGCGGAAGCGTAGCAGAGACACCTTTTAGTCAGACCAGGATGAGTGAGGTCAGTGACGGTCGGTTTTAAGGAACAAAGTGCGGCACTCCTAATCCTTCAGGCACACACATTATTAGGGAATCCCTAAAATGTGTGTGCCTGAAGGACTGGGTACTAATAAGGGAAAAGTTTGCTACTTCTCAGGCAGCTGCTTGTTTGGCCTTGAAGGCTGTGCGTCCGTCCCTTGGGCAGGTCGCTAGGGGTTCGAATCTAGGTTAAGTAGTGAGATAGGGGTTAAACAGAAGCAACGCGGACGCACTTTTTTGTTATCCAACATTGAATTGAAGGGTTGTTGGAGTTTTTGGGTGGGTGTGCCCTTTGTTCACTCTGTTCGCATCTCACAAAAAATTTATTATTGAGTTGGATTTTTTTCGAGTTAGGATTGAGAATTTTTTTAAATTCCGTATATTTTATATTGTAATTATCGTGTATTATAGCAAATATAGGACTATGCACACCTGGCACTAATTGCTTATGGGGACATACTCCATCATCGGTTATCCCAGATAATCCTATCGCCGAGAGTGACACTACCGTTCCCGACGAGGATTCAGTTAGTCAACAGCATCAACGAAGTGATGATGAAGTTCTACAGGTTTGTTTTACTAATATCATTTCTAGGTTGGACGCTGCTTGATGAAATGATTGGTTATAAAAAATCAAGCAACTTTTTCTTCTGATATTTTGACCTTTAACGTCAACACACAACAAAGGTCAAAAATTAGAAAAAGTTAACATCAAGCAGAGTCCGACCATCAAGAGAGAGTTTAATCTCATTAGTGGTTGCACCACAACGATGGAGCTAATGGAATTCAGTGAGCAACTTTACTATCAAATATTGATGTTCGTAATGTCTCCAACCTCACCTCTTACTAGCCCCTGGGATGTCGAAATGATGGATTTAATTTGATGCGAGTTCATCAAATTCGTTGAGTAAGCTAAACAATACACTTTGATTACTAATATTTTTATTTGCTATTTTCTGAAAGGCTTGATCAATTTAAATTAAAATTATTTTATTATTATAGTGATCCACCAATAGGAGCTGGAAATATTGACGATATAAATGCAATGGTACGTGTTCTGATAAGCAGGGATGGATCCTCTTACAAGATCCAAGATCCGGACTTGATCTAAAGTTGATTTTCAACAAAGCTCAAGAGGTTTGGAAAAAACTCAAAATGATCTTGGATCTTGGATCTAGAAAGTTGAGGATCTTGGCCATCCCTGCTGATCTTATCTTGACGATTTGAAAAAAAAGAGTCAACGTTGCCAATACGTCCTTACCACAAATGAGTGTCAACCGGCTTCAACTGTACATCAACAACTTCAACTTATGCATCCAATGGCAGATACATTTGGAATGAATAATAAAACTGCTGACCAGCTAATTCGTGAATCAAGATTTGTAACGTTGTTAGGTTGAAGGCTCGAATCGCAGTTTATCGAATCAAACCTCTTGTCAAGCTACGACGACTCAATTTGGAATGCGCTGTTAGTAAATCATAGCATTAGCGTTTCAATAAAAATTGCCGGTGCGATCTTATGAATATTTGAATATTGAACTACCATTTACGATGAATTGATTTCCAGCATTTATATATTAAAATTTAATTTGTTATCTCTACTCTTTTATTTTTGATCGCGTATGCGACTTGCTACTGAAAACAATGTGTCCGTCATATTATGTAACCTTGTCGCTTAATAAAACCACTGAACAAACAAACAAACAAAGCATACTGTAATTTAGATTTGTGAATTCTACAGTACTACGGTGATAATGACACACTGCCAGGTTTAAAATAGCATTAGTTTTTTTCGGTTAATATCCGGTTAAAACACCGAATTCGGAGGATTTTGAGCTTGTACTATTATTATATTTTATTTCAAAATCAATGATAGCTACAGTTTCGAAGTAAATAAGTAAAGTTAATTAATTTCAATCTTTCGCCTAATGCATATTTTTTATTATTTTGTTTTCGTGGTGATGGATTTGAGTCGCTCTAACACATCGTTTACCGTGAAGAATCAAACCGCTGGGGACTCTAGCGACATCGAGATTATCGACGTGTTGGGGGCCATAGATATAGAAGAGAATTTTCGAATTTTTTTTTAAATTTTCGATTTTTTTAAATTGTCAACTTTTTTTCAAATTACAATATAGGACATCAATTTGACAGGAAATTTGACGGAAAATCCGAATTTGGAATTAGTTTTTAGGTGGGTGTGCCGGAAATATATATTTTTTAAAGATCTTCTATCATATGAGTTGGGGCTATTATTTGAGCCATATGAGTATGCTATCATACTCACGCTCATTCAAAATTCTAAAAGCAATTTAAGAAATAATCTCAAAGACAAAATTAGAAGTATGAACGATAACGATTGGTTTAGTTATATGAAGAAAATTTGTGGGTTCAAAAACGAGCTTAACGCGTATGAGAAAGTAAGAAGCCTAAATTTAATTGATAAACGGTCAAATGTAGGTATTTTAAATCTGATCAATGATCACTTTACCTCAATATGCAATACTTACTCGTCCGTACCTCAAATATGCTTAAACCCCCTTCCCTTAAATAGTAAGTGTATTATGATTTCCCAAGATGATGTTTCCAATGCAATTTACAAGTTGAAAAATTCAAAATCCAACATTCCCAATAGACTTCCTACTAAACTGATCAAATTCGCCAATAGTTAAATATCATTAGTTCTAACTGATATCATAAAATCTTTTTATTCTCACACAGGGCCGAGTGCATGGAAGAGCGGTTTTGTCACACATTTACTCAAAAAAGATAATTTTACGTCATTAAACGACATGAGGGCGATCACTCAAACTGACATTTTTTCAAAAATAACGGAATCCTTCATGTTTGCTCATCTCTACGCTAGAGTTGAGTCGACAATTAACATTAATCAATACGGAGGTCTAAAGGGTGCCTCTACGGCTCATTATTTGATTAAAATGCTAGATTTCATTCTACAATCTCTAGAAATCCCTTTATTGCATATATTATTGTCACTTTCTTAGACATAAGGAAGGGGTTTGATTTAGTTGATCATGCCACATTAGTTAATATTTTGGTCAAATATGATGTAGATCCGCTACATATTCTATGGATTTTAAATTTTTTCGTTGATAGAAGTCAATTGTAAATTGTAAATGGTCTTGATGCGTGCTCCGTCCCCAAAGTAATTACCTGTGGTACTCCTGCTGGTACAAAATTGGCTCTCTTACTATTTATTTTACTCATGAATGAAATAATGAATGATTTAGATGTGAATTTTGGTATTTCTGAAAAGTATTTTTCTCAAAGTGGTTACGTAGATGATTTGATTTTTGTTGAATTAGTGTTACCCAAAAAAATGCCCAAAACTCAAGATATGCTTGGCAGAGTTAGTAGTTCCACACAAGATCTTAAAATGCAACATCCCAAAAAATCTGAAATTTTAATATTAGATTTCTCCAAGGAGAAAAGTAGCAGTAAGGATTTAAGTTTTTACATAGAAGGTGAAAAGGTCATGTTTGTTAATAGTGTTACTGTATTGGGAGTCAAGATCAATAATAAGTTAACATGGGATGAGCATATAGAATTCATTATTAAAAAGACTAACAAAAAGATTTTCATATTAAAAAAACTTCAATCTAGTGGATTTGACGAATCCGAAGTTCTACGTTCATATACTACGTTCATAAGACCCTTTTTGTAAAATTGCTCAGTAGCATGGGGCCCTTGTTTAAATGCTAAGCTAGTGTCTAAGTTAGAAAGATGTCAAAAAACGTGTCTATCAGTAATAAAAAAGATGCGTGTTGATATGGACAATTACAAAGTAGTGTTAAGTGAGTTGAAGCTGGAATGTCTTGAGGTGAGGAGAGAATTAGCTTTTCTTAAATTTGGCAAGTGATTATTAGCTCGCCTATTAAAAATAGGTTTAGAGCTAATGAAGTCAACCAGTTCGTCCGTCCGTCCGTCTGTCCGTCCGTCCGTCCGTCCGTGTGTCCGTCGTTTTTGTCAATGTAAATCAAAACAAAATTAAACAGCCTAGAAGCAGGCCGGATTAGAACCAATAAAAATTTTTTGAAATGGAAGCATAATATTCGCTAGTGTTTATCAAATTCCGAACACAGAATTAAGTTTTAACATAATTGTATTGGTTTTAATACCAAATTTATTTATATGATTTTTATCCTTTTTTCTAAATTCAAAACAATTTTGAAAAACTTTAAGGTTTGATATGAATTGTGCAACATGAAAATGGTTTTCGACTAAATCGTATTAGTTTATATATAAAATGTTTTTTAAAGAATTTTTATTGCTATAAAGATGTAATTAAATCGACATTTCTGGAAACAGAAATGATATATACAAATCAATACGTTTTGAAACAATAATCCAATTTTAAAGGTTTTTACGTATTTTATATGGAAAACAACAATCTAAGGTTCGTAAAAGCCTTAATTGGGACATGTCATAATATTGTTTCATGAACTGTTCAAATTGTTCCAGAAATAGAATCTATAATTTAAAAACAGTGTTTTAAGTAGATTTTAACTGCATTTGTCAAACAACAAAATAATTTTTAACGAAATTGTACAGGTTTAAATAGCACCATGGATTCACAGATTGGGAAACAGTAATATAGAATATAAGTCAATGTTTTTGGAACAATTCTCAGATTTTCAGTTTCTTCACGTATTTGTTATGGAAACTATCTTTATCGAGTTATATCATATTCTTTTGGATGTAAATCAATTCATCATAGAACAATTACTAAAGCTTCGGGATTAAAACGCAGTCGTCTAGGGGAACGTAAATGATGATGTTTTGATTTTATACAATCGAGCAACACGATCAGTAATATTGAACGATAATCTATATGAATTGTAAGCTGTCGTTAACGTTCACAACGTTTTATTATTATTATTATTTCATTCATTTATTATCATACCTGAACACCAAAAATTGGAATCGAATGTACTTGTGTCCATTTGATTTCTCGGGCCAGGTGGCTCGTATAAATTGTCAGGTAAACAGAATGATTCCTCCCCTGACTTTAAGATACTCTCCCAATTATCTGGGACTTCCGTTTCCTTTAAACACTGGCCAATAGTTCCAATTCTGATGAATTGACAGGGTTTAAAATCCATTAAGCAGGACAACAGCACAAATTGGTAAACTCCATCGTCAGAAGACTAAAGAATATGGGTATACATTCTCTCATAGGACAGAAAGTTCTTGAATATGCAATTTAGATAAGAAATATCTTGGAATAGAATCGGATCCGATTTCATATGACTCATTGCAGACATGACTTAGTCCAGAATAGGATCGGAATCAAACTAATCGGAAGATGAAAAATTAAAGCGAATGGTTAACACTCTTTCAGCCAATACTTAATAGAAAACAACCTAAAAATGGTTCGAATATTACTTTTACTGACAGGGGCCTTCTGCCTGACATGGGGAATTGACCCTTGCATGCATTTAGACTGCGAAAGTTGTATTGCCATTAAAGAAGCATGCAAATTTTGAAATTCCTTTTGACGGACCAGGAACGTGCAAAAGCAAAGCTGATTCAATTCAATCGATGTCAGATTTACAAATTGGGTTTAAAAGGTGAGGAATTGTTCGAAAAAACCTACGTGGTGGATTTGTTGTTGACTAATTCAATTTAAAAAATAAATAGATATTCCAATCCATCCAACTGATAATCCAAGATACCGTCGGAATAACATCGTTCCCCTTCCCGTCCCCGGAAACACCTTTCAGTAGCCCTCAGACATATTCAGGTGAGTTCTTAGTCCTTCAATAATTTAGCCGTACGCACTTTACACGATTACGAGTGAGCGGTAGGATACGATGTTATTAAAACTTACTGATTATAAAATGTCTTTGCAGTTTTTAAAAAGCCCAAACAACCGGAAGGTACCTCTTCACCCTTGTCTATTACGGAAAATACTGAACTGAACTTGAGTCGCTAACTACATCCACCCCATTTTTTGCAAGTCCATCCGTCTTCCCGGCAGCCTACATTGAAATAACAGAAACAATTGCTGATTCAGATTTAATCCAAATCGGATTACAATCGACGTCAGGTAAATTTACCTGCCCCGATAATGGGTAAGAGTGATTGGTCGAAAGTGCATAGAAATATGTGCAGGGGTGTAGTTCTTCAACAAAGACTTCTCCAAACACAAAAAAAGGAAGCGTATTCGCAAGTATCTGGATAAAAATCCAGTAAATGGTAAACGTAGCCTTTGTGCCTTGTTGATCTGGCTAAGGCAGAAGTGTGGATAAAAACGCAGTTAATCCAATTAATGACCAACGCATTAATTATTAAAATTGTAAACCTACCTGTGATATTACATATAACATTAATCGTATGATAGAAGTGAAGAATTTATTTAGTAAACTCATAACATGCGTTAAACTCCTGACACATAAAAAATTTAACTATATTCTGCCCAATGTTGAATTAACAAGCTCGTGCATTCATTGTTCAAACGTTCATCTATAACAAGCTAATTTGTCATTCTCGATTTCAACTGCCTTGAAATGGATACTTTCGACGATTTAATGTCATTTGTGCAATATTCGTCATCCAAAATTTGATATATTGACTATGATATGATTGACGTATTTAACGCTCTTTCGTCCATTCCTGCTGGTCAACAAACAACAAACCATTCAGGCCAAGCTGCAACTTTCTTGGTTTTTGTTGGAATTAACAATGTACAGCAAGCCCTTTCCGACCAATCGGCTGAAATACTTGTAAAATGGAACCGCTTCGCAAGCGTAAGTAGTTTCACTGTTGTTTCAGTTTCGGTTCAAATAATGTTTCATTCTGAACATGAGTACATGAAAAATGGACATTTATTTATTTCCTCATATAAACAAGCAATGGATTGACCAATTTGGGTACTAATTAAATTAAAATATGCCTACTAGTAAGTTATCAGTATTGAATTATTTTTTAATTACCATGTAATCACTTATTCGTTGTGCTCACAAAAATAAGGCTTATAATACGTCCTATTTTCAGATATCAAATTGTGAATGAAATAAAAGGTGATAGGGTGTATAATGTTTCACATACAAAATATTAAATGGTTGATATCTTTAAATATTTCATAGCTCACTATTGGCTGGAAAATGGAAACTGAATTTCTAACAAAACTCAGAAGGGATAATGAGAATCTGTCGGAAAAATATATTGAGCTGTTGAAGGAGGTTCGGATGTTGAAAGAGAAAATGTTCGCAATAAAAAACCGTTCCGGTTGCATATGGACTTATGTTCCTGAATAGCTGCCGGACCACAATACAATTGAAGCAAAGTGGAATTGCAAAAGTAACATTCGCGGATCCATTGAAAACTTCTGCCGCACCCAATCTTATTGCACCTGAGTAATGATAATATGCTATTGATCTCCATCACGCTTCAGTGAAAATCAAAACCCACATTCGCTGAAGCGTGGAGGAGATCAAAGACACTTAGTAACTCCTACTACACGGAGAATGCATGCATGAATTTAAATAAGACTAATAATGAAGATGACATGATATAATAATAAAAATAATAATAATAATAATAATAATAATAGTAATAATAATAATAATAATAATAATAATAAAAATATTTATTTTTACTATATAATTATAATTATAATAATAATACTAATATATAGTTTAAATGAGCGATTTACAAATCAAAGTAGTTAACGTTTTGTGAATTGCTTTATTTAATCAATCATTGTTCAGAAGCGTATTTTATAGGGTCATTATAGTCGGCTGTATCGTTCCTTTGCAGACTGCATCCACGAGGCTTGGAGTTCCTGAGGTCCCTGTAAATACAAATGAAATATCAAAATTTATTATATATTTATTGCGTGTAAATCATCATTGTATTTTAGTCTTACATTTTAATCTGCTAGAGTTCTCCATTGGACATGTTAGAAGAAACATGCCTTCGGCGTAGTATTGAGTCAGGCGGTAAAATGTCATCTCGTGATGCCGTGCTCCGATACTATAGAGTCAATACTCTAGGTCGGAGATGGAGGTCATCAAAGACCCGATCTCCGACCTATAGGCTTCACTCGTAGTCCGTTCGGTTCTAACAAGACTACGAAGTGATTGAACCTCCGACCCCAGTTCATCTTGCGTTTCCTCGAGGTTTCGCTGGAAAGATCCAGCTCTATCCCTCTCCAGTCGAACCTGTTGTTTCAAAGCCCCAATTTCGCAATCCAGGTCCTCAATCGTCGACCGATGAAACTTTAAGTTGCTTATTATGAGTTGTTCCCTGGTCGACAGCTGGAGTGGCTGCTCCAACACGAACTGAACGTCGTCATCAGTGGTGTCTAGTTCCCCGTCTTCTGAAACTTCCACCGTGTTCCTATTCGTTACTCTAACTGGAATTGTGGCGGCGGTCACATCCACATCGGCTGGGATGGGAATTTAAATTGGTAGAATTAATTGAATTATTCTTTAATGAACCCTTGAGCTAGAAGTCTATGCATAAGGTCGAAAATTATTGGAATAAGTACCTCCAATACTGTTTGCCCTTCTTCCTCAAAACTTGTTGGAACCATTTTGTTGATTATTGAAAACCGATTTGTCAAGTAAATGATTAAGTTAGTAAGAGATTCGAAATGTCTTATGCTCTCTAACCAGAAATAACCCTTGTATTTATATGACTGCATGATGAAATATGTCAACCTGGACTGTAAAAATGAGAAAAAGCAACAAGGAAACTTATCTATCCAAAAAGGATTTCAAAATTTTATGGATGACAACATTTATTACATTTTATAACATGCAACACGGATTTGGTCGAAAATCGACATCAACTGAACAATCTATAACCAAGTAAATTAAAATAAAATAAATGGCAACTACTTCTGTCAAGAACAAGAAAACTAGATTAGATGAAGAAAAGTCAAAGCAGGCAATTCATTACATTGTTTCAATCCGACACTTTCTCTCCGTAGTTTTGAATTTGTTTAGAAAATGTCAATTTAGGTGACACAAAAGTTTAAATTTGAAGTTTTGCATTTTCAAAGTCTCTTCGACGCCGGGTTAGAATGGCACACCTATCCTGTTGAAGACTGGCAGGATTATTTTGGTTCGTCGTTAAGTCGTACGTTGTCCTTATGGGGATTGCGCTGTATATATCGAGTTGTAAGAAGAAAAGTCCTGCATTGTGAACGTGTGCATTGCCGAAGAATTGGAGAAGTAGGGATTTCTAGTTCGATTACCGATTTTACCCGACCGGAGGGACCCTTTATTTATAAAACAACAGTTGCATGTATATATAGACACTTCAGATACTCATATTACTTTACCTGTTTCAGTGAATGAAGCTTTAGGACTTACGCTGAATTATAGCTTTCACACTCCGATTACTGTAATTGATATATCAGAGGCTGTTATAGAGGACGTCGTTGAAACAGAACCGGATCCTCCACAGCAAACCCCTTACCGAGTGGGAAAGCAGATTCTTATTTGCTCTAACATTGTAGAGGCTCAGCTTTGCGGATCACGAATGTACCCGTTGATGAGAAGATTTCTCAGAGACGATACAAAAGAACTCACACATTTACAATTTCCATTAGTACAATACGTCGCTCTGAAGCAACAACAGCTCTCTTTCATTCGAATAACAATAACAGACCAAAGTCATCATCTGATTCCATTGTCTATTTCTCCAACATACGTTCATTTACATTTTAAGCGCAAGGTGTAATGGCTGGCATCCGGAAAGTTAACTGCGACAATGAGAGCCCAGAGTGTTACTTAGAAGAAGTAAGCGAGGAGAACCATCAAGGAGGTGGACGTCATGATACAGTTGTAAGCAGAGAAGGAGATAATCTCGTGCCATTATCGTCCTCGTCAGGTATCACAAAAAAGAAACGGAAAGCAACTAAACTACGTAGGATCGTAGGTAAAGGAAAAAAGTCCATCAAACGTAAATCATCTTCCAACAGAATAACTAAGAAGCGGAAACGCACAACAAAACCAAAACAGAAAATTACAAGAAAGAAGTCACAGAAAACTAAGTAAGATGGAAGTCGACAAGTCTCCGGGGTTTATTGAATCATATACCTCAGCACTAGACCTAGGGACAATGCTTCCAACTGATTTATCAACTCTTTCATCAGAATTTTATCCGTACTATCCTTTATCTGGATTCCAAGATGCTAATTTTATTATTCAGATTACGGTCCCTCCAAGTTCGTCTCAGTATACGGATTTAAAATCATCTTTTCTCTACATAAAAGTGGCAATTAAGAGCAACACTGGAACTGACATACAAGCTACTGACAAGGTCGGACCATGCGAGATGTTTTTGGGTCGTTATTTGAGCAATGCGAATTATTTTTAAATGTTAAGACAGTTTCGAAAAATTCAAGTAGTTCACTTTATCCGTATAAATACTATTTCGACAGTCTGCTTCACAATTGATCCATAACAAGAGATTCTGATATGACAATGGAAATGAGTTATCCGGACACAGGAACTGGAGACTCTTTTACAAGTACCACTAATTCGGGTTGGGAAAAAAGGCGACAAATGATTTCAAAAAGTAAACCTGTAGAATTGATAGGTAAGATTTCCAATTCAATGTGTAGCCAAGGACGGTGGCTTCCAAAAAATATAGAGGTCAAGTTACAATTTAGACCCACATTCCATGATCCCACATTTTGCTTGGTTGGGCTAGCAACTTCAGCTGACCCGTTTCCATATCGAGTGGACAAGAAATGATTTATTATGTCAAACGTCACACGATAAATTCTAAAATTGACAAAAAAATCTATGCTCTGTTGCAGGCCGACAAACGTTTAAATTATCCGATACAAAATCTCATTCAGACAGACAGACAAATCTCATTCAGATTGCTGGCTCCTATGGCGTTGATGATCTCAATACTTCAAATGATGATCCATTAATCAAATGGAATCAGTTCGAATCGAAGATCATCCCTTCTATCAAAGAACCCTGCAATTCGAGCGGCTTTCTAATAGCTTAGATGCAAGAGTTTTGCTTGAGAGAGTTACGGTAGTGTAGGAGCTTGCTGCCGTTTAATAAAATTTATTTGCATATAATTTTCGGTTTTTGTAATTTGATTCTGCATTAAATTACGCCCATTCATTGCTTTTGTCCCTTAAAGGGTTAAATCATGAACCACCGGGAACATTTAATTTAATTAAAAACCATGGTCATCTGTTTTGAGATCGTCACCTGTATTCTGTGTGACTTCAAATTGTCATTTTGTGACATTTGAATCGGGGTCATCAGTGTGTGTGCCCGATTTAAAGGGGTTAAATGGAAGAGAGGTCTCCATTACGGCCCCTGGTCATTCCGACCGGTGTCCTCGTGAACCCGACACCCTCGACACTTTGATCCCCCTACTCCACGAGCAAATCGTCGAATCCGGATGGTTTAAAACCATCACGGAATGCCAATGGTTTAATACCATCCTTGGTATTATTATTATTATTATTGCTATTATTATTATTATCATCGTCATCATCACTATTATTATTACTATTATTATTAGTTTGGATCGGAGGAGTGGGAGGAATTGCCTATACGGCGTATGCAGCGTGGGAACAGCTGTGGATTTGGAGGGTACCCCGTGAAAGGGTCACGGAAAGGTCCCAGCGCATCCATCGCATTCAGTGCCTCCCAGTACATCAACAGCAATACCACTATAGCCGTCTACGGCTCTGGGAGGCACTGGTGGTTTTTGAAACTCTAAAGGCACGAGTTCCTTCATCTGAACCCTCCTCACCCACCGCATCCTTCACTCTGGAGACTCTGACCCCCCCCCCCCCCCCCCACCGCCATGGCAAGAGTTTCGGTTTCGGGAACTGTCCCCACTACCAGCTAGAGAGGTCGATCGGTACCGAGAACGTAGGGCAAAAACGGCACCCGATCGCCTCTCATTTACTAGAGCTTCTAGCCTTCGTCAACAATTGTTGGCGAAAAACGTTTGTGTTCCTCCAATGAAGGTGGAAGTGGTCAACGAGACCTCTGAAAAGGTCGTGGAATTGGCCAAGGATGAGGGGGATTAAAAATCCTCAAAAACGTATCTCCCAGTACAGGGGTCACGCCCGTTTTTTTTCATTTCATCGTGTTTTAATAAATAATTTGCATTCCTATTCATAATCGTGTACTTTACATTTATTTTTAGTTATTTTTATTATTATATCATGCCATCTTCATTATTATTCTTAATTTAAAAATCATGCATGCATTCTCCGTGTTGTATGTGTTACTAAGTGTCTTTGATCTCCTCCACGCTTCAGCGAATGTGGGGTTTGAGATTCACTGAAGCGTGGTGGAGATCAATAGCATATTATCATTACTCACCTGTGGCAAAAAACAACCTCGAAAACTAATGAAGGCCCACGGAAAGATGAAAAAGGCAAACCGGACACACAATCGTGGATTCAAACCTCCAATATACGTAAGTTATTTATTTTAAATATTTTGAATTTCCTTTTGTGAGAATGTTTATAGTATAACGTATAGTGGGACAGTATAAATATTTCAAATCACTTATTTATTCTTTACTTTGTACCGACAGGAACCCATTTCCAGCTGCTCAAACGATTCGGAATAGGATTTGGACGGGGTTACGACAGGATTGTGTTGTACAAAGATATTATATTTTCGAAGTATTATTTAGGGCATAAATACTCGATTGTCTTCATTTAAAGAAGATGTTTACTTTTGTTGCTGGGCGTTATTCTATAAAGCGATTATATTTTCGATATATTAGCTCGGGCAAAAACGTAATCATAGTTTTTCACGAGCAATACCTCTATCATCTCTATACTTTATATTATTATTCGGTTATTTATACTAACGAAACTAGTTCTTTAGTATGTAAATTTTTATAATAAATAAAACGTTGTAAACGTTGACAAAGCTCGCCAAAATCTAAAGTTCGGTTATAGTACAAAGACGTCGATTATAAGTATGAGCATAATATGATATATGATATAGTATGAGTATAATATATAATGTAACTATAATTTAACACATTTATGAATATGATTACAAAAATTACAAATTGATTAAAATATGCTAAGAGTAGGTACATGGCAAACATTTTAATGATTACAAAATGAGACAAATTAAAGACAATTATACAGCAATTCCATCTAAATAATTTTATCAACGTAATTGGGCCAGTACTTGAGCTTTGTGGATTGTTATTCCATTAGCGGCGGCAAGCGGGATTTGGGTACGGACAATCTGCATTCCCTGCTGATATCCAGTTTTCTGCAAAGCTCTAGTTTCCCTGTAGATTGGGGTCCACTCTGTGTTCAATATGTTTTGACCTGAGTTGTATTTCAATTGTAGTCTCTGGGTTGTGCCAATACTAGAATTGGCAAAGTGTATGAACGCGCATTGCACCACACTTTCTCCTGTTGTAAGGATCCCAACTTTTACGTCCTTTAGAACTCCTGTTGCTCCGTTAAACAGTCCTTGCGAGACATCGATATTCGTTGTTATCATGTACTGCGATCCGACTTTCAGGCATACATATGATGGCATTCCATCCGCCTCCTGTGTCGAAAATGTTTTTGCAAACTCCAGCATTTTTGTACGCTGTTCTAGAGGGCCGTTTCCTTGTATAGTGTCAAGTGCCCAGCAATGGTATGAGGTCGTCTTGAGGTGATGCAGAAACTCTGTGTTATATTTTTCGCATTCATTGTTGCTTCTGAACAAGCGAATTACATCAGGCTGAACATTGTTGTTCGCATTTTTTATTTCCCGCGATTTTAGTAGGATCAAGTCGTCTTCCGTCAATTGACCAATTGATAGCCGATTCAGAATTCCTGCAAAAATGGCATCGTCCCGTTGTCTCATGATTTCTGTAAGTTCAAACATTTCACAGTCTTCCCAAAGCATATTTCCAATGATTCCGGCGTACTTTCCTCTTGGTACTTCGAAAACAAACTGTCCAAATACCGGGCGAAGTTGCCTGGTGAAAGGTTAAATATACATTCAACTTAAATTGTCTTAAACTTACAAATTGGTTACTCAATATGGAAAATATTAAGTATTAATTACCAAAAATCACCCAATGCAAGAATAGGTATACCAGCAAAGTTCTCTTGACACCCAAATATTTGTCGAAGCCGACAATCAATTTGTTTGAGATGCTTCAGAGATATCATTGAGACTTCTTCCAGAATGATCAATTTAATTCCAAGATATGACGTTCTGAGAGTGTTACTTGCTCCAAAGTTGAGTGGAGCAATTTCTCCGTCATATTGGGAAGGGGGCAAACGAAATGCACAGTGTAGTGTCATTCCTATATTTATACAATAATTATATAACCTACCATCATACTCATTAACAATTCATTATCTCAATTCAAGCACCTGAAACATTGAAAGATGCCTTTCCTGTTGGACCTGCAATTAGAACAGGAAACTGGCCCAAATCCCTTCCGACTTCCTTCTGGCAGAACCGCATTATACACTGAGTTATAGCTTCTATGAGTCTGCTTTTACCAACACCGGCCTGTCCATGAACTAATTCCAATTTGGCCGGTAGTCCCAACTTTGTCCGATGAAGCGTGTGATATAAAAATCTTCGCTGGCCTTCGTTGAGCGATCTCATTAATGATAAGAAATCGACGTTTTCTAGTTGTTTTAAAGGCCGAATGTTCTCGAACGTTGAAAAGGATTTTCCCAGGTCCAATCCGACATCCTGCTTTAAGTCATCATTATCAATAAATTCGTATCTTTGCGAAGGGAGTGTGTCTTCTATAGTAGAATCATCTTCCATTGCGGCTGTGGCTTTATCAAACGCATTTGTGATGTCTTCGTCCGTTTGAAAAGGATCGTATTCTTTTCGATTTTGCGAGATCAGTTGTAAATTGATTGAGTATAGAACCTCGCAGTTTTGATTGACTAAGTCTGCAGACTCATTCCGCCACGGCAAGTACAACATCAGCTGCTCACGGAAAAAGTTGGATGGATCTTGATGACGTCCGTATCTTCGATATCGTAGTATCTTCGACTGTGTTCGAGGGACGATGCATCCAGAATTGTCAAGCAAGTATTCTGCTTTCGGTTCATTTAATTTCGTGTTTTTGCGTTTTTTTGTATTTACAAATCGAAATCGGGCTGCAAAATCGGCAAGACATACACTTTCCATGTTCTTCGATCGTATCACATAACGATCTAAGAGACCTGTTTCAGCAACTTCTTCCGATTCCGCGTCCATTTCCTCGAGCTCTGCTAGATTCTTTACAAGAATAACTCGCTCATCAGGTGGTCCTGTATTCACAAACACGGTATCCCTACTACAACTAGTCATAGGTATTCTCAAAAGACAGCAGGCTGCTTCCTGTGCAGAAACTTCCGATCCACGAGCAAAAGTGTTCGCCAACATCCGCAATCTATCCTTGAGTAGAACATCACCGCCACGAATTGCTTTATCTACATCTCGAAGCAGCTTGGACACTCCTCGATCCGCCTTAGATATGTAGTTGACACAGTAACTGGCTGTTGCGTAAGCGTCTAGCACGAACTGAACATCGCAATTGGCCTTAAATGCAAGCAGTAGTTTTCGATTATACTGATTTATATAGGCCTCCTTCGGACATCGCCTCAAAAACGGTTTCGGTCTCTTCAGTGTAGATCGAATACACAGTATGTATCTCTCTTCTGTTAAGTCTAGCTCAGACAGAAATTCCTCGAATGTCATAGCTCCAGTATAATTTCTACCCAGATTTACAAGAAATTGATATTGACGATCGAAATCAGCTTTTAGAGTTGATTGTTTTGCTTGGGAGATATCGGGATTCAAAGGTGTTAAGATTAGTGTTTGTCTCATAGGCGGAATGGGAAAGTTGTACCGACAGCGACCAGTTCGACCTTTCTTGCATGAATGCGAATGCCGGTGAAGTTGATAAGTCAACAAGTCACTCATTTCTTCGCTAGTATCTCTTGAACACGTTATGTATTGGTCAATGAACTCAACACAGGACGCTGAAGACGATGGGCTTGTAGGATCGTATTTTGGACTTTTCTCCATCCAGTTTAGCTCGTGGCAGTGCAATGACCCACGTTGTTGCACTTCTAATCTTTCAAAATAATCCACGGTCTTGAACGGTTCGAAGACTCCCGTAGATGGACGCATCAAGTGATGAAGAGCTTGCAGTCGATGAGCATAGTACATGACACAAATCACAGGTTCCTCTCTAATAAGATCTGCTTTTGATTCGAAGCTCAAAGTCAAAGCTGCTTCAGGACTTATAATCTCACCGGTCTTCAGATTATGGAGGAAGCTTAGCAGCTCTCCCCACTTTGTCTCGGCAGCTGACAGGGTAATAAAAAAAGTTGGAATTCCACGTTGACGGATCATTGACATTAGATTTTTTTTCTTTTCCTCGAGATAAGCTGGAGAGTTGACAACATTTCGAAGAATGCGATAGCCATCATCTTGTTGAACAATATTTTCAACATTTTCCGATGACAAAAGATCTCCAGCGGTGACTTTACCCTTTCTTCGTTTTTTTCGCAAACACAAGTTTATATTTTCTATCAGTCGATGTGTCTGCAACTTCTTATATGAATAGAAAATTTTATGCGGTTTTCCACATCTTCTATCGAATCTCCGAATTTCTGATCTTGCTACATCTGCCAAAGAAATTCTTTTGTCAAGCAGTTGCCGTTCCTGTCCGCCGTAAATAGTAGGAAAGGAGAGGAGTTCGGCATTGAGGTCCATTAGGAGGGAAAGGGGCCTTTGATTTTCGCCAGGAGCAATCTTCACTGCATGGTTTTCAACGATGAGCAGAGTTTCTGTCAAGGGAATGTCCAATTCCCTCTCTTCATTAAGAATCACCTCTTCGCTTGCGACGTTATTAGCTTCCATTAATAATTCTGTTTCCTCTGTCACTGTGCTGATGTCATCTTTTGGATCAATTACGTAGTTCTCAAGACTGGATTCATTACAACCCGCCCAGTCTTCGGATAATGTTATATTTTCTTTCCTATACAATTCTGTGGTGATTAGATATTTCGCTGCTACAAATACTTTATATGGCCGGATGGTTTGGTACATATACGGTTTTTGGTAGCTCATCTTTCTCTGTAACATGACTTGAATTGTACTTGTGTTGTCAAATGAACGTGGTAGTACTTTTGCTACAATGTCCAGATTATTTGGAACGTTCACGACTCCTCCATTCAGTCCGTATTGTCTGTCTTGTCCGAGTGATCTGATTTGCATGAAAGGCAGCCGTGGTGAAACTAATCTTTCCTCCAAAATGGTTAAGCCTTTCAATTCCTCTGGTATTACCGGGAAATGAAGTCCATTCGACAGACAAAGGCGTGGTTTTAGACCCTTTTTTATATCCTGGTAACAAGTGCTGCATAGGAAGTGAACACCATCCACCATCAGGGATTCGCACAAGTCGGCTCCAACTAGCATTTTGATCTGCAAATTTATAACAACCTTGTCGGTGTGAAACTTCTATTTAAACGGTCATAGCTACATAATGTTTAGTCATTTTTAGTGTTTAGTCTTCAATTAACCATTTCTGGGTCCGCTTTTCGTACTGATGATATAAACCAAAGTCCTCCACAACACGCACATATATTTTTTGGTGTTTCTAAAACTGATCTCTCATATGACACCAACAAATCTTCCCACGAGTCAATCATCCTGGCCATCCTTCGCGACTGTGTATTTATTGTTTGTTCCAACTGCGAGTCTTCGGTACTTAAACCATACCGTTTATCTTTATGGGAAATGGTATTACTAACTTGCTCCTTTGATCGATAAACTGGGTCAAGTCTTTGTTATCGTTTACGCTCTCTTTCTTTTGATGATGGCTGACCATTTTTCCGCTTAATTTTCTTTTTTAGGTTTCGATACTGGTCTTGTTCTCTAGTAGATGTTTTGGCCATGTTCGGTTCAGCTCAGTAATGTCTTTGAAATTTAAGTATTCCGGTGTAATATGCACGTATATTTTATTTGTTATTGCAAAATCAATTTGCTTTAGATTAATTAGACTTTAAACATTAAAAACGTATTACCGTAGTAACACCGAAATTGTGTGTGTGAACTGGTATTTTGATTCTAATTTATCAGTGAACTTTGCATTTTTGTCGATCTGCACATTTATAACTAAGCCAAATTTTTGTAAATGAATTTTTGCATGATGTTCAGCAGATCTTTAGCAAAAATTTTGTCGTAGGAATAGATAAAATATTGTTTCAAACACAAGCTATTTGAGCTAGCGTGAACTGGTATTTTGATTCTAATTTATCAGTAGACTTTGCATCTTTGTCGATCCGCACATCTATAACTAAGCCAAATTTTTGTAAATGAATTTTTGCATAATGTTCAGCAGATCTTTAGCAATAATTTTGTCGTAGGGATAGATAAAATATTGTTTCAAACACCAGCTATTTGAGTAAGCGTGAACTGGTATTTTGATTCTAATTTAATTGGGTATTAAAACCAGTACAATTACGATGAAACTTGTTTTTATGTTTCGCAATTCAGATCAAATCTCAAAATTTCTTAAATTGTTTTAAATTTAGACAACGGATAAACACCATATATATATAAATTGGGTATTAAAACCAGTACAATTACGATGAAACTTGTTCTTATGTTTCGCAATTCAGATCAAACCTCAAAATTTCTTAAATTGTTTTAAATTTAGACAAGGGATAAACACCATATATATATAAATTGGGTATTATAACCCATACAATTACGTTGAAACGTGTTCTTATGTTTCGCTATTCAGATCAAACCTCAAAATTATTTAACATTATTTATGTTGAATGGATTTAAATTGGTATTTAAAAGACTCTGATGCAGTTCAAAAACCTTATTGGCGTTGCCAAGTTTTCTTATACTACAGGGTTCAAATTAATTGGTATCTTGTTTTATGTTGTATGTAATTTGATCCATAAATTTTCTGTTGGAAGCAAGCGAATTTTGTGGTGCTTCCTCTTAGCTTTGTTTAGAGTTGATTTAAACATGCTTCTATGTTGCTTCGTGGTTGAATGCAATTAAAGCCGAGCGTCGTGCCGGACGGACGGACAGGCCGAGATCATAAGCTCGCTGCTTCTATGTACATATGCGAGCTAATAATAGCCTTTGTTATATGTATTTTCAGAAATTTCGCATTAAAGAAATTTACACTAATTTCTCTGCTGTATTATTTAATAATTCACAATTGTAATTATTGATGTCGACTTCATTTTGTGCTTCAATCAACTGGTATACAAAGTATAGATGCACTATATAGTGTATTGTAAATAAACAAGTATACTGTTGTTTTGCATGACTAGGTTATTTGACATAGAATTGCATACGGAAAGTTAAACTGTACGTATAATTTAACCCCTATGCCTATGCAAAAGCAAGGAAGATATTAACACTGGACTATTTCAAACCCATTTACAAGCTCAAATCCTTCTACACCTTGTCCATACCTTGCATATTACATCTTGTAATATCTATGAAATGAAAACTGAAATAACAAATGTTTGATTTATATGAAGGCATAAAAAGGTGCAATAATATATATAATATATATAATAAAAAGGTATATATTGAAGGATTTTTAATAGTTTTATTCGTTTTTTTAGCATTTTCATACAATAGAAACGGATGAATTATTTTATGTGAAGTAGACAACCGGACAACCGTGTACAAATGTGATAATAACAATATCAATTATAAAACAATACGAGAAATATCATATTCATAATAATATCATCATAATAACAATAATTAATATATTAGTTTCAGCAGAAATCGACAACATAATTTAGTTACTTAAATACGTCCTATTTACAAATGCAGTACTTAGTATCAGGTTATATCATAAACCATGTGGAATAAGAAATTCGTCCATTTTAACATTGTTTCGAAAAAGATACGTCTAAAAGTCAAAAACAATATTACGTTTTTAGATATTTATTGATGCAATATTGCATGTTGTTCTTCTTTGTTGTTCGTAGTTGTTCTTCCCGATCAATCTCCTTTTTAATCATTGCCAAAATATCAACAAACTTTCGACAGGTCTTTATATCGAAGTTGATACAAATGCCGCTCCAATTTGGATTATTCTCAGAGGAAATTGAGTGCAATACCTTTACAATCCGGTCAAGTCACGGTTGTCCTTGAATGGTCGTAGTACGAGTTCTGAATGATCGAGGGTCTCGACAATAGACGATTGAAAAAAATCCGGATCGTTTCTATCCCGGAGTTTGGAATACTCCGAACCGATGAATCTTGGAAGCTCGGTTTTGTACGAGGCGGTTGAGATTTCTTTCAGAATTAAATTTAGTTTACAAATAAACTGTGCAAGGCTGGATGCTGAAGCCTGCAATATAATAATACTCACGTGTTTATAAATCACAAGGTATTATAAGAGAAGCTTGAAATAACGTCTAAACTACAATTGTGCCAACAAAAATATATAGATTTTATATAATACATAGAAAAATAAATAGCTCTACCTGTTGGCGAGAGGTGGGAAGTGGTTCTCCGTTTATAAATCCATTGCGATTAGTCCAGTGAATATGAAATGACTCTGTTTCGTCATTACAAAAACGTCGAATTTTCATTTGTGGTAAATGATGTGTATCTACCCCTTTGTAAAAGTCAACGTGTCGCTAGTAGGAAATATTATGTTCTATGGTTGTTGAGTTGTTACCAGCCTCGAGTTAATAAATAACTGGGTGGAAGATTTCTTATTTATTTTTTAATCACCTACGTCGTCAATATGCCTCTTTTCACTGTTTCGTGAATCCATAGTGGATTGAAGTAAATTAAAATTGATGTGATGGGGCTCGAGTCTGCGAGAGGAATGAATGTAAATATGCTTTGTAGAAGAGGATGATATTTCATTGGAGGGGGCAGTGTAGTTTGGTGCGAGGCGGACAAATAGATTATTTACACATAGTTTTGCTCTAGGGAATGGAACGTCCAGGGGCTTTGTCCGTGTCTTGATCGGTATCTGCATTCTCAGTCGTTGGTCGGAATTAGTTTGAACTTCATCCAACATGTGTTCAATGTCTATTCTTTCCTCAATTCTAGGCAGTTTGATGGAAGATGAAGCTGTCTGTGGCGAAGTGGTCTCTTCATTATCCGGCTTCAATGATTCAAAGACTTGACGTCGATCAGTCTTTGGGGCTTTATTCCAATATGTTCGAAACAGTTCAAACTTTTGAGATGCTGCCCAAACCAGCTGCACCTCTGCCTCAACCTCGACGAGCGTTAGATTGTTTGAAAACCACAAATCAACCATCAGAGCACGTCTATGCATAACGTGGCCACTATTTGCTGACCTGAGCCAAGCACTTGAATGTGGTGGTATGACGTGCGTGTAACAAATCCAGGTGATTAAAAGCTCACACCGGTTACCCGGCTCATAGGCTAAAATTTGAATCAGCTTTTTTACGTCAAACCAGAGCAATTCCTTGACCGTTGATGATCCCACCAACGAAACCAAACTGTTAATTTTTTGACACTCAGTCATCACAAGGTCCAACAGTTTGTTGACCTAATGCCGTTCATCTACCTCTGCAATTTTGTCATCCATATCTTCACGGAAATTTGCAAGAGTCGTGTAGTATTTATCCAATCTCTGTTGCAGCGGTTTTAAAAGATCACCATTTTTAGATCACGATTTCCATTGTTATAACACTTTAACGGCATTTTGTTTTATTGTCATGTTGGGGAGGAGGGTTTAAAGCCATCGTGATTAAGACTATAGAGTCGAAAACCCAAATCAGAATAGAATACGATTTGTCTATTTCGCAACGAATGAGAATAATCGAATGAGGGCATGAGGGTTAGATTCGAGAATTGCTATGCTATCAGAAAGCGAGTTTCCGAATACGGGCTACACATAGGTCGGTGGCCAAACCCGAATGCAAGCCGAATTTGGTGATAGAACCAAAGCCGAATGCGAGCCAAATACGTTGTGCACGTCGGCTGGTACAAAAGTTGGCATACAATGGCATTTAGCCTTAGTAGGTACATACAGTACATACGCATAAATGGCATGAATAAATGGCATGGAAAAATATCATGATTGAAACTACTCAAGATTTATTGGGTTCAAGCCATGGACGAGGAAATGAAAAACCTGAAGGAGAACAACAGATTTGAACTTGTTCCACGTCCACCGCGTTCTTGATGGAAGATGGATCTACAAAAAACAGAAATTCCGACGGGTGTCTATTGATCGGTATAAAGCAAGATTCGTCATTAAGGGGTACAAACAACAATATGGAATTGACTTCAACGAGACATTTGCTTCTGTATGTCGATATGAATATATTCGGCTTTTATTAGCCATTGCCGCTGCAAAAGGTATGAAGATAAAACAGTTTGATGTCAAACCTGCCTTCCTAAATGGAGACCTTAAAGAAAGAATATTTATGACTCAACCGGAGGGTTATCCTGACGGTGATTTGAACAATGTTTGGCTTCTCAAGAAGATTTTGTATGGACTGTCCACGCTGTCGAAGCAACAAGATTACAACCATCCTCAATAATCTGGGATTTATTGCATCAAACAGCGATCCTTCCGTGTTTATTGTATAAAGCTTGAACAGCATCTTGCACAACAAAACTATAGCTTTGTCCGTGGTCCACGTGTTGTGGAGGTTTTTATATGATTCTTGAAATTGTTGAAAAAAGTTTTACGGCATCTGTAGACGAAGTGATGATGTATTAGTTTCGGAATTGCATTCCGAAACCGGAACTCGAAATTTTGAGTGCTATCTTCTACCTCAACAAATTCGTCATACACGGTTTTCAGCCACTGTCTAAATTTGATGGTATCGTCTCTCAAGTGACTAAAAAAGGGCTGAATTGATTCTTCTTTTAGGCAGTCCTCACAATTCCCCAAGTGGCCTATTTATCTATATATCTATTTATAATATAAAATATATTTATTTATTGCAGCTATAGTATCAACGTTCACAGGATCTGTACATATACCTTCCAATTGTCTTTCCAATGCCGGGGTAGCAGTTTGAAGATTTCATGAATTTCACACGTACATGTACGATGATGACTTTTTTGACCGGGCCATCCATGGATATTGATCATCGATATTGCTTTGGTCCCAGAGTTGAAAATATAGTTATTCCCATCCTGATATCCTTGTTTAGATTTTTAGATTCAGTGTAAAGCTCTTGAAGGGACCCTAGTATTAATTGTTTACTGACTCTAGTCTTCGCACTTTATTTGTTATCTAAAACAGTGTATCTGGCACCATGAAGTACACAGCTATTTGTTGGGTCCAGATAAAGTCGGTTGCCATCAAAACATATTCTGGATTTAATGAATGTGATCTGCTGAGGTATACAGGAACTGAATGACCCAATGGTTGAACAGAATTTCACAGCGTCAGGTTACCCGGTAACTGCTGTTGAAAAAAGCTTGCATCCGTTGAATAGAGCAACAAGAAGGAGTATAGGTCATCAGTTTAAAGATTTTTTTATTGTTCAATAGCGTTAAACATCTCTTGCGCATCTCTGTATCAAGAGTGTCACAGTGCTTGCTACCACATTGACGGGGATCTAGGGACAATCCTGTTACTTCTTGGTACTTCGGCGGCATCTTTTGTTAATTGCTACTGAGCTTTTTCTGTAGGAGCGTTTGGTTCTTGACTACTTTAAGCGAGACCGTTGAACAGAACTAGAACAGAAAACAGATGTAACTCGTCAGTTCTTTGGCCATCACGTAAGGCATAAGATCTGAACAGGCTGAGGATGCGGTATAAGATGATGGTTTTGATTATGATGACGTCGATATACTACTGATCTCCATTCATTTGCCGGTGCTTTACTACTTTGGCTTTGATCCAAAACCTCCAGTCCTTTTGAACATTCCGTAAACTTCATCAACATCGGATTTCGGTAGGTAAACGGTTTTGCCAATTAGCCAATGAATTGTCAAGTATTGACCCGCACTACTACAGTTTGAATACCATACCAATTTGTATTAAATCTATTCTTTTCCATTATGATTAATATACAAGTGCATCCGGGTCTTCTGTTTTGGAATGCAGAGATTTTAAATTTTTAAATGAATGATAAAAATGAGTTGGGTTTGAAATATGGGTCTCTGGATTCAATGATGCAAAAATTTGAAATTTAAACAAATTAGATTTGTCCTGGGTAAGAAACGGTGGTCTTGAGAGTCTGTAATGCAGGGATTTGAGATTTTAAGACAAATTACAAAATCGATCTGTATAAACACTCGGGGTCCTCAGATAATGGGATGCAGGAAGCATAGATTGTGAAGTAAATTACATTTGGATTTAATATTGTTCTCCTTCACCCGTAGCTATCAATAGTCGTAATTACTAATCACTTGCTCTCTAGGAATTTTCATTGAAACTAGGTTCAAATGCGGTGCGAGGTTTTTGGACAACTTACTTCGTGAAGCTTCGAACTGGACATCAAACGGAAACTGTAATTGAGGAAACTTAGAACGTAGTTAGGTAAAACATGTTACCGATGCTGTCATTTAAACATACAACTTGGCTGAAAACGGAACACAGCACTTCCTAGTGCGGTCGAAACCGATAGGGGAAATCGAACATGAAATCATTAAGTACACTGAGGACATGGTCGCAGATGTTTCGGACTCTTTTTCTTACACATATCATTTGGCTGTAAACGTCACCCAACGTGTCGTTGATGCTGTTGAAGCTGAGATAGCAGCAGTTCAGGATACCATTAATATGGAAACCCAAAACTTAATCGCCGATGTATCGGATGCATTCAATCATACTTACCAGTGGGCTGTTAATGTAACACATCGCAATGTCGCAAGTCATCGATACAGTGGAGACTGATATAGATATCGTTAAGGGTAACATTTTTGAACAGGCAAATCACATAAGTAATTTTTTTCATCACCACTTGATGCGATGACACTTATTGTAGGTTATCATCAAAGTTAAATTTTATGGAGAAACTCAAAACGCTTAAAATTAGAGATAATTTATTCCCCTCTAATTATATTCCGAGTTTATTGCTTGCATCTATTGCTTCAACTGATATTTTTCTAGTTGGGTCATTGAAGTGTGCCTGGGATTGCTGATATTCTGGCTGCTCTTAAAGTTATACTTCAAATTCCCTTCTTTCACAGCAAGGCCATAATATAGCCCGGGAACCTCGACGCAAACTTTCCTAGGAACGGGATTCGAAATGGATTACGTTCCATCATTCCCTTTCCAAGCTCGTGTATCAAGGGAGGTAAGCCGCTACCTGTTTTCCGATAGGCCGAATGTAAACAATGTTTTCCAAAACTGAGGACTAAATGTTTCAAACATTTTGTCCCAGTCTTTCCGACGCTCTGCCATTTCCCCAAAGTCAATCGGAATAATCTGGGCTTGTGGACAATAAGTGCAGAAAATAGCCATCTTCATTATCCGGTTCCCATCGTCTAAAATATTCATTCTGAATCTCAAATTGAGAATCAAATTCTCAATCCGTCAAGCTTCCCATTGTAAGCTTTGCTATTATCCTTATCCATCTTCAGTCCGGCAACTTCCGCAAGTTTCAATGAAATTGTCCACTAATAACGCCAAGGGTCGATGCATGAGTGAAATAAACAAATTGTGGAGAGGTTTTAAGAGTGAAATTGTGTTTATCGGGGTTGTCGTAGACGAAATATTTCAGGGACCTCTTGAAGAGCCTTTTCAACTAACAGTGAATAGATTGGGCTTGCAGTCCGTTCCATTAGATATCGTTTCCAACGACGCAGCTCCTCTTCGAAATACATGATGTGATAAATGCAGTAAATCCCCTTTGACTTTGCAACATTCGTTGACTTTTGAGCTTGATTTTCTTTGAGGAATATTGACATAAGATATGTCATGTTCAGATAATCCTCGGCGACCGGCTCAAAATCCTGGCTGTAGCGACGGATTGTGAGTGGGTTTTGGTCAATAGGCACATCTCCCAAGATTTCGTCGACGAGTTGGATGTGACATTCAGAGAGGGAGTTCATCAAATCCGTCAACCCCTCCACAACCTTCAGACCGGATGTCGAAGGGATGAGAATTGCGATTGCAACAAAGATAGGTGGTAACTGATAGAGGAGTTTAAAGTGCTTAAATTTTGAAATCGGGGCAAAGTGACCCATTTTGTGACCTTTCGTACCCTTGGATTGAATATTCCGAAGAGTCTGTTGATTCCTTGATTCAGATGTAAATTTGGCCAGAATTATGTATCTTCTATGGTTCGTAGTTAATTAACTTTCCTTCAGAAAATTTCTTTGACACGTCAGTCAGATCCAAGTCTGAAAAAATTTTCTCTCAGCTATTACATTCTATTATATACGAATCCAAAGATTCGTTTTCAAGTTGTGAATTATCGCTATTGATTATACAGGGTGTTTGCGTTGTTTGTCCCGGTATTTGAAATTAAAAATCTCAGAAAGTACTTAACCAATTTTAATTTGATTTTATGGGTAGCTGAAAGTCTATAAAGGTGACTGCATAATTAGGAATTCTGGTTTGTTATTAGCTGACCCATGCTGGTTTTAATTAAAAATCGAAGATTTTACATTAGGATAAGACCGAAGATAAGTTAGGAGATATGAGATGCAGGAACCGAATATCGATACTCCAACCAACTGATACATTGAGAAATTATCGATACAGACAGTCATATTTATCTTTAACGATAACGATATCTATAAAGTTCTCTTCAAAATGAAGTAGCAAAATTCGGGTCGAAAACTACTTAATTATTCAATAACTGCCTTCTACACGGTGTCAGATAACACGAGATGTGTATAAATAAGTCATGTCAATAATATTTTGTTCCAATTCCTCAAGCACACGTCAGGCTATCAAACTGAAATACTTGAAGTGTTTCCATTTAACTCCCGATGTTTCGTAAGCTTGAGAAAAATTCTAGCTTTTCCGTGGTACAAGCAAGAGAAGACACTCAAAGTGAAATTCCAGAACCGTCTAATTTTTTAAACTAATAAACCATTCAAATGCATATAGCAAAGTATCGGAGAGCAATCATCGAATTAGCAAATCATATTATATAATATACATATTTATATAAATATATTATATAATATACATATTTATATAAATATATTATATAATATACATATTTATATAAATATATTATATAATATACATATTTATATAAATATATTATATAATATACATATTTATATAAATATATTATATAATATACATATTTATATAAATATATTATATAATATACATATTTATATAAATATATTATATAATATACATATTTATATAAATATATTATATAATATACATATTTATATAAATATATTATATAATATACATTTTTATATAAATATATTATATAATATACATGTGTCCCATGTGTTTACTGTCGTTCCCTAACCCTAAACACACAAAATATCAAAAATCTCAAATTGCCCCAGTCATAGAGTAAAATTACATGCGTCATTCGAAAGCCCTTGATCATAGCTTTCGAATGACGTATCACACATATATGTTTGTTTTTTGACCTCTTTGACCCCTCCCCACCCGTCAGGGGATGACCCCACCCCCAAATCATATACACTATTAAATAGCCCTTGACCGTAGCTTTCCATCGATGTATCACACATGGGGGGTTACTATTTGAAAAAATGTTGACCTTTGACCTTTCCCCCCTTGACCTTTGACCTGCAAGGCCCCCAAACGAACTTGACCTCCGCTTGGATGTCCTATATAGATATCCGAAAGAAAAATTTAAAAAAGTTAAACCGTTCTCGAGTTATCGCGATGACGGACGGACGGACGGACAGACAGACGGACACCATCAACGAAAACATAAAGTATCTCCGATACTTAATAAACGAAAAGAGGTAAAGATGGTTTGCAAGCTTTAATGTCACAACAGAATCCCAACCAAGTAGAACATGAAATGTAAATTTTATTTCAAACTGATGTACAGAATTAAAATCAGAGCCGTAAATTTTTTTTAAAGCTTATTAGCTATCGACACTGCACCGCCCATCCGTGTCAATAAATATCTACGACATAAAGTCGAGTGATTTTCCGTCACTAAAAAATCAAACCCTTTCGACCAGTTAAGACTTGAATTTAGGCTTAAATTGAAGCTTATTAATCTACCTATAATATCCAGACGCTTCAGTTGGGTTATTGGAGGTTTTGATTGATTTTATACTTGACCATGCAAGGATTTGCCACTGAATTGAAGCGGACTCGCCTGGATATTATAGGTAAATTAATTGACTTCAATTGAAGTCTAAAATCAGAACTCTAATCTAAACTAGTGGGAAGGTTATTATTTTTCAGTCAAACAAAATTTAACATACACAACCTTATGTCGTAGGATTCATCTTCTTATTGACAAGGATGTGACAAACTGTCGTTTCTTCTGTTTATAAAATTTAAAATCGGTCAGAAAAGGCTGCAGTTGGTCCGGAAATGGCACTCAGGATGTCGTCAGTTTGGAGGTCGACATTGAGGCTCCTCTTGGCCCTCGTCCTCGACCAAGAATCCAGTTGTTCTTTGGAAACGGGAGGTGCTGAATAGTTGTAAATGTGAGAAAAGTCCCTTTGACAACTGCAAATCCGCCCTGAAAAGACCTCCTTCATCCGCCCCTCTGCAGATAGATTTGGATTTTGCAAAAAGTGAAGCAGCATCCCCGTCTTGTCACAAGTCCCTAAATATTTAAGACAGAAAACGTTGATTTTAAATACTCTTTATCTTGTATTATCTCTGAGATTTAGATCTTAAGAGGGGCTGCGGCTGGTCCAACAGGCCAAAAAAATCTAGAGTTTATTAGCTACCATTTTATTCAAAGTTTCTATACGATTCTAATATTTCTAATGGTATAATCCATAATATTCTGTGAGCTAGAATGGTTAAGAAAATTAGAAAAATAATGAAATCATTAAATTGATCAAACCTTTGGATTTGGAGATACAGGAAGTGCCTCGGGCACAGGTTGCGGCTGTATTCTTATCCATGGCACAGTATTGGCCTTCGCGCCATCGACATCTGACCTCTCCGTACACAAGCTCGGTTGCAAAGCGGGACTTAAGGCGCCTGGTTCCGGATCCAAACACGACAAAGCCGGGGTCACCACAAGTGCAGGTCAGGGTTTTCTTGGAGCAGATGTAGAGACCATGAGCATCACAGTAGTTTCGTCTCTCCCACAAAGTGTCGTAAACGAACTCCTTAATGTAATCCGTCGTCATTTTAGTCGACGCCAAATCCTTCGTGAAGGTGAGGCGATGCTTCTCGTGTTCCCAGGAGCAGGGGTCCCCGTATTTCAGGGCTGACGTACGTTGTTTGAATTCAAGAAGTTGGGAATAAGACAAGTCCGAGTCACCGGAAATTAAGCAGATGCCAAAGGCTGCCAGAACTAGCAGGCTCAGCACTGATTTTGAGATCCACATTTTAGTTGGATAGAGAGGAGGTTTCTTACTTATTCAAGGATCCTGAAGAAATATTTTGCGGTTTGGTCTCAATTTTCAAGACTACGATTGAGAATGTTGGCTTTTATACCCGGACTATGGATGTGTTTGGGAGCTCACAAGGGAGGTACTCGGGGTGGAAATCAGGAATCATCTGAAACTTATAAAATAGGACTAATCCATAAATCTTTTGAATAATAAAAACAGAAAAATTAGCTGTCCTAATATATGTTATCCATATCAGAAAAATTTATAACAATGGACAACCCTAACCAAATGTGTTCTAAGCTCTGAAATTTCCTATTTCTGTTTTTATTGGTGTGTATATTGCTAATCATTTTTTTTAACCTGGACAATATCAATTTGGGCAGCTAATTTTTTATTGTTCCTAAGAATTTTAGTTTGCAGAAAAAGGTTCCAGACAATTCCCTTATTCCACCTTGAGAACATTTCTTGTCAGTCTCTCACTTACAATCAGATTCCTTTCAGTACGGGTTTATATTTGTCAGTCTTATCACATTTCAACTTGATTTACAAGTTCAGTGTTTCAGGGTTTGCTGTTAGTTCATTTGATTCATTGGATATTCATGGTCCATTGAATAAATCACATATTATTTGAGACTAGGAAACAACAAACACGAATGCTGACATGATGTCGTGAAGTCGTAGGTCACTCCTGACGAAATTTAAACTGTCATCTAGTTTATACAGAGCAGGGGCCGATTTTTCAACTTTGATTTACCAGTTGAGGCGAGGGTACAACCCAAGTTAGACACAGACATAGATTCAAAAATTTTGAAACCACAAAATAACCAGAGATTTTTAAAACAAAAAACAATGATGTCAATCGATATCATTATTAGCTCGCCTATTGAAAATAGGGTTTAGAGCTAATGATGTCTACCAGTCCGTCTGTCCGTCCGTCTGTCCGTCTGTCCGTCTGTCCGTCTGTCCGTCCGGCCTTTTTCTAAATGTAAATCAAGACAAATTGCAAAGTGCCAGAAGCAGATGGAAGCAGGTTTTCAATGTAAATCAAGACAAATTGCAAAGTGCCAGAAGCAGATGGAAGCAGGCTTTTGAGGTTTGATATGAATTGCGAAACATGAATATGATTTTCGAGGAAATCGTATTGGTTTATATACCAAATCTATATGTATATGACCTGGATGCCCCTTTTCTAAATTTAAAACAATTTGAGAAATTTGGAGGTTTGATATGAATTGCGAAACATGAAAATGATTTTCGAGGAAATCGTATTGGTTTATATACCAAATCTATATATATGACCCGGATGCCCCTTTTCTAAATTTAAAACAATTTGAGAAATTTTGAGGTTTGATATGAATTGCGAAACCTGAAAATGATTTTCGAGGAAATCGTATTGGTTTATATACCAGATCTATATATATGACCTGGATGCCCCTTTTCTAAATTTAAAACAATTTGAGAAATTTTGAGGTTTGATATGAATTGCGAAACATGAAAATGATTTTCGAGGAAATCGTATTGGTTTATATACCAAATCTATATATATGACCTGGATGCCCCTTTTCTAAAGTTAGACGCAGTCGTCTAGGTGAACGCAAATTATGATATTTTGATATCATTTTTAATAGTTTTTCTTGTTATAGCAAAGCAACACGATTTCAAGTAATATTGAACAACAATCTTTATGAATTGTGCGAGCTGTCGTTAACGTTTACAACGTTTTATTTAAATTGGACCTATCCCATCGGTCTTCAAATTTTCAAAGTTTATATAACCTGTACAGTTCCGAAAGTTTGTTTGGAACTTTCGATTATTTCGTCTCTTAGTCAAAGTAAAAAAAGTCAACCTGTTAAAACTATAGACGTTCATACAACATCGGCTCCTCAGCGAAATTCGTTTCTGACTATTTTAGTTACTCGATAAAAATCCCATAAAACCTTAAAAGCATTGATTTTGTGGAAATCAATGCCAGAATCAAAAGGTCATCGAACATGATATTCATGAGTTAATCCAGTCAAAACTGTATAGATGAATCATTACAAGCAAATATGCATACATACATAGCCACACATCAACAATCTTATTTAAAAGGATGGCCGGTTGGGGTCGAATATATAAATCATTCTTGGAAATATAAAGATGTAAATCTTGTTTACATGAATCCATGTTATTAGCTCGCATATGTACATAGAAGCAGCGAGCTTATGATCTCGGCCTGTTCATCCGTCCGGCACGACGCTCGGCTTTAATTGCATTCAACCACGAAGCAACATAGAAGCATGTTTAAATCAACTCTAAACAAAGCTAAGAGGAAGCACCACAAAATTCGCCTGCTTCCAACAGAAAATTTATGGATCAAATTACATACAAGATAAAACAAGATACCAATTAATTTGAACCCAGTAGTATAAGAAAACTTGACAACGCCAATAAGGATATTGAACTGTATCAGAGTATTTTAAATACAAATTTAAATCCATTCAATTTAAATAATTTTAAATAATTTTGAGGTTTGATAAGAATTGCGCAACATAAAAACAAGTTTCAACGTAATTGTATTGGTTTTAATACCAAATTTGTATTTTGGTTTTTTATCCCTTCTTTGAAATTTAAAACAAGTTGACAACGCAACTGAGTTTTTTGATCTGCATCGAAGTTTTGTTAATCGAAATTGAAACCAATTCAACATAAATTCATATTTAAGAGAAAGTATCAAAAAATGTGCTTGCTTCCAATAGAATATTTTTGGATCAAATGCCATACAACATTAAACAATATTTGGAAGAAAGTACAAGAAAATTTGCTTGCTTCCAACAAAATATTTTTGGATCAAATGCCATTCAATATATATCAATATTTAAGAAAAAGTATAAGAAAATTAGCTTGCTTCCAACAAAATATTTTGGGATCAAATGGCAAAAAACATAAATCAATATTTAAGAGAAAGTATAAGAAAAATTGCTTGCCTCCAACAGAATATTCTTAGATCAAATGCTATTTAACATAAATCAATATTTAAGAGAAAGTATCAAAAAATGTGCTTGCTTCCAATAGAATATTTTTGGATCAAATGCCAAACAACATAAATCAATATTTATAAAAAGTATAAGAAAATTTGCTTGCTTCCAACAGAATATTTTTGGATCAAATTCCATACAACATAAATCAATATTAAAAAGTAGATATAAGAAAATTTGCTTGCTTCCAACAGAATATTTTTGGATCAAATTCCATACAAGATAAATCAATATTTAAAAGAAAGTATTATAAAATTTGCTTGCTTCCAACAGAATATTTTTGGATCAAATGTCATTCAACATAAATCAATATTTTAGAGAAAGTATAAGAAAATTTGCTTGCTTCCAACAGAATATTTTGGGATCCAATTCCATACAACATAAATCAATATTTAAGAAAAAGTATAAGAAAATTTGCTTGCTTCCAACAGAATATTCTTGGATCAAATGCTATTCAACATAAATCAATATTTAAGAGAAAGTATCACAAAATGTGCTTGCTTCCAATAGAATATTTTTGGATCAAATGCCATACAAAATAAAACTATATTTAAGAGAAAGTATAAGAAAATTTGCTTGCTTCCAACAGAATATTTTTGGATCAAATGCCAAACAACATAAATCAATATTAAAAAAAAGTATAAGAAAATTTCCTTGCTTCCAACAGAATATTTTTGGATCAAATGTCATTCAATATAAATCAATATTTAATAGAAAGTATAAGTGCTTGCTTCCAACAGAATATTTTGGGATCAAATTCCATACAAGATAAATCAATATTTAAGAGAAAGTATAAGTGCCTGCTTCCAACAGAATATTTTGGGATCAAATTCCATACAAGATAAATCAATATTTAAAAGAAAGTATTATAAAATTTGCTTGCTTCCAACAGAATATTTTTGGATCAAATGCCATACAAAATAAAACTATATTTAAGAGAAAGTATAAGAAAATTTGCTTGCTTCCAACAGAATATTTTGGGATCAAATGCCAAGCAACATAAATCAATATTAAAAAAAAAGTATAAGAAAATTTCCTTGCTTCCAACAGAATATTTTTGGATCAAATGTCATTCAATATAAATCAATATTTAAGAGAAAGTATAAGTGCTTGCTTCCAACAGAATATTTTGGGATCAAATTCCATACAAGATAAATCAATATTTAAGAGAAAGTATAAGTGCCTGCTTCCAACAGAATATTTTGGGATCAAATTCCATACAAGATAAATCAATATTTAAAAGAAAGTATTATAAAATTTGCTTGCTTCCAACAGAATATTTTTGGATCAAATGTCATTCAACATAAATCAATATTTAAGAGAAAGTATAAGAAAATTTGCTTGCTTCCAACAGAATATTCTTGGATCAAATGCTATTCAACATAAATCAATATTTAAGAGAAAGTATCACAAAATGTGCTTGCTTCCAATAGAATATTTTTGGATCAAATGCTATACAACATAAAACTATATTTAAGAGAAAGTATAAGAAAATTTGCTTGCTTCCAACAGAATATTTTTGGATCAAATGCCAAACAACATAAATCAATATTAAAAAAAAGTATAAGAAAATTTCCTTGCTTCCAACAGAATATTTTTGGATCAAATGTCATTCAATATAAATCAATATTTAAGAGAAAGTATAATTGCTTGCTTCCAACAGAATATTTTGGGATCAAATTCAATACAACATAAATCAATATTAAAAAGAAAGTGTTATAAAATTTGTTTGCTTCCAACAGAATATTTTTGGATCAAATGTCATTCAACATAAATCAATATTTAAGAGAAAGTATAAGTGCTTGCTTCCAACAGAATATTTTGGGATCAAATTCCATACAAGATAAATCAATATTTAAAAGAAAGTATTATAAAATTTGCTTGCTTCCAACAGAATATTTTTGAATCAAATGTCATTCAACATAAATCAATATTTAAGAGAAAGTATAAGAAAATTTGCTTGCTTCCAACAGAATATTTTTGGATCAAATGCCATACAACATAAATCAATATTTAAGAGAAAGTATAAGAAAATTTGCTTGCTTCCAACAGAATATTCTTGGATCAAATGCTATTCAACATAAATCAATATTTAAAAGAAAGTATTATAAAATTTGCTTGCTTCCAATAGAATATTTTTGGATCAAATTGCATACAACATAAATCAATATTTAAGAAAAAGTATAAGAAAATTTGCTTGCTTCCAACAGAATATTTTTGGATCAAATGCCAAACAACATAAATCAATATTTAAGAGCAAGTATAAGAAAATTTGCTTGCTTCCAACAGAATATTTTTGGATCAAATTCCATACAACATAAATCAATATTTAAGAAAAAGTATAAGAAAATTTGCTTGCTTCCAACAGAATATTTTTGGATCAAATGCCAAACAACATAAATCAATATTTAAGAGAAAGTATAAGAAAATTTGCTTGCTTCCAACAGAATATTTTGGGATCCAATTCCATACAACATAAATCAATATTTAAGAAAAAGTATAAGAAAATTTGCTTGCTTCCAACAGAATATTCTTGGATCAAATGCTATTCAACATAAATCAATATTTAAAAGAAAGTATTATAAAATTTGCTTGCTTCCAACAGAATATTTTTGGATCAAATCGCATACAACATAAATCAATATTTAAGAAAAAGTATAACAAAATTTGCTTGCTTCCAACAGAATATTTTTGGATCAAATGCCAAACAACATAAATCAATATTTAAGAGAAAGTATAAGAAAATTTGCTTGCTTCCAACAGAATATTTTTGGATCAAATGCCATACAAAATAAAACTATATTTAAGAGAAAGTATAAGAAAATTTGCTTGCTTCCAACAGAATATTTTTGGATCAAATGCCAAGCAACATAAATCAATATTAAAAAAAAAGTATAAGAAAATTTCCTTGCTTCCAACAGAATATTTTTGGATCAAATGTCATTCAATATAAATCAATATTTAAGAGAAAGTATAAGTGCTTGCTTCCAACAGAATATTTTGGGATCAAATTCAATACAACATAAATCAATATTTAAAAAAAAGTATAAGAAAATTTGCTTGCTTCCAACAGAATATTTTTGGATCAAATTCCATACAACCTAAATCAATATTAAAAAGAAAGTGTTATAAAATTTGCTTGCTTCCAACAGAATATTTTTGGATCAAATGTCATTCAACATAAATCAATATTTAAGAGAAAGTATAAGTGCTTGCTTCCAACAGAATATTTTGGGATCAAATTCCATACAAGATAAATCAATATTTAAAAGAAAGTATTATAAAATTTGCTTGCTTCCAACAGAATATTTTTGAATCAAATGTCATTCAACATAAATCAATATTTAAGAGAAAGTATAAGAAAATTTGCTTGCTTCCAACAGAATATTTTTGGATCAAATGCCATACAACATAAATCAATATTTAAGAGAAAGTATAAGAAAATTTGCTTGCTTCCAACAGAATATTCTTGGATCAAATGCTATTCAACATAAATCAATATTTAAAAGAAAGTATTATAAAATTTGCTTGCTTCCAATAGAATATTTTTGGATCAAATTGCATACAACATAAATCAATATTTAAGAAAAAGTATAAGAAAATTTGCTTGCTTCCAACAGAATATTTTTGGATCAAATGCCAAACAACATAAATCAATATTTAAGAGCAAGTATAAGAAAATTTGCTTGCTTCCAACAGAATATTTTTGGATCAAATTCAATACAACATAAATCAATATTTAAAAAAAAGTATAAGAAAATTTGCTTGCTTCCAACAGAATATTTTTGGATCAAATTCCATACAACCTAAATCAATATTAAAAAGAAAGTATTATAAAATTTGCTTGCTTCCAACAGAATATTTTTGGATCAAATTCAATACAACATAAATCAATATTTAAAAAAAAGTATAAGAAAATTTGCTTGCTTCCAACAGAATATTTTTGGATCAAATTCCATACAACCTAAATCAATAATAAAAAGAAAGTATTATAAAATTTGCTTGCTTCCAACAGAATATTTTTGGATCAAATGTCATTCAACATAAATCAATATTTAAGAGAAAGTATAAGAAAATTTGCTTGCTTCCAACAGAATATTTTTGGATCAAATGCCAAACAACATAAATCAATATTTAAGAGAAAGTATAAGAAAATTTGCTTGCTTCCAACAGAATATTTTTGGATCAAATTCAATACAACATAAATCAATATTTAAGAGAAAGTATAAGTGCTTGCTTCCAACAGAATAATTTGGGATCAAATTCCATACAAGATAAATCAATATTTAAAAGAAAGTATTATAAAATTTGCTTGCTTCCAACAGAATATTTTTGGATCAAATGTCATTCAACATAAATCAATATTTAAGAGAAAGTATAAGAAAATTAGCTTGCTTCCAACAGAATATTTTGGGATCCAATTCCATACAACATAAATCAATATTTAAAAAAGTATAAGAAAATTTGCTTGCTTCCAACAGAATATTTTTGGATCAAATGTCATTCAACATAAATCAATATTTAAGAGAAAGTATAAGTGCTTGCTTCCAACAGAATAATTTGGGATCAAATTCCATACAAGATAAATCAATATTTAAAAGAAAGTAAAAGCATATTTTGAAATTAGTAAAATTTGGCTTGGCGAGCTTTGTCAACGTTTACAACGTTTTATTTATGTTGATCATAAATCATAAAAATAGCAGTTGCAATGTAACGAATGAAGTCATTAAAAATACAAATTTTAGTGTCTAAATCCTTGTTTAAATTATTAGGGAAATAACAAAATGCAGTGTTACGACGAATGACGAAGTAAACTCATAGGGGAGATACCCGGGACGTGAACTCCAGAATCGCTTGATTTTTTTGCGTTGAACCTATTACTAATAGACTAACAATTAAAACAAAAGAATTAGCGGCCCAAATTGATGTTAACCAGGTTAAAAAAATCAAAAACACTGAACATGAAAATAAATTCCAGTAGTATGCTTAGTGTCATATACCAAAAATAAATAAAATTAAAAATTACTCAAAATCACATTACAGCCCAACCAGGGTATTATGATTTTCAGATTCCTATTTTTTTCTTGATTTTTTTGTATATGACACTAAGCATGCTACTTGAATTTATTTTTATGTTCAATGTTTGTGATTTTTTTTAACCTGGTTAATGTCAATTTGGGCCCCTAATTATTAGCTCGCCTATTAAAAATAGGGTTAGTGCTAATGATGTCAACCAGTGCGTTCGACCGGTCGTTCGTCCGTGTGTCCGTCGTTTTTGTCAATGTAAATCAAGACAAAATTAAACAGCCCAGAAGCAGGCCGGATTAGAACCAATACATTTTTTTTGAAATGGACGCATAATATTCGCTAGTGCTTATCAAATTCCGAACACAAAATTAAGTTTCAACATAATTGTATTGGTTTAAATAGGAAAGTGGATCAAAATATTTGGAAACAGGAATGATATATAAATCCAAACGTTTTGAAACAATAATCATATTTTAGAGGTATTTACATTTTTTATATACAAAACAACAATCTAGATTTCGTAAAAGCCGTAATTGGGGCATTTCATAACATTGTTTCATGATCTTTTCAAATTGATCCAAAAATCGAATCTTTCATTTAAAAACACTAATTTGGATTTAAACGAATTAATAAAGTAAATTTTAACTGCATCTGCCCAACATTAAAACATTTTTCGAGGAAATCGTTTTGGTCTTAAAATCAAATCAATATTTATGTATTTTATCTCATTTTCTAAATTTAAAACAGATTTGAGAAATTTTGAGGTTTGATATAAATTGTGCAACATGAAAATGGTTTTCGAGAAAATCATATTAATTTATAATCCAAATGTCCGAATTCTATTGCTTTAAATATGTAATCAAAACAACATGAATGATATATATATATAAAGCAATACGTTTTGAAACAATAATCAGATTTTGAAGGTGGTAAAATCCTTGCTGCTCCTGACTCCACGATGAAAAGCCGTTTTGTTGAGCAAAAATTACTACGAGCCCACAGAGCAGAGACTTGAACCTGTACCCTTCAAAAATAGACCCGACCCTCTACCACGTTCGCTATACACCACTAGTTATATAGTTAAGGGTATTTGCACCTACTTATATCACAGGAATCGACAAAACGACTTTTCATCGTGGAGTCAGGAGCAGCAAGGACTTTATTAGCTCGCCTATTGAAAATAGGGTTTAGAGCTAATGATGTCTACCAGTCCGTCTGTCCGTCCGTCTGTCCGTCTGTCCGTCCGGCCTTTTTCTAAATGTAAATCAAGACAAATTGCAAATTGCCAGAAGCAGATGGAAGCAGGTTTTCAATGTAAATCAAGACAAATTGCAAAGTGCCAGAAGCAGATGGAAGCAGGCTTTTGAGGTTTGATATGAATTGCGAAACATGAAAATGGTTTTCGAGGAAATCGTATTGGTTTATATACCAAATCTATATATATGACCTGGATGCCCCTTTTCTAAAGTTAAAACAATTTAGAGAAATTTTGAGGTTTGATATGAATTGTGCAACATGAATATGATTTTCGAGGAAATCGTATTGGTTTATATACCAAATCTATATGTATATGACCTGGATGCCCCTTTTCTAAATTTAAAACAATTTGAGAAATATTGAGGTTTGATATGAATTGTGAAACATGAAAATGATTTTCGAGGAAATCGTATTGGTTTATATACCAAATCTATATATATGACCTGGATGCCCCTTTTCTAAATTTAAAACAATTTGAGAAATTTTGAGGTTTGATATGAATTGCGAAACATGAAAATGATTTTCGAGGAAATCGTATTGGTTTATATACCGATACGATACATTTAAATATAGGTCGTCTAGGTGAACGTAAATTTGATTTTATACAATCGAGCAACACGATAAGTAATATTGAACGATAATCTCTATGAATTGTGCGAGCTGTCGTTAACGTTTACAACGTTTTATTATTAGTAGGTTCGACACAAAAAAATTCAAGCAATTCTGGAGTTTACGTTCCGTGTACTTCCCTTGTGAGATTTCGAAATTATTTGTCCTTGGGGACTGGGTTTGGACTTTGGATGTGTACATGATTATCAGAATATATCCATTAATTTTGTTGACATTAACATTCATGTTTTTTCTGGATTTGCAGTTTCACGAACGATCATGTATCTGTCATCTTGTCAAAATATGAATTCTAGGAACCTCAAATTAGAATGTAGAATTTAATTTTTCCATGAGTTGTTATTCCGCAATGGAGACGATTGATTTATCTTTATTAAAGTGAATATGATCATGTCACATGCTAAAAAAAATAATAAATTCAAAGGTTCTCTACTAGACCCGATAGGGTGCTCAAAGGGGCTTGCAATTTTTTTTATGCGATAGAGAATTTAATTGCGGAGGGCATATAATGGGTCAATTTAGGATTAGTGGCTTACGATGGCGAGATATAACTTAAAACGTGGAAAAATGTATGACAAGTTTTGATTCAAATCGATTTCTGCTGTCAGGTGTTCATAAAAATGCCATCTCTACCCATTATATGACATATGCAATTAAATTTTCTTTCGAATGAAAAAACTTAAAAAAAGATTTGACTAGCAAATAAATCCCATTTGGTAGGATTTGTGGTTTTGATATTTAGCCTAGTGGTTTCTAATTTTTGGTTCGCAAATTGTTTAAAATTTCAGTTTTGAAAATGGTTTATAATTTATTGTTTATGGTTCAAAAATGGTTTATAATCTTGATAATACCTCTACAATGTTTTTCTATATGCGTGGAAATGGTTTATTATTAATTATTTATTCATTTAAAAAAACTTTTCTTTTAAAAAATATTCATATTTTTATTTAAAAATACTTGCATTTTGTTCCCTTTCCGTAATATGTACAATAAAATTTTCATTTAAATACAATGGATTACAGATCAAGAATCAGACAATATGATTTATATCCAGGATCGGGCTTAAATGCTGCAATAGAACATGCTTAATTATATTAATCAATAAACCATTCAAATGCATATAGCAAAGTATCGGAGAGCAATCATCGAATTAGCAAATCATATTATATAATATACATATTTATATAAATATATTATATAATATACATATTTATATAAATATATTATATAATATACATATTTATATAAATATATTATATAATATACATATTTATATAAATATATTATATAATATACATATTTATATAAATATATTATATAATATACATATTTATATAAATATATTATATAATATACATATTTATATAAATATATTATATAATATACATGTGTCCCATGTGTTTACTGTCGTTCCCTAACCCTAAACACACAAAATATCAAAAATCTCAAATTGCCCCAGTCATAGAGTAAAATTACATGCGTCATTCGAAAGCCCTTGATCATAGCTTTCGAATGACGTATCACACATATATGTTTGTTTTTTGACCTCTTTGACCCCTCCCCACCCGCCAGGAAGTGACCCCACCCCCAAATCATATACACTATTGAATAGCCCTTGACAATAGCTTTCCATCGATGTATCACACATGGGGGGTTGCTATTTGAAAAAATGTTGACCTTTGACCTTTCCCCCCTGACCTTTGACCTGCAAGGCCCCCAAACGAACTTGACCTCCGCTTGGATGTCCTATATAGATATCCGAAAGAAAAATTTGAAAAAGTTAAACCGTTCTCGAGTTATCGCGATGACGGACAGACGGACGGACGGACGGACGGACGGACACCATCAACGAAAACATAAAGTATCTCCGATACTTAATAAACGACGGAGCTAAAAATGATTAACAAGACACATTAGGACGACAGAATCCCAACATTCAGAAAGAACATGAACAGGAAATTGGTTTCAAAGTGATTTGCACATATAATTCTAAATGTCGTAAAAAGGGGATAAACAGTTTCAAAAAATGTGAAGAAGGGGAGCAGTTGGTCCAGAAGTGGCCCTCGATATGTCGTCAACTTGGACGTGGACGTTTCTCCTCGTTCTCGTCCTTGAATAATCCTTGATCCGTGGTCCGGAAATGTGGGTCCCTCTGTCCTGTTGACAAGTACAAATCTTCCCTGCAAACATATCATTGACCCCCTCGTCTATAGTTTGGTCTGGATGTCGCAGAATGTGGAGGAGTATCGTGATGTGGGTACAAGGGCTGCCATTAAAGGTGGAGCGACAGGAAGTGCCTCGGGCGCAGATTGAATCTTCGTCCATGACACAGTAGGACCCTTGGCGCCATCGACACTTGACCTCTCCCTCCACAAGCTCAGAGACGAAGCGGGACGTAAGGCGTCTGGTTCGAGAAGCGGGGTTAAATACGAGGCTGCCAGGGTCACCACAAGTGCAGGTTTGGGTTTTCTTAGAGCAGATGTACAGTTTCGAGGCGTCACATAATTCACGTTTCGCCGACAATGTGTCCATACGGAACTTGAGTGCTACTAGTTCATCCTCCCCCGACGACTTCGTGAATATGAGCCGATGTTTCTCGTTTTTCCAGGAACAGGAGTCCCCGTATTTAAGGGCTGTCGCGAGTTTTTTGTATTCCACAAATTCCAGAAAAGTAAGGTTCCTTGCCCGTTCCATAGCACCGGAAGTTAGGGAGATGGCAAAGGCTGCTATGACCAGCAGAATCAGCACTGATTTTGGGGGACACATTTGATTTCGATGGAGAGAATGCTTAGATTTGTCTAACGATTCTGAGCAAATGATGTGATTTGGTCTTTTAAGACTTTGGGATTGAGAATACGATGGCTTAAAATGGCTGAACTATAGTCAAGTTTTGGGTATCTCAAGGGAAGTTTCTCGGGTGGAATTCGGGAATTGTCTGAAATTGAAGAGAGAAATCGATTTCAAAATTTTTGGAAAAAAAATCTAACTCCTTTGTCCTGACACTTGTCGTTTTAGGTTAGAAGTCTTTTGAATAAATGGGCTGCCATAATTGATCGTACTCCGTGTTATTAACATTCACTTCTCCTCTGGATCTCCTCTTGGATGGACGTGGTGGTTTTTGGCTCTCGGATTCTCCTGGACTTCTCAACTATTCACCTCCTAAGTTAAACTGGTCTCGGTGTGGTCTTTCAGCGTAGCTAGTTGGGATTGTTGAAGATGAGCCTAGTCCCCTTATCTGATACTAGCCCTTCTCAGATGCGCTGAGCCACACCCCCAGCACCGTGGGAGAAGGGGCACATTAGCTGCCCCTCAGCTCATCGAGCGGAAGGACACCGTGGACAGTTCGACAGGACTCAGTCTTAAACCACCACGCCCATCCTGGATGGGATCCAGCAGGGGTTGTCCCCTTCGTAAGGTCAACCTTTCTTATTTTTTAGTATTTTTTTTTTCTCTCCAAAATTGGTTTTTTTGCTTTTCCAATTGAGACAAGGGAAATTGTCCTGGTCTTTTCCAAATTTAACCTTGAAGAGGCCTTCAGCTTCTCCAAGGTGGTTGGCCGGTCGTCGGGTATAGCATATTGCTATCTCTTATTTCTTGTGTTTTGCCTAAATTAAATTATCGTACAAATTTCATGTATTTAGTTAACATGTATCATTACTGTTACTGTCTAGTGTCTAATATTGTCTGTATTTTGCATGCATGATACTTCTAATCTGAAAATCTTTTGCATAATTTATTATAGATTATGTTATTTTATTTTACTTGCTCCCCATGTCAATCATTAAGATTATATCTAGCCGTTATATGCATTTCTGAATATTTTAACTTAAGATTAGTTAAACTTGTCTATCCATGCATTATAACCTTATTCGGAATGTCTTTGAAATTTATTAGGATCTATGCTCACTTATGGTTACAACTGGATTTAATTTTATACCGTCTACTAATTATGCTTATTTGTATGTTTAAATTGGGATCCGTGTCACGGGTGGGAGAACAGAACTGTAAAGATCTGAACCTTTTTGACACGTTAATAAAGTCTAAATCAAATCAAATCAAATCAAATCAAATCAACAATGGACACGGAACTAAAATGACAAGCATGGCTATACTGAATACACAAAAAATCAGGAAAAAAATAAAAAAAACTAATACATATTGCTTTAGCTTACATGTTTATTTTTGCCATTATCAATTCCTGTGTTTTTATTTAAGTGTCCACTGTTACTCATTTATTAAGTCATGGATAAGAGAAAATCAACTTGGGCAGCAAATTTTTATTGCTCTTGTAGATTATACTAAAAAAAGTTTGAGACAATTCCCTTATTCCACCTTGAGGAACTTCCCTTGTCAGTCTCCTTGCAGAATGGGTTGATGATTCTTATCACTTCTTTTAAATTGATTTACAAGTTCAATGTTTGATTTGAGTTTGCAGTTAGTTAATTTCATTCATCCGATATTCATAGCCATTGCATTGCATAAACCCTGAGAGACTTGGAATCCACAGACCCCACCTGACCTCCTTCACTCCTCTGGAACTCCAAGCAAGCTTCTACGGAGCAGTATTGGAGGGTGTGACCTATGATCTAACTTGGTTATGCGAATATCAAGTATGTTAGTCAATAAATTTGACCTTTCTGAACGTTCCCAAAGTTTTGGGGTGACAATTTGGAAATTCCTAAACAACCAACGATTTTTTATAATTTTTAAACTTTGTTAAATGGTAGATCACACGATCTAAAACTAACACTGGAATTCGTCTAACTATGGACGCCAGGTATAATGGAAATTACAAATGTCGATCCGAAATTTTTACCATGTTAAGAACCACATATTAAATCAATCATGGAATGTAAAGATGTAAGTCTTGGTTGCACGCATCCATATTTATGTTAATCATATGATGCAAGGAGGTTTAATTTTAGAGGGTGAAAATTGCACTAGAACTATTGACGTCATTGCACATTGAAAATGTATAATTATTTTAATTTATAAATCCTTGTTTAAACTAACAAATTAAATATTATCGAGAAGTAAAAAAGATTAGATACAATATAAGGACGAAGTAAACTGAGATTTCGGAATTATTTGTCATTTAAGGAATGGGTTTGATTGAGGTTTGGATGCGTTCATGATTATCATATCCATTCATTTTGTTACCATCCACATTCATTTTTTTTATTTGCAATTTCACGACATGTTTCTGTCATCTTGTCACAATATGAGTTCTTGAAGCCTCTAATTTAAACGTACGATTTAATTTTTCTATGACATATGAGTTGATATTTCACAATTTCAGTTGATTGATTTATCTTTACTAAAATTAATGTCTTTCCCAATTCGGCAACAATTGATCAGTTCTTACAGTAGTGACGTGATCATGCCATTCAATTTAAAAAATCGTTCTACTACGCTCCATTTACTCTAACGAAATTTTGTGGTTTTAGTCGTTAATTTGATTCTGTCCTTATTTAGTTCAAACGAACGTCAGGAGGAAAGTTCAAAATAATTAGATTATTAGATTTAATTATACAAGCAACAGTATGTTGGAAGTTTTACGGCTCTTTTATCTTAAAATCACTATTAAACTGATTAAAGCCAGTGATGATTTGTTACAATTTTAGACCATTGGCGATAAATGGGAGTTTTTTTTTCAAAAAAAATCGTTGGTTTTTTAATGTTTTGGATGTACTCTGAATTTTCCTGATAAGACTATTAAGCCTGGAATCTTGAAACCTTTCAGATAAGATAGCCAGATAGTTAGTCGAAGCAGTCCCGAAGTTACGAAACGTTTTAATGAACAGTTTTGGAAATAGGAATTTTTGAACAGGCAAATTTTATAAATGTTGCCTTCGGCTGTACTACGATTAAGTAATCTGCATTTTATTTCAGTACTTAGCAGGTAGTAGCTATTCTAAAATGAGCTTATGGCTATTCTAAATGAATATTTGCGGAATTGCAGAGAGGCTGCATTTGGGTAATCCCATAGATATAGAAGAATCTCTTCTATTTACATCTTTGGGTAATCCACAGTTAAAATCACTCATATTAACATTTGAATCAATTCAAACTGCATCAATACTTATCAGTTAAATGAATTTAATCAAGTTCCCGATTATGTAATGACATGACTCATCGTGGCATTATGAGATTTATTTGAATTTACTGACAATTGAAGTAAACTTGCCATGGTCAAAAGCTGGAAAAACAAGCATTCTTATTATTTTAACCACGCTTTGATAAGTGCAAATATTTGAAAGTCAATGACTTGGGTTATTATAAAAGCCAGTGAGTTACCTTAATTATCATCTGAATATGTAAAGCAGTTGCCTAACTAACCTAACTTTTGTGACCCAATCGGCAATCCTGTGACCTTCAACAGACTTTTTTGTGGAAAATGTTTAATTAAATGTGAAAAAAAATTGTTGACGTAATTCGAAGAGACAGGCGGCTGAATCAACAAATCTTAATCATGAATGGAAGAATGCCGATATCAAACATGCGAAAATTCACAATAGAATCATGGGGTCGGATTTTGATATAAAAAGCTCCGGAAATTGGGTCAGAAAGCACATTTGGGAGTCGAGTAGGATTTTGATTTTGAAAAATAATTTTGAAATTTCGAAATCGGCTCTGAGGATGAAAGGGTCCGTGATTTTGTTGGTGGCTTACACAGCTCTTGTAGGAGCTGCAACTCCACAAAACGTGTACTTGCCCGACAGTCCATCTAATACCTTCGTCAGTGGTGGCGTCGTCAAGCAGGAATGGCCAATCATCGAACGGGAATTAAATAAGTTAATCCAGTCCGTTAATGGTAACTCTAATTATGTACAATCAGTTAAGTTCTACCAAAATTATCGTTTAAAGAAGAGATCTCCCGAAATAATTTCCCAAGCTTTTTGAGTGTTCCATTGAATTTAAGTCCTACCCATGGATGTTATTCCTTCAAAAATTATTAAGTAGAATCTTGATCTGAATTTTGGAATTAACGAACAATCAGTTTTCGAGCAGTATTTTTCAGTAAATGTTAATGTCTTTTGGAGGAAATGAACGTTAATTTCGTTGTACTTCTTTGACAATACAATACAAATCAACATAATAAGTCTAACAAGGGACATCACCCAAAGGTCAGAGCCCGAATCGTCTGATTTTTTTACGGTTGAACACACAACCGATATGAACCACAAAACTGCAAGAAATATCTGTGGTAGTTCATCCTGGTCATTTTTTTAAAATCATGAAATAAAAAAATCACGAAAATTGACTTTAAAAAAATTAATAGCCGGAATAGATCCCCACCCCGAATTAGATTCCCAGAGCCTAAAGTGGTACTTGATTAAGAGTTTCCTGTTTCAGGAAACAGTTTCAAGTCTGAGCATTTCGACAACGTGATCAAGGACTACAATCCGCCATTCTCGTACGAGTTCAAGGGAATCAAGAGCCTTTTGTCCCAGAACTCGTCCTATATCAAGGAATTGGGTGAGATTGCAAAATTGGCCTTATCGATCCCTCAGGTCTTGACCAACCGACCCATTCCACTGTTGAGACAGGGGGACCAAAAGACGGTCACTTTGAACCAGGAAGAAATATCGGTTCTGATCGCAAATCAGTTCTTCTGCGATTTCCCGAAGCGCGAGTCACCCGCTACAGACTTTGCCACGTTCCCACGCGCCAATTTCTTCCGGTAAGGTTCACTGAGGGCTACCTAACATGGGAATAAGAGCAATTTGTTTTTTTTGACAGGATTGTTGTCTAAATTTTAAGGCGATTTGAATCGTGTATACCACTGTAGTCTGTACTCACTACATTCGATAAAGTAAAAAAAATCGAGATGAAGTCGATTTGAGAAGTTGGAAAGGGTCGTCGCGTCGGCGAACTAAATAATTAGAAGATATATGACTGATGAACAGGTTCCGTGCGTTCCGTTCCGAACGGGAACAAGTATCACTCATATATGAATTAGAAGCACTGCGATAAAGAAACTAGGCTTTTAGTTGTTTTGGATTTTACACAAAAACAGATAGAAAACTAACATGGGACAAAGGATAAAATAGTATATTGCTTGGTCGAACCTTTTCAACTCGCCCGCTATCATTTCTTGGCTTTTGGAAAGGTAATGAGTATTGTGGTATTTAACACTACAATCGCCTTGAAATAAGAAAAATGGGGTCAAAATACTTTAAATTTCGATTAGTCCCATGTAAGAGGTCCCTTTAGATCTTTACCACCGAACTACATCGTTGGGGTACCTAAACTACATTCGGTTTCTTGCAAAGATTCTAGAAACCGTTATAAACGTTGAATCTAAATGTTCTTGCTGATCCTATCAATTCTATTATATTAATTGATAATAATTTCTAGACTTCTGGACAACAACATCCAAGGGAATATCGAGAAGCTCAAGTGCTACTTCAGCTACTTTCAACAAATTCGAAAGCGAAACGGCCCCGGAACCCGCCTCACTTTCGAAAGACGGAACCTTAACTCGGCCCAAACACCGTCTTGGAGGAACTCTAACGCTCCCTTAAGCAAAACCGTCGTCTCGGCCACTGGAACCATCGAAGAAGATGGAATCGGGATGCTCCAGGTCGATTTCGCCAACAAGTACATCGGTAAAAAAAACCTAAATTGCTAATTCTAATTAACAATTTAATCCGACTACTAATCACTATTTTTGGGTTGTGAAGGTGGTGGTATTTTAGCCAACGGTTTGACGCAAGAAGAAGTCCGATTTGCAATAAACCCCGAACTGACTGTTTCTGTCCTGTTCACTGAAGTGCTGGACGATAATGAATGCGTCGTGATGACGGGTTCGGAGCAGTTCAACAAATATACTGGATATTCATCCACATTCAAATTCGACGGAACTTTCAAGGATACTACGGGGTTGGACAGTCGGGGTCGAAGGACAACGCAGATTCTCGCCATCGACGCTCTTAAATTCACAGAGTAAGTCTAGTCGCAAAATAATTGTCGAAATTCAATATTTCAGAATTATTTTAGAATTGGCCTGATGAAGTATGTAGCATAAGTCAAAAGCCAACTTTGTATCCAATCCAATCTCGTCAGACTAAAGCCGTCAATCCCGAGGTGTTCTATGATTTTTGTCAATTATAACTTTAAAGCAATTATCGAGGTCACATAATATAATTGTCATAATTTGTTGTTGAGTTTGGGTTGACGAGTGATAACAAGGGTCCACTAAATATTAGCCCTCACTGATCCTATATAAGACTAATTATTGTACAAAATTGTAGCTATTGTGGGACACCCTGTATTATGAATTGTGAGAATACAAGATGACGTCGATTATTATGTTTACAGAATACAGAATAACTCTCACTCTCCACCCATGTATAAGAAAATATTTAGAATTAGCTTCTATGGACCAAAATCCGTAATTAGGGTCTCTCCTCCGGGTATAGGTTTGGAAAATTCCAGAATCTGAAAACACCTTAGTAAATGTATTACAGGGTCAAGTTTATTTAGTTTCACTGTCAGAGTGCTTTATAGGGCAAAAATTTACAGTAATTTTGTTAGTAAATACTAATCTCGTTCTTCAGGTCGGGAAAACACGAGCAGTACTTTGTCGGTAACTTGGACCGGGAATTAAATAAAGCGTACTGCGGGTTTATGTACCGGACTCAGTCTCCGTTCCGAACTCCGATCGCGACGGGTAAATGGGGCGCGGGCGTGTTCAACGGGGATCCGATGTACAAGTTCCTGGTCCAGTTGCTCGCAGCGTCGGAAGCGGGTCGAGACATATACATGTTCACGTTCAACAACTACAGGGAAGCCAACGAAATGAGGTCACTCCACGAGTACTTAACGTCAAAGAACGTTACGGTTGGGAAACTCTACAGCGCCCTCGAGACTTATGCCACTCTTGCTCAGCGATATGGGAGCAGCGTTGAGAGTGTCGACAAAGTTCTTCGACGGACACTATAATTCTCGAATATTGGTCCAATTCTGTTGTTAATGAGCAATAAACTACTGTTTCAATACAATACCATGTATGTTTGGAGTGTATGTCAATGATCATTTGGCTTTGGCATATGTAAGGAATAATGCATTTTAATGCATTCAGCTATATTGTATATTAAATTGATTCCAACTGCATCTCTCCATCTCCATCATAATAAGTTTCATATAATATACAATAATACAATGTCATACTTTATTAAAGTCCAATTAAAGTCTCAAGTTCCTTATAATATTTTCGATAAAACAAGGTTTTGATTTCTCAGTCGTTGACCACTTACAGGCTCAGAAATAAAATAGACACGCTAGCCTTTCATTGTATTCCTTGGATTTAAATAATTAATTTCTGCTAATTGTTTTTATTCATGAATTCATGACCCCCTTCTAGAACCGAATCCTCGACATTTGAATTGGAATCGACCCCGTCGAGCACTTCGTGGGAGGCCAACTTGCTCCGGCTCTTGTGCCCAATTATGGGGTCATCTTGACAAGGGGTCAGAGTTGCAATGACCCCAAGGTCAGGGTCACCGGATCGATAAGGGTCAACCGTCTCAACTTCCCCCAAAGTGAGGGTCCGTATCACTTGGACATCGTCTTCGGAGATGTTGCCAACGACGAGGGAGATGGGAGTCTGATCCTGATTGCTGCGCAAATTGAGGTCAGAATCCTCCTCTTCAATCCCTAATTTTAGGAATCTAGTTTGGGTAACATTTGTTTGGATACAGCCTTGGGTACAGAAGGAATTAGGGTCACTCTTTTTCAACTCCATGTCCGACGGATTTCCAGAACCAAGTACCTCAATCCTCATTTCCATTTCTGAGCCAGCATTGACGAATAATTGGGTAGTCAAATCCACCCTGGTCACCGTACGTTGGCCGTTGCCTTCTGTCTTTGAATTATTGTTTTGTGACTCATCTGACGTTGGAACCTTGTCGTCCTTGACCTGAGGATCATTATTGTTCGTTTCACTCGGATCGCAGAATGAGTTGGTATCTGAAGGATATCGGTTCGGTCTTATAAGTTCCAGTTCCTCATTCGGGATGACGATGGCGACATCTTGAACGGGGTCGATGGGGTCATTGGGGTCACCCGGGGGTTGAAGTTCCCCTGCGGGGTCCTGCTGAATATTTAGCCAAATGAAGACTAACTGCTTCACAAAGTGGATAACGTTGAAGCCGACAGCGACACAGAATGCGACAACTGACTGATTTCCGGCATTAAAATCCGCTGACGCGATCTTGCCCGATTCATTTGGATTGTAGAATGTAATCAGGATCCACATTACTTGCACTTGGCCCAGAGTGAATTTGGCTCTCGTGTTGTTCTAATTCCGAAAGGGCAAATGTATTAGGAATCATGCCATACAGATAACCCCCGAAAACGGGGTAAAAATCCGATAAGTGGACATAGTATTTTACCTCATATAGATAGAAGGGGCGTAGGGCCTTCTGAGTTGGCCAAGGCCTCCGAGTCTCCGTCACGGCAAAAACGACGCCACTGATCACGGCAACGGCATTGATTTCCACGAACGCCAACGCACCACTCGTTCCGTACATCTTCAGCGATAAGGCGACAATGAAGAGCGGAATGGCGTAGAGGACGTTGATCAGGAGGTGCAAACCCTGGGATTCAAAATATATATTGTTCATTTTACATACAAAGTAATCCCTGACGCTTTATGGGATCCTTTTGTCTGTCTGTCCGTCCATTTCCGCATTAACGTTCCGACAGATTTTGAGAACAGTTTTAAGGGTCAACTTACGAAGTAGGCGAACGTAACGACACAATGGACACAGGAAGCGTTGGTATGGACCCTCTTCAACTGCTCGATGATGTCGTACTGAATGATCTTGGATGTGCAGTAGAGGAGGAATGAGAGGGCGAGGAGGAAGATCGCCGTGTGGGTCTTGTCGCCCCAAGAATGCCCCGTTTCTTCGAGGGGCGCCGCCTCGGAGGCTGACTCACGCCCCAAACGCTTCCTCTCCCCGGCGTCTCGTTTGGACAGGTGGACAGCTTCAAACTGGATGTACAGTTGACCAAAGGCAAAGATGTACAGGGAGATGTAAATCAGGAGACGGCCCTGGATTTCCAATTTAAAAATTAATTAATGAATTAGAACGAATTAAAAAAAACGTGTAAACATTTTTAGAAATCGATTTTTTGAAACTTGCATAAACGAGTATATTGCGATGAATGCGGTCATAAACCAACATGGCATTCCCGATGCACTCCCTCTGACAGAAGATATGTATTTCTGAGAAGAGGGTGACGAAGTACATGCACATGAACGCTTCCACCGAATCCGGAAATTGTGACGGAGACATACAATACTCGTACAGTTGTCCGATCAAATACGAGAGTCCGATACCCAAGGACAGTAAGGCCATGAATGAGAAGAGATGATATATCTGTCCAAATACATTAGTTCTAACTCAATTAGCTAATTAATTTAAATCTCAATTTCTACTACTTCAAAAATTACCATCAAACAAAATAGGATGAAGAGGCCCTTAGCCGGCTTCTTTAGGGAGTTGAAGTACTTGACGCAGAACCCACACATTTCGCTAACGTTCCACTGAATTTGACCCAAGCTCTTGCAAAATCTATATGTCCAAAGAGACCACAGTTTAGGCACATCTGAACTCTGAAGACACTATTTTGAAAATTGACATCGGCTCAAATCTTCCTCAGTTTGTCAGAGTTTAAGAACCATGTGTTCCTACCGAAATTAAACAAAACTGGCAGAAAATGACATTTATTTTTAGAAGAAACCGGAAATGACGTTTCAATTTTGAACATTTGAAGTATTTATTACGTTTAAAATGTGGCTGTACTTGTACTTAGCAACCATATATAGAACCTTATTCAGCCGATATAGGATGAGTATTTTGATAGATTGATATACCATTGTAATGGTGAATGGTATCTAAATAATTTCGCCGTATCCAGAGGTTAAAAAACTCTTTGATTTGGATCTAATGAAAAGAATTAATTATTCAGAAAATTGGGAAACCTGGTGTTTTAATTATAATTAATGCAGTTGTAGAGCTAAAATGATCATTAAGACCTTCTCGGATAAACACAGCTTGAGTCAATTCAATTTCAATTTTTCTTCTTATCCAGAATCAATTTGAATGTTGCAATTTTTTTAAAACCTTTTAAATATAAGTAAATACCAATTATTCAGATTATAATAATAAATTCGTTCTAATTAAACTGTATCATATTGGGGTATAATTATTATTGTTCCCAAACTTTCCATACATTATTTGTTCAAGCAGTCGAAACAAATACAAAAAACAATACCGAAACTAAAACCATCGGCATTTTCTGCCATATATTTCTGCCATATAAACTGTCAATACACAATATAATCATATCCAATCAATTAATTCTCAAAATTATAACATAATGATATTAGGACGGGCTAGGTTTGGCAGTGATTCAACATTTTGAAGGTTTCTTTGATGACGGCTTTGAAATACTGGAATGGAGTCGGTGGAACTTGTCGAAATCGACGTCATTGTCGACGATTCTGTCGAATCCTCGTCGTCATCGTCACTGCTACTTTCCAGGAGCGGATTGGGAAGTACGTGCCTCACCAGGTGATTTCGGGGGACATGTTGACGATGGGGGATGACTCGGGGGGCGGGGCGAATGTCGAAAATCCGGATTCGTCTCAACTTCCCCAATTTCGACATTTTGAATCGGTAGATGAAGACGAACTTGACGAAATAGAGGAGGAGGAAGGAGACGTTGACGGAGAACAAAATAGAGTTGGACTTGACACTTGTCTCGAAATCCTCGAATTGGACTTGAATCCGGAAGTACCACCGGGCGATTAAGGGCATCATTGTGTACATCAGGATGTTGTAGCGTACTTCTCCGTGAATCTGAATTTAATTACAATTAGTTAGTACAGATTAAATTAATGATGGAGGTTTATTTTTTTAATTACGGAAGGGTAGGAGCTATGATTTCGAAACAATTTTGGAAGAACGGTTGTTGTCCTCTCAAAAATCGAGGCGATGCGGCCGATTAGAATCCCAAGGACAATCAGGACGATGTAAGTTACCAAAGGTTGAAAGATGTAGTACCGGAATAAGATGGAGAGGAGGACTATTGGAGATCCCCATATTAAGAGGAGGGCAAACTCCGTCATCTGAAAACGGTTCGAGATGGGGAGTTATTCCGGTAGCATTTTTAATTAGCAATTTCTGCCACACAGTGGACTAACTTAAGAATTAAGCAAGATTGGTCGGGGTTAAAGGTAATGGGGGGGAAATGTGCGGGGTGAAATCGCCTAACTTACATATAAAACTGTAAAGACGGCACAATACTTGAGGATTCCGGGACAGAGGAAGGGTACTTGTGCCTTGATCTGATGTGCTCTGTAGTCCCTCCGGGCTTTCATCCCCAACGAATAGGCAATGAAGATTAAAGCGAGGAGGAACTTCCAAGTGACATCTTCGTCATCGTTCCTCATCTCGTCGACACTTGTCGACGACTCATCTCGTCGACGATTTTCGACATCGTAGGGCCAAGCTTCGTATCGACGTTGGAATTGGAAGAAGAGCTGAAGGAAGGCGAGGAGGAGGAGGACCCTATGGGCCCACGTCTTGAAAATGCAGTACATCACCTGCAATTGCAATTATAAGAAGATGATATTACGAGGAAATATTCTGAGAAGATGATATTGTGTTTTTTTTAATATGAGGGGGGTGGGGCCTTATTTCGGGGTAATATTTTCCAGGGTTTAGAATGCAATTTTTAAGATTCTCATGAAATTGTGCTGTGAAATCGTCGTCGTTCTATTTCTTCGACAATTTCGATTTAGAAGGTTTTTTGGGGCTTCGTTCTTTGAACCTTGTAAATGGGTGGGGCTCTATTTCGAAGAATGCATTTGGTTCCAGTAGACAGCTTAAAAAACAAAATTCAATGAAACCTTGGTCTCTTTCTGTAAAAATCGAAAGCAGGAGTCGACAAAGTACAAGTTGAAGTTGGTCTGTGCCATGACCCCAACTGCCAAGACGTAGAGGGTGAGGTAAGTCTGGATGCAGTTGTCCACTTTGTAGGACAACGTCACTTTGAGCAAGTAAACAGCGACTTGGGCCACTCCGACCCCCAGGGACAGCGTAGCTATTACCAGTACTCCTTCTAAAATCTGGAGTATTTTATGCTTTTTTATAAAATTTTAAATTTTTAAACTGGATTTTTAAAAACTGTCATCCGATAATTACCCAATAGGCAAGGATGACTATGAAGGAGAAGACAATTGCGAATGTTGGACTTTCCTTAGAACAACAGTCCTCTTTTGCATCCTCACAGCAATCCTTGGCACAACAACAGGGCATAGTGTCTTTTAGTTAATTAATTAAGTCGGTTTAAATTAAACTAAATCTCATGGGGGATCCGATGTCCTAAAAATCATGATTAGTCAGAGTCGTGGTATAGAGGCAATTTTAGGAGTCGAAGGTGGATTCAAATAATCTGACTTTTTTATCAATTCTGAAAGACGTCAAGGAAGAACAGGGTCAGATATGTGTCGTTGTCAAGGGGTTTTGGTGTCGGAAAAGTATGTCTGTTACAAATTGCAAATATATTGGTTAGCTAACCTAACCAACCAACCTGCATCATATTGATAGCATTGGTTTTCCAGTTGGACAAAGTATGCAGCTTTAGCAGATTTTTGTCGGAAACGCTCCAATGGGCTCTTATTTCGATGAATATGATGCTCTAATTCTCTAAAGTCTAAAGAATCACACCAAATTAAACCTCCATAACCTAATCAATAAAGTCCCTCGGAATAAACCCCCACCACCCCAAATATGACTTATACCATGTGCCATTTGTAGTTGGGTTAGAGATATGCAGATATATGCATAATTAAGTTTAAGTAAACATACATTAATATACCCGCTGGTGCCTCAACAATAGAACCGATCCATTCCATTTCAACGATAGCATGGTGTCAGGAAATGTCAAGAAAATAATTATTGCTAATATTTTTCTTCAAGTTAAAAGTAATACATCCATGCAAGCATAAGAAATGCATATTCTTGTTCCTCTGTGTATAGGTTTGTAAGATTACGACATGCTCAGCTATGATCAATTCAGTTACCTCGATATTGTGACATATTTTTGTCACTCTTGAATTTATTATTCTTTGCGAAATGGAAAGAGCTGACCACAAACGACAAGTTAACTCAAAACTTTAATGTTTTTATCAAAAAAAATAATTTGAATTCAAATTTTTAAGATATCTGCCAATGAATTCCCCTTGTAATTCCGTTCCAAATATAATATTTACTTAGTTAACAGTTCTGGATTATGAAGAGAGGTTCGTCAAAATTAATTTTTAACTTCTGGAACTGTCATCAAGATTTTTTTTATTCCAATTGATCTAATTAATATCAGATAAATATCTAGCGTTGAGTTTTCCAATCCACTTCATCCTGTCTTGTAGAAATTACTTTGAAGAAGTATGAATGCGAATGGTCCAAAACAGACCTGTATAATTTATCAAGAAAATACAATCACTTTCAACCTTCAGAAATGCAAATTCCTAAACCTGAAGACCTTAACTGATTAGTAATTGCTTCAGGAGCCTCAGAGGATTTACGTTAGAAAAAACACAGAAATAAAAATATTGTAAATAAAACGAAACAAAATTAAAATAATTTCCTGTGAAAATTAAATATTTTTCAGCACTCAGCCATGAAGTTCGTATTTTTCGTGATAACAGTCTTCGTACTTTTTACCGTGATTTCAGTAAGTGAAAAGATACATTGCTAAAATAAAATAAAAATAATAATTTGATTATATATTATAGTCGGAGTACTTAAAAAAATCGGTTTGATAGCTTTAAGTTTTTAAATAGATCTATCTTTAGTGGCCTGGAACACTGAAACTCCCCGATCTTAAAATTTTAAAATATAACATGAGGTTTTTCCATATATTGATTTCGGAGCCATAAATATATTGTTAGCAATTCCATCAAATAGTTTAAAACCTAATCTCGGGTTTTCTCTAAAAAAAGCACAAAAATTCTTCTACTCAACTATACAGGGTGTCCCACTTAAAAGTTTATAACTTCTTCTATTCAATATTAATACTTCGACATTATTGAAGAACTACTCGACGGATTTTGCAAATGGGTAGCTTTATTTAAAGATCAAGGTTACGAGGTTCACCCTGTTTATTTTTATACTTGATTGTCATTTTTCATCAATAATGCTATTGTAAAACCTAAGATCTGGTAATCGGGTCAAAGAATACTAGGACTTGCCCCAGGCCCCTGACCCCAAGTGTTAACAATATATAAACTGAGAATTGTTTGGTACACCCTGTACAATTTCTCAGTAATTTTTCAGCAAAAATTTTAAATTAAAACCTTCACTTTAAAAAATGTTTTAGATTGTGGAATCGGGGTCAGAGAATAATGGAACTAGCCCCAGACTCCGGCCCCAAGTGAGGGCGCGCCCCAAACCCTGCATCAAACACCCCGCTAATTTCCAGACCCTGGACCTCCCTTGTGGGGGCTTCGATAAGCCAACCTGCCTTGCCGAATGCAAAGCGTTGGGGCACACTCGAGCTTATTGTGTTCAGAAGGAACCATTCTGCCTCTGCAATTCTGGAGATCTCTACAGTTGCTGAACTCTACATTTACAACAGATTTTACAATTAATTTCAATTAACTTAACTTTGACAACAGTGTAAATAAACGAAGATTTTTCAATCCGTATATATCGCATACTATTTTATCGCAAATTTTACGTAGATTCTGAATGTCCAATAAAAACCCGTTCATATAACAAAAGTTTTCGAGATAAACCCCGTAGACCGGGTAAAATTAGACTTTTTGGGGGTTTTCTTATTTGGCATGTATTTTAACGCCCCATAGAACTAATCCAATGACCCATAACGAAATAATCCTTTGACCTATTGTACTTTTAACAAGATCTAATCCCCAAAAAAAGATGCGAAATAATCGTTTTACCCATATTTAAACACCCATAACGGAATATAGAATAGGAATGAGTGTATGGAACTAAATCAATGAAACTACTATACTGGGCTATCGATAAAGTGATTTTTTGGGACCGAGAGAGATATGAGTGAGAGAGAGAGTGAGGCGAATCCAATGAAGATAGCATAATACCCCACCTGGCACTCGTCTTAAACCTTTATTAAAAAGAAGAAGAAGAATTAGAAGCGGAAGAGACTCATCAAAAGAAACGACGACGGATAGAAGTTGTAAAGATTACTGTAGTTACATTTAATAGCATGATTGAGGCAAGAGGCATTGATCATTTCGAAATTCAGAAGAGTTCAAAAGACCATGACCATCAAATAGAAGTCAAAACCGGAATCCCATTAGAAACTAAATTGGAAATTATTAGCATTATTAGCTCGCCTATTGAAAATAGGGTTTAGAGCTAATGATGTCTACCAGTCCGTCTGTCCGTCCGTCCGTCTGTCTGTCCGTCCGGCCTTTTTCTAAATGTAAATCAAGACAAATTGCAAAGTGCCAGAAGCAGATGGAAGCAGGTTTTCAATGTAAATCAAGACAAATTGCAAAGTGCCAGAAGCAGATGGAAGCAGGCTTTTGAGGTTTGATATGAATTGCGAAACATGAAAATGGTTTTCGAGGAAATCGTATTGGTTTATATACCAAATCTATATATATGACCTGGATGCCCCTTTTCTAAAGTTAAAACAATTTAGAGAAATTTTGAATTTTGATATGAATTGTGCAACATGAATATGATTTTCGAGGAAATCGTATTGGTTTATATACCAAATTTATATATATGATTTTTATCCCCTTTTCGAAAATTAAAACAATGTTGAGGTTTGATATGAATTGTGCAACATGAATATGATTTTCGAGCAAATCGTATTGGTTTATATACCAACAACAATAATCATATTTTGAAGATGGTATCATATTTTATATGCAAAACAACAATCCAGATTTCGTAAAAGCCGCAATTGGGGCATTTCATAACATTGTTTCATGATCTGTTCGAATTGATCCAAAAATCGAATCTTTCATTTAAAAACAGTAATTTGGATTTAAACGAATTGATAAAGTACATTTTAACTGCATCCGCCCAACATTAAAACATTTTTCGAGGAAATCGTATTGGTCTTAAAATCAAATCAATATTGATGGTTTTATCACATTTTCTAAATTTAAAACAATTTTGAGAAATTTTGAGGTTTGATATAAATTGTTCAACATGAAAATGGTTTTCGAGAAAATCGTATTGGTTTATATACCAATTTTAAATTCTATTGCTTTTAATAGGTAATCAAAACAACATAAATGATATATCTATATAAAGCAATACGTTTTGAAACAATAAACCTATTTTGAAGGTGGTATCATATTTTATATACAAAACATAATTTAGGGTTCACGAGAGCCTAAATTGGGACATTTTATGATATTGCTTCATGAACTGTTGAAATTGATCCAAAAATTGAATCTATCATTTAAAAACCGTATTTGGGATTTAAACAAATTGATAAAAGTGATTTCAACTGCAATTGTGAAACAATAAAATAATTTTTAACGAAATTGTACAGGTTTAAATAGCACCATGGATTCACAGATTGTGAAACAGTAATATAGAATGTAAGTCAATGTTTTTTGGAACAATTCTCAAATATTCAGTTTCTTCACGTATTTGTTATAGAAACTATCTTTATCGAGTTATAGCATATTCTTTTGAATGTAAATCAATTCATGATAGAACAATTACTAATGCTACGGGATTAAAACGCAGTCGTCTAGGTGAACGTAAATTATGATATTTTGATTTTATACATTGGAGCAACACGATAAGTAATATTGAACGATAATATATATGAATTGTGCGAGCTGTCGTTAACGTTTACAACGTTTTATTATTATTATCTTTTACGGAGACACAAAAATAAAACAACTGTAAAAATATTCTCAATGGGACAGTTAGAGAAAGCCTGTGAAGATTTCAATGTCCAACAAGGACTAAAAATGAATGAATATGACGAACCGTATATTCTCCACAAAAATTTTGTATACTCTAGCGACTCAGATGACAATCGCCGCTTTGGAATATTTTTTACCACCAAGCGACTGGTAAAAATTCAGAATAATCTATTCCAATTTAACTTAACCTAACCAATACTTTATACCTGACTATTATGTAGCTATCACAAATGCCGCTAAGCGATTCTGTCCAATGTGACGCCACTTACAAACTACTTTGGCATGGGTTTATTTGCATTTTTCCAAGAGTTTAAAAGAATTTAATTTCCTCCAAGGGTTATGGGTTTCGACCATGTTTCGAACGTAATCCAGACCATGCATGTGCCAAAATATTTTATACCAAACCGCTTTACACAACAAAACTACAGACCAAGGTCTATGATTATGTTAAGCTCGTTCCTCAAGTTAGAGAAAAGATTATTTCACCTTCAAAAACTTTGTTCTTTTTCCCAGCTAAAAATACATCTCCATTAAATGAAGATGATATTAATAATTATCTTAAGCGAACAGAAATACAAAATTTTAAATCTTTCGATGCCTACAGGAAGTTTAATGTACGACTTTGGATGGTAGAAATGAACCCATCCAATTGGGAACAATCAAATTGCACATGTCCTGTATTTCAGAAAGAATATATATGTAAACATAACATAACAACGTAACATGCCGTCTAAAATTCCTTCGCAAGCTAAAAATGTTCCTTTGGGTACTCAAAGACCTCGTGGAAGGCCAAAAAAGGCAAGCAGAGCATTGCAACTTGTAGATTAATGTATGAATTTACGTGGTGTTAATATGGGTTATTTGACTATGGGTGACATTATTTAAATATGGGGTATGCGATTAATTTTGATATGTGAAGGATAATTTAATATGGGTGAAAGTACAATAGGGTCAATGGATTAATTTGTTATGGGACAAAGGATTATTATTATGGTGTAATAAAATACTACCGTTCTTATTTTAAGGAACATCATCTGTTTAATTAATGTCTAAAGCGTGTTACATAGTCAATAGTATTACAAAGGGTTTCATGGAGAGTTCAAAACCGTAATGAAGTTTTCATCTACCCTAACGCGTTCCTGAGATATCTTACAAAATCGGGACAAAAACGTAGCTGTTTTGCATTTATTTAATTGAAAGCGACCATAAAAATTACCAAGTGCTTCTTAAAATCTTGCTAGCATTTGGTCTATATGCTGGTGAACGGCACACTAATCTGATCCCTAATCTGGGATCCGAGCTATGCGAGGTAGGGTACTGAACTATGCGATGTAGGTCGGGGTAGGGTACCGAGCTCGAGCTATGCGAGGTAGGTATAGGTAGGGTACCGAACTATGCGATGTAGGTCGAGGTAGGGTACCGAACTATGCGAAGTAGGTAGAGGTAGGGTACCGAACTATGCGATGTAGGTCGAGGTAGGGTACCGAACTATGCGAAGTAGGTAGAGGTAGGGTACCGAACTATGCGAAGTAGGTAGAGGTAGGGTACCGAGCTATGCGAGGTAGGTAGAGGTAGGGTACCGAGTAATGCGAGGTAGGTAGAGGTAGGGTACCGAGCTATGCGAGGTAGATAGAGGTAGGGTACCGAGCTATGCGAGGTAGATAGAGGTAGGATACCGAACTATGCGAAGTAGGTGGGAGTAGGGTATCGAACTGTGCGAACTAATTAGGAGTTGGGAACCAAACTTTAAATCGTTTGTATGACTAGACTATCCAAGCCTAACTCATCTATCGCTGCCAGCTGCTGTGAATCAGCGAGAATCATTGGACCAGCCTAACCTTTCGTGCCCTCACCAAGCCCTGTTCGAAATTACAATTTGATAGAAATCTTTTAGTCAAAAATCAGAAATATTTGAATGTTTTTAAAAATCTTGGAAGCATAGTAGGTTTTGAAACTATCTAATCGATTAATTCATACTGTCAAAATGATGTCGTGTCGTCCCTCATCTGTTTGCGTGCCGGACGTACCCTGACTTCAAGGTGAAAGATTCTGTGGTATCGGAGCTTACGAGGGTAAGGGTAAACATCAAAGTCGTAGAGTTAGCCAAAAGCTATAATCAATAATCATATGAAATTAATAAGTTTAATGTATATATATAGGATTCTACACACGTTATGACTTTGTCAATGACATATTTCAAATATTAAGGGTACTATGTTTTTAAGTACAACCACCACACTGGGTTTTACCACCTTTAATTTTGCTATATAATGTTCTACCTAAGGTTGCTTAAATATTCAAAATTCCAACTTCAAACCTCCAAGGGGGTCATTAAATATTCTGCAGTCCTGAAAGGTTACCTTGATTATTTTACTTCTCTTTTGCCGTGGCACCCAAACTCTTGGAACGAATACAATCAGTTGAGCAACGGCAATTCCGCTCACCAAATCTAATCACAATTAAACTTCAAAAAGCAGAAAGTAACCGTAATTTTGTTTCACAATTTCGATACTTTGATAGACTTTGATTTGATAATGAACGGGAACATGGTGCAATAGCTGTTGGTATATTTATTTCCATTGGCATTAAAATATACATATACAAAAATTTGACCCCCCGAGGGTGAGCCGATCCCTATGGGGTCAAAAAAAATGGATAACAAAGGATCAGGTTACAGTCAAGATCAAAAGATAACAACCCTAACTGCAAAATACGATTGATAGGGAGATATTGCTTGTCGACCAAAATGCATTTTAGTCGATTTTCCTCGACTTCTGCGTTGATTTGTTAAATACGGCAGACGGTTCAAAATTTCGAAAAGCCCGATTGGTAGCGTTGGGTTGCAGGGTTAGTACAATAATGTCATTAGATATTTCCGATGACGCCCTGCTCTTGACTTCGAAAACTCGTCGACATCACTGTTTTAAACTTTTCACCCAATTTTAACGGAAAAATAAAAATTCTTCGTGAATGAGCTGAAATTAAAAACTAACGCTCTAATGTGCTTTTTGAGTATGCTGAATAAATTTCAAGACTTAGCGACCAAAATTTCAGCATTTTCGGAAAATTGTCAAAACGAAAATTCGTCAGATTGAACTGAAATTAAAACCTTATAATCTTATATGCTCCAATATGGTTGAGGAGTAGGCTAAATTAATTTTTAATATCCATTATGCGCGGGGTCAATTCATTTCTGAAGTTTGCACTTATCATTTACCTTCCATTGACGCTAGCACAAAATAAACGAACTAACGACATTAACCTATCCGGATTCGGTAAATGCGTCCTTCACCTTTCCACCACAAAAAATCGACTGAAATGGATGGACACGGCGCAAGCAATAATTCACCGTAACAAAGAGAACAATCCCCTATGGACAATTCACACTCCGGTAGAAAACGCACTTACGATCATCACACCGCAATTCCAAGTCAACGAAAGATGTACAGTCAATGTCATAGTTCACTTGACGAACAGTGGCTGGATTTTCATTGAAACTTTAATTTCCGTCAATAAATACTCCTACACTTCCCATAGTAGCTCTGCCTTTGTAATCATTGGAAACAAACAATTTCCTGAGTTTAGTCTCGAATTCAGAAGGCTGCCACCTCGAGTATTCGTTTACTTGCTTTCATACAAGCGCGAGGACGAAAACTGGCAATTCTATTGCCCTTACTGTAAAAATCCCAAACAAGTTGCAATTGATGAAGATGAACTAGCTTCAATCTCGAGCAGAACATATCCCACTCAATGGGATTCAGTGTTTTTTGACACCAAACACGGCTCAATTTATCCATCTAGGTTTGGGTGCCTAGAAAGCGCTTGGAGCCGCGGTCAGACTCTAAAGACTATCGATATCTGTCACAACCCAATATCGCATATGTTGGCAATGGTCGCGAAGGAGCTGAATTTCACTGTTGCCAATCCAATTGACAACGTCGTTATTGGTGAGATTGCTACAAACTATATAATGTCAATGCCCACCGTATTTCAAGGATCTCCAAACCCATTCGTCATTATCAAAGAAACTAAGGATATGGTAAGTTACTGTGACATGAGCCCGGAACCGCTAAGCCTCAAAACGTGGGTCACTCCCCTTGAATGGCCAGTATGGTCATGCCTTGTAATTTCAATGGGGACATTGGTCATAGTGCTCTGCCTCAGTCGAAAGTACACATCGATGGCGCAGCTAACTAAAAGCGCGTTTTGCATAATTGCGATCACTTTAAGGCAACCAAACGCGCAATCCAATACATTGCTACAAGCGCTGTTCTACCTCATTGCAGTAATAACGTGTGGCGCCTATTACGAGACGTTCTTCACCGCCTCGCTCGTTGCGCCAACTGAGCTCGTCCCTTACACGAGTCTGAGAGACATGGTCCAAGCAGGTTTCAAAATTGTCCTATTTGATATATACGATGATGAAAAGGCTTATTATAGTCGTTCACAGACTATTTTTACGCAGTACGGGAAGTTTCCGGACTTCATACAAGACGTGTACAACCTGAGTCGATTGAGCGTAGACCAATTAAGTGAATCTGTAGATATTAAGGATGTGGACATGGAGGCAAGAGATGATATCATAGAAGCGTACTTAAGACGCCCTGACGAGAAAATAGCGCTGTATGACTGGCGGTACGGGAGTGAAAGTACTCGCTTCGCCGACTATTTTCGTAATTATCTCTCATCAGCCTTGTCGAAATTCGTTTCCTGTTTCCGAGTGCAAGAGGAACTATATCCTGTCCGACTGTCCTTTGAGTTCCGAACTCATATTTGGGAGCGGATGCGACTGATTTATGAGCGAATCAGAGAATCTGGCTTCATTGAGTTGTACAAGCGGCTTCAAGAATCCTTTGTAAGAACGGACGACGAAGAGGATATAAAACTGCTTACTGGGAAAGCGGCGTTTTTTAAATCTAGCGACTTCATCGAGCTTCGGAACCTTGTTTCCTTGCTCTGGTTTTTTAGTGGACTACTGGCTGTAGGGTTTGTAGTGTTTTTATGTGAAATTCGTTGCCACTTGGTTCGAATCTTTCGTTTAATAGTAGTTAAATTTGTAGATGGTTTCTTTTGGGTTGGTTCTTCTATGAGGCGAAAATGTTTTACTTGTCATAGACCTGGAATTACCGTAGCTCACAAGGCCAACACTGCGTTGAGAAACGATAAATTAAATTAATTTCTTGTAAGAACATCTAAGAACTCGTATTGGTTGTGTTTTAGTGCTTTAACCCAATTTTTACCTACTTTTGACCCACTAGACGTCAATTGGCAGAGCTAAAATTATGATTTTCCTAATCAGCATAGTCGAATTAGTATAATTGCAAGATTACAGCTATAACTCGCTTAACACCCAAACCGTGTCCATTGTAAGTTGGAACTTGGCGCACACCGGTCACCACTTCCTGGTCCTCATAAATTAATGAATTGATCTAGAGTTACCAAACATTATACACATTTTTTAAACGTTAAGACAACGGCTACGTTTGAACTTGGGTCGGTTCGGCAACGGCTCCAGGTTCTGATAAAATAAATCCCTCAAAACACATTATCAAGACCTTAAATCTATAGACACGTAATTTGTTTGTTTGATAGTTTAGGGTCAGGTTTGTGATGATTAATTAACTACAGGTCTTTGCCTTCGTTGCAGTTTATGTCAAACTTTAAATTTTCACATCGGACGATGAGTGAAAGAGTTTTAATACCAGTAAAATTCCTCGGTTGGCGTATACGGGACCACTGCCACTGACACCAGGGCAGGGTGTGAAACCAGTGCTTCTTGGGGAAATTGAGATATTGGTTTTTTTATTTAGAGTATAATAACGATAACCTTACTCATATTATTATTAACTTCAGGTTGATTTATTTCCAGCCAAAAGAAGGGTTTTACTCCGAACGAAACAGAATAGAACTATAAGCTATATAGTGAATGTATTTTTGACAGCCAGTGCAAAGAGCAACATTTCGACATTTTTATACACCGAATAAGTAATATTACAAGTACTTGAAAACATAACTTGATTTAAAAGGCTTGTATTTTAGAGAACACGAATTTCATTGATGATTCCATTAAAACAAGGTAATTGAATTGCATTAGTAGTTCATCCAACCAAGGTCAATCAGCAATAATAGAATGAGTTGGATTGGGGAATCTAGCCTGGAGTTTATCTAATTTTAGTAAAACAAAAAAAACATGGAAATCCCTATTTAAATTTCGAAATGATGAAAATAAAATGTTCAACTGTTTTATGTAATTATATTTACCGACTAATAAATTGAATCCGTCCTTTCGGAGGATGTCAATTAGTAGAGCGACGGTGGCCTTAGCACCCTGCTCCGACACCCAAAACTTGATTAAATCCATGAACAGATCGTGGGTCTTCAGTACCCCCATTCGATTCAGGTTCATCTTTTGGTTCATCTCAATCGAGTTCTGAACGTTCAGATTTAGGGAACTGCTGAATCGTGGCCAGTGCTCAATCAAAACCGGATCTTGAATCAGTATGTCAACAATCACCCGAATTGACACTGTAATTTGGTATAAAAACCATAACTAATGATTTTAATCCCCTGGGGCAATAATTTAGATTCTAGCTGAATTCTTAAAATTGATTATACATTTGAAACTGGTTAATTATTAAATTAAATTACCCGTTCCCGGCTCACCCATTTTAATGACGTACTTCTGTGTTATCGCTGTAAATTCTTCAATCCAATTGAACAGAGGACAATTCGAATATAAAATTAAAGTTAGAACTTGTCAGTTTTGCGTAGAAAATGGTGTGGATTAATGATATAGATTTAAGCTTGATCAACAAAAATCCCTTGACCGTTTCCTATTTCATATTTGGTTAAAGACTATCAAAGCAAAAGATAACGATATGAAATAAAGTATGTACCGACTGCTCTGTGAGATCAATAAATCTTCGGATTAATATTAATCAGCCTCTTTTTTAATTGAAATTAGCCTCTTATTTTAATTGAAACAGCTTTGATTGACTTTAGCCTGCACCTTATTAAAAATTTAATTTAATTTAATTGACTTAGCCTCAAAAAATTTAAAATAGCCTCTTTGTATTTTTTTTGCTATTAAAACCACAATTTATACAGTAAGTCACTTTATTCCCAGTAAAAATGAATGAAACAAAAATTAAAAACAATATTATTATAATTTATTCAACAATCAAAGCTTTTTTGCATAACGCCGGCCTTCCACGGCCTCGCTTTTGCCCTAAAGGAACATCTTTTGCTTCATCACGAACAACGTGTAGCTTATTTTTGATAGCCATTCCCATAATATGTTTGCATACATACATTATAGTATTGCATACAGCAGATTAAAGACGCTTGTAAAATCTTCTTCTGCCTCTCCATACGTTAAGGCAATACCGATAGGGTGGAATTTTCTATCTTTATCCGATGTGCCTATAACGATGACGGGATACCCTTCCCAAACCAGCTTATATGTCGCGTCCGCGTGCAAAGTTGGACTTTTTGTTGCAAAGGAAAGGAGTCGTTTTGTGGAAGCCATGAATCGGAACTGCTTTGTATCAAAATTAAAATCGGTCCCGATAATGTAAGGCTTATCCTCGTCGTTTGGAACGTTAGCAAGATTTGTGCAAGCAGCTAACATTTGGTTTAAAGATAAACACGGTGTGTCCGGAAAAACTTCTTTTGTTGCAATCCAAATATGAGAGATTCTAGACCTTTTTTTAGGTGGTTCAGATTCATTCTCATCCGAATCTGAATTCAGGTTTAACTGTATGGTTTGTGACCTCGTCTTTGACATTTTCAAAATTAATAAATTCAGTAAACTCATACAACTAACTAACTAAAAAAGAGAAGGGAGTTGGACATGCCAGCTCACCAAAATGAAAAACGAAGGGGCGGTATTAATATAACTATGCGATAAAGATAATATGCTAACTTATAATAAGATAATATATGGATTACGGGATACCATTCTATACTATTCTACCTTTTTAAGCGATTCCTTGTTAATTTGGTATGAAGAGGCTAATTTAAATTTTATGAGGCTAAGTCAATTTGAAAGTCAAATAAGGTGCAGGCTAAAGTTAATCAAAACTGTTTCAATTAAAATAACAGGCTAATTTCAATTAAAAAAGAGGCCGATTAATTCTAACCCTAAATCTTCAATCACAACAACAATTTTAACTTTGAATATATTCTTATATTTTAAACAAAATATAGAAACGTTGAACCCGGTTCGTCTGCTTGTATTGTAGACGTGAATAAGTCCAAATTCAAACAAATGCTATCGAATCCAAATGATAAGATTAGCGAAAGATTTGTTTATTCTGCCTTCCACTTAATTTCACGTCAAATATTTTTTTTAAGAGGGAAACTGGACCGAACCTATTTTAGTTGTTTGGAATTTTTCGAATGTTTTAAGTCGCCTGAAGAGATATGAAAATTATTATAAAAATGAGACAAAGGGTGTAGAAAAATAGTGAAGAATTACCGAGCAGATCGACTATCCCCCTGCGTGCAAATCCGATGAATAAGAATAAATTAAAAAATATTAAATGGCGAATAAAATTTAAACCATCCAAAAATTGCCTATATCATTCATATAACATGGTGTTTTAGAGTATAATTTGTATTCCCTATATATTTACTTGAACATGAATTTTCATGTTCAGAGATAACATTTCCATTGATCCTTGAACTATGTGAAGTGGATTGATAAGAACACTGTCAACTCTAAATGTCATTAAAGTCATAATACCATTGTATCTTAATTTAACTTTCATAATGAAAAAATGCGTAAGACTGGTTGGTAGGAAAGGTCTAGCTGGATGATAAATAAGTTTTTATTCAGAAATGGTAAAAACTGATCTCTGTCATAATCTCATAATACATGCAGATATAAAACTAAACAGAACTTCAAGATCTGTGATTTAACCCGTACCCTATTACAGCTGCATACCAACAAATGTCCTCTAGTCTATTTATATAAAATTAAAGATATATAAACTCGAAACGAAAATATGTAACGAAAATCCTCGTTTTTTCTAATTAACAATAAAAAATCTGGTTTTGGAATGTTTAGAATCCGTCTGTGTTTGGTCAGACAAGTATCTTCCTACTGTTGACGTCGGAAGTGGCAGTGTCGTCACTCCTCAAACTGGAGGAGGGTGACCTCTGGACCATGACATCTGTCGAAACCCGGATGGTCTCGAGGGTCAAAGGTTGACAATGCCTCCTCATGTACTCCGCCAGTTCCCCCGTCGTTGTCGCGGGGGGCTGGGGTAAGCCGGCCAGTTTGAGTACGGTGATCCAGTCGGGGTCACAGTCCACGAAGATAAGGACCTTCCCGTTCTTGGTCATTCCCTTGAGGAGAGAGACGAGGGTGTTTGCGGCCGTGTAGTCGTACGAGTTCCACTTGCAGAAGTTGATTGCGATGACGCGGCAGGAGGGGTACTTAAGTGACAGTTTTTGGACGGTGCTGGAGACGTGGTCGACGGACGGGAAGTTCATCCCCGAATCCGGTTTAATTAGGAGGTACTTTGTACCCGTTTCGGGGTCCATCTTCACTTCCGGGATAATTGCCGGGTGGAGTGTCTTCATCAGAAGGGTGCCGATGCTTATACCTACTCCGGCTAGGATCCCGTACTCGAGGCCCAGGAAGAGGCAGCAGATGAAGGTGATTATGCACGTCGCTGCGTCCATTTCTGAAAAAAGTTTTTAAAAAAATGTAAATATATCTATTTTTCAACTTTATTCAAGGTTATGTATTATTTAAACTGCTACAAACGCCCGTAAAGAAGGGGGGAAACCACACGGAAAGAAAAGGGTGGGATTCATTTGGGACTAATAAGGGAACGTTTTCAGATGTAAAATCCAGATATTTTTTTAACCTGACTCATTCGAAACAGTAAGGAAAATAATGCAACTTTAACATTGAAACATCGGTGAATAAAATCGTTTTGACCTATATATAGTGAGTGGGTTTTTTTCTTCCTCTTTCAAATGCGGCAGGTTAAAACAATATCGGGATTTTACATCTGAAAATGTTCCCTTGTAACTATCAACAAGTCCTATTTGATAATAGGGGTACCGGGTTAGTGTTAATGGGGGTTTGTGGTAGTTGGTTTTATTACAATGAACTATTTTAGGGCATTAATTGTTTATTCTTCAACCCTCCAAACTCCAAACCATTGGGTATTATTTCAGCTAGTTATCCAATTAACGGTTAACAGCGGAATTGGACTTACTTGCGATTCTCCACATGGGTAAAATAGATTCATACTCGATCATGAACATAACAGCTGCGATAATTACAGCAGCCAAACTAGCTTTTGGAATGTAATAAAAAGACGGTGTCAGGAATCCCAAGGAGAGTAACACAAGGATCCCTATAATTTCCCAATAAATCAGAGTTAAAATTACCAGAAATGCTAAGCCTCAAAACATGAAGAGATAAGAATAATTGTTTGACCTGTATATAGACCCCCCAGGGGTGTCCTGACCCCACTCGCCTCATTGACAGCTGACCTCGAGAATGAAGCGGAAGTGGGGATGGCACTCACGAATCCCCCGAGCACGTTGACCGTGCCAAGTGCCAACATCTCCTGACTTCCGTCCACTTTTTGACCCGACCCGAATGACTTTGAAATGGCAACGTTCTGCAGAATTGAGACGAGAGCAATGACCAAAGGCCCTGTCCTTAGAACTGACCAACTGCCCCAGAAATCATAGAATTCGTCCTCTGACTCAAGAGTCCCGTTTTGAATCGGGAGTTGGAATTTGGGAAGAGAGAGTTCCGGAAATCCACCCTGGACATTACCAACCAGTTTGAAGGGCGGACTTTGCCAAATGAAGGCGATCACGGATGTGACCACGATCACGATCACGTTACGGGACAGGGAGGTCAACCAGAGACTTGTGTTGATCACTTTGTTCCTGTGGCTGATGTCTTTTAATTTCTGAAATTCGAGCAGTTTCGTCAGGTATTGTACAAAATCTGACCTCTTGGACTGATCTGATAAATGTGTTCTTTGGGGGGTTATCAATTTAGACGGATACTGATACTGGCAATGGAAACTATGAAGGCTTCCAATGACCTAAAGGCTGTTATTTTACTATTAAGCGAATCATAATTATGGCTCGGTCAATTGACCTCTAATGGGTCAAATGTAGGTGGAAGGTTCGTGACCGTGTATTTTCAGCTAACAATTTTCAATTTTGAGAAGGAGGAAAGTAATTAAAGGTCAATATTTCCAGGATTCATCACTTTTTCGAGTGAGATCCAAAATCAGGTAGGAAATTGCCATTGGAGGAGCGGAAAATACCATTGCGTCGGAACTAGCCTTTTCAGAAAAAAGGATCGGAATATCTGGCCGGGTATAATTACCCAATTCTGTTCTACATTTTGTTGAAATTGGCCAATTTTGTTGTTCGGAAAAATAAGGACACCTGGGGAGTTATACCGGAGTTGGTAATACATAAATTGATATACCCTTAGTAGCATGAGTGCGATGAAGGCAGTGACTCCCATGACAGCATCGCCAGCATGAATTGTGGAAATGTCGCGGATGATGGCTTGCCAATACTGAAGGAACCCCGACCCCTTCTCACCCGAAAGTCCCAGTAGACTTTTGACCTGTGACGAGATGATTGTACAAGCTGCTCCTGCCGTGAAACCCACAGTTACTGGTTCCGATATGAAGCTTACTACCCAACCTGACATTTTCAATCATTTCATTTCATTAATTGAGAAAATTGTAACAAAATATTGCCCGATGGGATCAAATACAGAGCTTCATATTTAGTCCTGGGACATTTTTATTTTTGCATTTTATCACAAGCATTTAAGGTCATACATTACAAGTATTGAATTCAATGGGACAAATCAAGATCATGTGACAGAAATTACTGGATCCAGAAAGTTCAGATCGAGGCTTAAAATGACCTACATTTTAGAATAGGATCAGATTGTGTAGGGCACAAACGTCCGGGGCTTATAGACTATAAGTTATAGTCATCCAAATATAATTACTCCATTTATTCGCAACAATCAATAAAATTGAATTTACCCATCCGTAAAATGGCAAGTGAAAGCTCGAAAATGCCAGAATAGAATCCCGTAAGAACGGCACAGGAGGGATAGTTGGAGCCACAAGTCTGGAACGTAAGGAGACCCATAACCGCCGTCGGGCCAATTGTGGCCTGACGACAAGAACCCAGGAGGACGTAGATGAGGACTCCGAGGTACGAAGAGTACAAGCCGTACTGTAACATAGTTAATTAACACTGTCTTAGCTAATTAGTTAATTAGTAGTTAATATTTTAGATAATGTCGGTGGGTTTACCTCGGGGGAGACTCCGGCAATCGCGGCATAAGCCATGCTCTGAGGTACGACCGTGAGGCCTACGGTGACGCCTGCAATTATGTCCGAGACAGAGTCCGTCTTCGAGTAGGTCCTGATCCACGATGTAATGGGCAGCCGCTTACGAACAAACTTCAACGCCTTTTCCGAACACGTCTTTGGAAGCTCGTCTGAGGTTTCGAAATATTTATTTATTTTAACTCATTTCATTAATCTTGAGCTCTTATACAGAATTGTCTGGCCTATTTTTAAGGTCTTGATTACAGTTTAAATCAACAGCAAAATTTCTTAGAAATTTGGAAATTCGAAATCATAATTTATGCATTTTGTAATTACTCAACAACGTGATAAGAGTATTACAAAGTCGGACTTTGCCGATTTTTCGTATCTGTACATGAAATATGTACATCTGAAACAATGTTTTTATGGATTAATTAATCAGTAGTAACTTCAACCTAAAATCCGGTGTCATTAATCAACGCCATGTGCTCTCGTAAATTACATTTTAATAAGCCGAATCGTTTTCAAAGTCCATGAATGGAGAATTGGTCTAAAACTAAAGCCCACCCGGTTTCCCGGTTTATTCACTGAAATAAAAGACCCCTATAAACCAAAACTTTCTCATCCTGAATTAACTGCAATAGATAATTGAGCATTTATCTGTCGACTTCATAATATTTGAAAAAAAATGAGTCTAATAATCACTAATAACTGTCCCTTCTAATAACTGCTTTATCATTTAGGGAATTTGAAAAAATAACTCCCCGGGGGACTTATTTATGTTTTACGGCAACTGTTGGTGTATACGTTTTACACAGAAATAACTCAAGTGTATCTATTGGTTTACAAATAATAACGCTTCAAAATGAGATGAAATGAAATTGCTGCATAAAAGTAAGCAGGATCATAAATCAAATGAAAACAATGAAATGCTAGTAATTAATTGACTTAAAATTTAATAAATAACTCACCGTCATCATCCTTGAAATCCTTCATCGTCCTCTTTTGTCTAAACTTCGAAACTCGAGACGCAAATTCAAACAAGTCGAAATCTTAGGATATTTTTGCTTCTGGAACGGTGGAGCAATTTGTCCAGAAATGCTTAGACTTCCAGACAATTTATCTATAGTAATTAGATCAATTAATTAAAATTTCCAGGTTTTTTCCCTCGAATTTAAACTGAAACTGCAAAAACTATCAAACTCAAATCATTGCAAACTATGAAACTAAATTATCAGACACCTATTTATTCTCGAGAGTTAATTCCACGAGTTCTTAAACAATTACACAATGAGAATGAAAGTTATAAATTAATAATAATAATGAACAACCTGATGTATTATTCCATAAATTGATGTTCTGCTCTGGATTACTTAAGATTTAAAATTTATTTCACTGATTTAAATATAATCATGCTCTACACTCTTGTTCTAGTCCCAAACTGTCAGAGTTTTGATCGGTCTGGTCTATAAATCCAAAACTGTCTCACTCTAAATAGACAAGGTGGAATATATCTCTGAAGTTTTAACTCTGATTTTTACAATCCAATTTCCATTCCGTTGAGCTAAACATTCCTCATGAATTTGACAAAAATAGAACGATTTACTGAGAATTTGGTGAATATTTCGGGAGGAAGGACGGAAAGGAAATGAGGGTAACATTGTCTCTGCAAATCATATATAAACTCCTAGAGACAATCAAGTCAGTCCCGTCTAAAATTTAAAGGAGTAGAACTTTAATTACGATTTTTTCCAGTGTATAATGTCAATGTTATTGAGATGATAAGGTATTAAGTTTAAGTATATCCTATGTTTAATTGAGGATAATAGGTGGATTGTATTTGAATGCGGTTAGACTTTAAATGCCATTAAAAGGCTGGAGTTTCTGTTCCATTATCTTTCGGGGTTGTTCATAAAATATGACATTTTTGATTTGATTATCGAGGATATGATTTTTGAATAATCAATTTTTTTCTTTTTCTTTTCTTATAAAAATTACCCTAAAGATAAAAAATTAAAAAATATATTGTGCTGAGTTTGTAAATTAAGAGAATGACAAATCCGTTTATACTGACGCTTCTAAAATTTGGACTTTATTTTAATATTGTGTTTTATTTCGAGGAGTTTTATTTAACAACAATTCAAATGCTCCATTTTTGAGATACACACAGTTTAAACCAGAAAATTGGTCTTAAAAATTTGATTATTTTTGGACATTTTCCTGAAATTCTAGCCTTTTCCATTGTTTAAGCAGTTTTTATTTATATCGCATGGTGTTTTTTTTCTGTCTAAAAAACCGTAAATTTCTCGCATTTCGTTTTTTTGCTTCAAAAATTAAACGATATATTTTATGGGGTGGGGAATTATTTAAGAGTGGATTTATTTCATGTTCTAAAATTAAAATTAAATGTAGTTAAAATTAATATCTTCGAAATGTCCTATAAGCATAATTTGTGAACGACCCGAACATTAAATATCTACCCAAGTTACATTTGAGTCACATTTGAAAGGAGTTATCCGTTTTTATATATTTTTTACTTCATCCTCATCCATTTTTTGTTCATTGTTTTCATCCGAACTCTAAATCTTTAATGACAGGTTTCTGGTTTTATGTAAATTTCAAAGCCAACATGATACGTAATCAGTGCCTGTGTTTTCGGGATGTTAATGTCAAATCTGTACAAAGTGTAAGCTATTTTAACAACGATTTTTTATGCTTCTGACTTGTTGTTATACAAGCTAGTTTTTAATTGGGACTTGTTTTATCATCGCATTAGAAATGCTAACATATTAAACTTGACATGACTTAACCTACGAAAATAGTAGCTATAGTTTTAATTTAGTGCTGGTTAATTAGTTCTGGTTGAATATTTCCAGTCGGATTTTTTAAATATTTTTTAGTGTCCACAAAACAACAATGTGACAGTTTGACAATTAAATATTTTCTCCTTACATTTTCCTTTCCTCGTGTGTATCATGTGTCCTTAAACAATTAAATATTAATGATTTTGGAGTCGGAATTTTAATTAAAAACAACAATTACTGTAATTGTTATTTCAAAGGAAAAAATAAAAACTAAACAATGCTACCTGCGTTAATAATTATATACTTATATTAAGGATTATGAGCTTGGATTTATTATAAAATCTTACTACCTTCAATTTAAACCTATTTGTATTCTAAAATTTAAATCAGTGATTGTGTTTCGGTGGGGTCTTTATTCCGGGGGGGGGGCTTCTAAATCGGGATTTAGACTAATAGGGATTTTTCATCTCTGATAATTGTCATTTTATTTGTTTTGTTCAAGCAATATATTTAACCATTCAACCCCGAAATCGCTTCTTAATTTAAAAAAGAAATTTCATAAAAATTTAACTTTTAATTTAAAACAAGTTTTACACAAACTAACTAGGCTTCACAAGGAAACCTAACTCGTAAAATGTTATCTGCTCTGCATGATTAATATCCAAAACTGCACTGGCAACAAATACTGCAAAAAAATCTGACTAGTCCCATTTCACATTTAGTTTTGCATAACTTGATGTAAAATCCTGAACGATAAAAAATTGTAGGTAATTGCAAATTGTAACACTGTAATTTTCCATTCCATTAACAAGTTAGCAGTCGCATCCAATGTTCAATATTTAGTTTACGTAACAGAGCAAATAATAATTGGCTTCATTTATTTATTCGTTTTAGGGATTCGATAGTACCTGCAAAAAACTGTTAACTTTGTCCCTCATCCAATTATTGATTTAAAGTAAGATTAGGATTAATTGTCTCCAGAATTTCTGGAAATATTTGGAATTTTTGAAGGCAATACCTTGTAAACTGTAAATGAGGGCAAAGGAAGATTAAAATTCCAGGTCGACTATAATACGTGATATGGGATGATGTTTAATTCATCGGTTGATGTTGATGGGATAATGACAATCTAATTGAACTGTCTTCTCTTCAAGTCCTAATACAAATATTATTAACCATCATCCCCCGTACTATTTACCCTCTATCCAGACCTAAACATTTCGAAGGTTTTTAATTCAACTAATCTCGGGTTTCCGTAAGTCAATAACGTTTAAATAAATCCAAACCCTTCTGCAATCAGGGATGTAATTCTTTGTAGGGCCTTGTCTTAACTGATTTTACGAGGTTTTACATGGTTTAAGCAAATCAGAAGTTAGAAAATGTCAAGTTTTTGCTAGGAAAATATATATAACGGTAGGTGCTGATTGCTGATGTGGGCATCCTGATGATTGCGCCCCATTATTTGCGCCCCGGAATTTTGACCACGGTACACTTTACGCCCCGCTACATCTGGAGATATGTATTTTCAGGTTGCTACTTGTCCTTGTACTCTAAATTATGCAACTGTGAATGTTTTTTAAAAACCTATTTATTAACATAAGAAGAATGGTTGGTATGTAATATGTAACTGATGCGGAAGTAGTGTAATTTCTTAATTAATGGAAAGTTTTGATGAGGATGAGGAATGTTGGAAGAGGGTGGGTCAACCTCATAATCCATTCATTCTAGATTACAGAGTTGGAATAACAACAAAGGAATGTCAGTGGCAATAACATATATTTACATTATGTTCTGTTCATAATATATTACATGATCGTATAGGTTATAATGCTAACAGCACAGAACTGATTGAAATAATTAATTTTAAAAGGACAGACAAAGATTCTTGATCCTGAAATTCCTGAACCTCATTAAATGTGTTCAGGTATACTACTCCAGCTTTGACAGGTCTAATAAAAAATTCGAACCAGTTATTGCATCAAATTGGCTGGGGATCCATTTCGGGTTGAGTTTGAGTGCATATTCCGGGAGATGTATTTTTTAATATAAATAGCTACTCATGACAAGTTATGGAGTTATTTTCAATACTCTCGATCCGAGGGTTCTATTTCGGGGTGGGTTTCTATTTCGAGGCTAACGGTAATTTAATTCAATAGATAATATTTATTTTTTGATTGAGCAAAGCAAGGAGTAGACATAGTGGCTGCAGCTACAGAGTTTGTAATTGAATAACTGTTACGAATGAAGACAAAGGAGATGAGGTCTGCATACTAATTCCCAATAGACTCAGCACATGGCGAGATCATGATCCTGATTACGATGAAAAAATCGTTGAACTTTTGTCAGTCTCGAATTAATTACTCTGCTTTGTACACAAACCTTGTTCCTGCTCCAAACTATGTTACAGGACACTTAAAATTCTGGTCGGACATTTATTTACAGGGTGCGACATAAAAAATAAACCCGCTACACGTTTGGGAGGGTCTGAAAAATACAAGCCCTTAGGGCTCTATTTGAGTACCATACCATGTGTAAATCCCAAATTATGTTATTTCTCTGACACGATTACAATTAAAACTGAACTTTGGATTGTCGTCGGGATGTCAAAGATGTCAATTGTCAACAAATCAGGGAGAGTTGTCGAGATTTCATTGTTTATAAACTACAGAAAGCACGTGCAACGTGGGATTTCCCTGGATTCACAATCAAGTTCCAATGAATGGACATTAAATATCTGCGTATTGTAATTTACAAGTTCCGATCAATGAACAATTCATTGAGGATGATAACCAGTTATGTCCAGTCTTATAAATGTGCAACATGACTGATAAAAATCCTTGATAATCAGTAATATTGAACATTAATTAAATATTGATTAAAACTGGAGAAAGAGCACGTAGTCTTTAAGGCCAAAGTCCTAACATTCTTGTGTCTTAATTGTAATTTGTATTAATCAGGTTTAAAATTAGAAAAACTTTGCTAATTACCTACCTCAGTCTGAAGACTGTTGTTGAAGTCGGTAGGGATTATCTTCGAGTTAATTACTAAACTGTGGAGTAATTAATTATATCTCAATTAAATTTTTGAGAGCTTAATTGCAGTTAGAGGTAACTGGTAGGACGGTGTTGGGATACTGAAGCGAGTAACGCCATTGCAAATAGTATGAGCCCTACCGACTTCATCATCATGATCATCATTTTTAATCAATTGATTTGTTGTATTCTGATTTACTATCAAATCCATAGGTTTTAAATGCCAGAATGGAATAGGGAAAGCTTTAGCCTGATATTTAGGCTATGCAAATATGTAAATTTACGCTTATATACAATAATAACAAGGAATTGTCGGCATAATATTCACAATGGAGCTTATATAATCGGAATTATGTACTCCATGCCCCCTTGAATATATAAGTTGTATTCTTATTCATAAAGGTATACACAAGAATGATTGAAGTCATGCTGGATATGACTCCCAATTAACATTATTTACATGATGATTCTGTCCTTCTGAAGAGGGGATTATTTAGGGACGTGATTTAATTAAAGAGAGTTAGTATTTTCCATGTAAATTAGAATAAAAGCAACCTTTTTTCGAATGAGAATTTTTATTCGGGATTTTTTAATGAATGTGAATCGTTTTTTTATTAAATAAAATGATGTAGAAAATCTCCTTAAAAATGAAGTATAACTGTTTTTAATTTTTTATCAATTCTAGATGCAAAGTTAATAATATTTGGTTTTGAAATCTAATGCGGTCATCTAAACGATCTAAATTGTTATCTCAGAATTCAGCGACACTTCATCGGCTATTGGAATTTTTTAAAATTAGATACTTGAAGCATGACGGAGTTGGAAATGGCTATACAAAATGTTAATTGTTTGTTGCATATGAATAAAATTCATAATTTATTCATATTAAAAACTGACCTAATTATTTTAATTCAAGAATAATTAGTAATAGCATTCAGAACGTAAAAATACTTCCTGGCTCGGCCCATAGGAAGTTGGGCAGAGGCCAACCGATAGAAACCCGTTGTGGCGGGCAGCTGCTAGCGGGACGCGGGGCGTCTGCCATGCCCCCAGGGGTTTGATTTGATTTAATTATTCTTTAACAATATTTAAACTCTGTATTAAAATGTAATCAAATTGGTGTATCAAGCTTTACAAACACGAAAACATTATTTTTATCCCGTTTCCAGAAATTATCTCAAAACCGACCATGTCTTCTCCCAAAAAACGGGATCGCGTCGTATTTGATACATCGGATTTAAAAATCATTATAGCAGTAGTATTAAAAGCTCATATTTCATTGCATTCCGAAATCAGAAGATGTAAACCTTATGCACGCTCGTTCCTTCCGGATCTTCAAATATTATTGTGATACGTGATTCGGAAATTAACTCCAATCCTCTTATTTTGCAGCACATTTCAATCTATTTCAGTCTATAAATATTTAAAATGCATTAAAAATGGATAAATAGTTCAGATCAGCTAGAATGTTCTGGAATAAAGCGGTTAGTTCTACCGAAACCAGTTCAGGCATAACAAATACGTTTTCTGCCTAAATTACACATACCTGACCGATCAAAGGTTGAAGGTGTTATAAATAATCCTAATCTTTACCCTCCTTGTCAATCTTGAAAATTCGTAGGAGAATCCACAATTTAAACTAAAATTCAAAGCAATACAATGGAGCAATGTACTTCAAAAGATTAAATGTTTAAATAGATCCCCTCTAAATAAGCCCCCTATTTAAGTCCCCATCACAAATAAAACCCACGTTGAGCGAAAATTTACTTGTGCCCGAATTGCTTTTAAAAAAATTGTAACATAAAAATGTGTTAATTTAGCCAAATGGTTTTTAAATATTTAATTCCTTAATATTTTCAGGGACAAAAAATACTATTTTATGCAAAACAGAATCTCTAAACAATACTCACCATTTACAAAAAAAAAATAATTGAAATGCTTAAAAATTATGTTTTGATTCGGTTTGCTTGTTTCTTGACATCAAGTTGCATAGATTTTATAAGTAAAATAATAAAAATCGTAAATAACGTCCTAAAAAACCACATGCAAACTTAAAAATCAAAATAATTTACACGTTACACTATGTTCCATAGGGATGAACCTGTTCCCGTTTGACATGGACGACCTCCGAATTCTGAATTGCCATTTCCCAATAGTCGTTGAATTTGAATAATTTGAGTCGATCAAAATGTCTGAGTCTCACAAGGGACATGAACCAAAGTGAGCACTCGGAATTGTCCAATTTTTTTACAGTGAAAACTACAAGTCTCATAAACAATAAAAATTAAAAAATTAGCTGCCCTAATTGATTTTAAATATGTTAAAAAAATTAAATTGATGTTTCTAAGTAAGTTTTTCACGAGTTTGCGCCCTCGTCCGAAAAAAGATAGCGAGTCAACATTGGAGAACTCGAAAATTAACAAAGCGCCGCGCGCGCGCGCCGGTACGAGAGAATTCACTAGAATCATACGGGCGTTTACTATAGGAAGGAAAGAAAACTCGAGTTTTCTCGCTCGTTCTTTTGCGCTCACTCCTAAAAAAACCGTTTCTGCAGTTTTTTGCTAACTTTCCACTCCGATTTCTCATCAACCCTTAGAAACTAGAGCAATATGTTATGATTTTCTTGTTCCTAATTTTTTTCTTGATTTTTTGGTGCCCTTTATTTGTCATTTACGATATATTTATTTGCGGGTCCATTGTTCAACAATTTTTAAGCATACTAAAAATCAATTAGGCAGCTAGTTTTTCTATCTTCATTGTTAGTAGAACTTATATTTTCAGTAGTAAAAAAAATTGGACAATTCCGAGTTCTCACTTTGGGTCATGTTCCTTGTCAGAGCTGAAGGAATTGCGTTCAAGGCAAGATCTGCCGTCATGCTTAATCCATAATTTAATTTCCCTTGATTGAGACTTACAAGCCTTTGTCAAAGATTAGATTATTAAACGTCTGTCGAAACTGTCAAGGAGAGGCGATGGAATGCATTAATCAACTTATTTTAGGAACTTTGGGTTCTGGAGTAGACGGAGATTAGGTTTTTATAACCCGATTGTAATGTCAGGATACTACTACGCCACTGCCTCGCATAGTTTTTTGACGAGCTGGACATTTATACTGTGTGGTTTGATGACATTTGCCCTTATTTGGAATGATGGTCTTACGAGGGAACCCTCCAGAGTGATAAGTTATGACTTTGACTGCAGTTTTTGCTAAACTAAAGCTAAATGCTAAAATCTTTTTTGTACACCTAATGAACTATAAAAGGAATGACTTTGAATTTGAGAAATTATTTTTCATGGAATTTTAAATATAATCTCGACTAACCTTGAGTTTGTACTTTACGATTTGCATCAATCATGAATTCCATATAAAATGCATAAGAGGACCCATAAAAGGATTCCTTCTCCATTATCAACGTAACAATAATTACATTACATTAACAATTAAGTTAACTATTCAGTTAACGACAAAGTGTGACATGCGATTACTACTATTGTAAACTTTCCAACATTGTTCACCTCCAATTCGCAATTGTAGTTCTGCATTTTATGCTCAATTTTTATAGTTTCCTTTATTGCATTAATGTTTACTGGATTTTAAAACCGACACGAATCTCAATATGAAACACATTTCAGTCATTCCTATTTAAATTTTAAATTACTGGGAATAGCAAGTTTTATTTATATGCATATAGATTAGTATATAGATATTTATCAACTCCGAGGACAAACCAATGGATCTATGGATAATATAAAAACCTAATTTCACAAATTCATGATCTTAATTGGATGCAAGCCTAACATGCTTACAACGAAATCTGGAAATAGCAGTGATACATGGTGACCCTGACGAAGGTCAAACAGATTACATTCACTTGAATCGGAAAATTCCTTGCAAGTTTATAATTTATTAAATGGTGAAACCCTTTAATGTTTTTACTTTGTCTGTCTGTCTGTCTGTCCGTTCGCAGCATAACTCTCGAACGGTTGAATATTTTAAAATTCTTTTTTTGGGAAACCATTCATGACCTTCCAGCGGAGGCTGAGTTCATTTGAAGACCGTGCAGGTCAAAGGTCACAGTTTTTTTTAATAGCAACCCTAGATGTGTACTGTATCGTTGGGATGGTTGGGTCTAGTGTTGTTCAACGAGGTATATAATTTTACTCTATGGTTGGGGAAATGTGAGAATCTTTAGGAAAACGACTCTCATGTGACGGGTGGACGGGTAACGATGTTAAGTGTAATTTGACGTATTTTTCGTGTGGTTTCACCCTTTTATGATGTGCGTTTGTAACTGTTTATTTAACTTAGGACTACCTCAAATTAGATACAGAAGCTGTATCTATAACATTCTGATTATCGTAAGGTTACAATTTTTGTATTGCATTTTAAATGCGTTAAAATGAATTTCTATTCGTTTCAGTATTATTGCATCCTTTTAAATTTGTATTAATGAGGATTTACAAATAACAATACATAGGAATCAGCCTTTGTCTTCTTTCGTTGCCAGCAACTTCAACGCTTTGTTGACGGACTAAAATCCCAATTTTTTTGACATTTTAGCACGCAAGTGGAGGCAGTATTTGCAGTTTAAGGAATAACTAGAAAGCGGCTATGCATATGTCGACAAAATGTTGAAAATAGTTAAGCCCAGTTTGAATGTAGACATGCAACCTCTTCTACAAACATATTTCGGATTGGTTCTTAAACATTTAACTCATACTAAAATGATAAGTATACTTAATGCACAACACTTAATATCTCATTTTATACATTTAAACGTTCAAATGAGAAAATAAATTCATTCCAAGGCGATTCCAACATTAATGGTTTTTATTGCAAGATTCGGACCAAAAGCGTTTTGTGACAAAACGGTGTATATAACATTGAGATAGTATTCTAAAAACCACATAAATTTATTTTACGAAGATGACAGAAATGGAATAAAAGGCTTAATTTTGCACTCGATGTTTCCGGATAAATGGAATCGATACTGACTCTACCTTCGCCAGTTATTAAAACTTTTCAAAATCAGGTTTGATTTTAATTAAGTTATTATTTCAATCATTAGGATCTCTGAATAAACTTTGAAATTAAACGAGGAGGAGTAAAAGACTTGTCATCCTTGGGTAATCTTGTCCATAATCCATTCACTGTACTTACGAACTTCGGTGTAGACAGCAGGATAGCCCGCTTGCCCACAACCTTGTCCCCAAGAGAGGATTCCGACGAGTCTCATTCCGATATCTGCGTCCTTGACAATTAGAGGCCCACCGGAATCACCTTGACCTGTGGATTATTCGAAATATTATCATCAAGATTTGTCATCGCCAATATATTACAAGGGAGCATTCCCAATTACCAGCCCAATTTTTTAAACCCGTCACATTCGACAGAACAAATCAAAACAATACGTTGTAATAGAGGGACTATAGACGTAGATACGAAAAACTGCTCCCCGTATGTTACAAACTATCAGCTATTAAAAGAGGGGAAAAACTTTTCACGCTTTCGCCCTATTTTCGGTTTTGTCCCAAAACAGTTAAGGAGGTAACATTGGAGGAGGGAAAAAATTGGCCAGTTGGAACCACTCTTTTCGCACAAACAGAGAAGTCCCTGATATTCCTTCAGCTACAGTGTCTTGGTTTGAGGAGCTGCTTCCAATTAAACGCGTTTAAAAATATCGACAGTTGGGAATGTTTCCTTGTTAGGTGTGATGCTTTAATGCGAGACGAGACGGTTAAATAGCAATTTTATATTCATTTTTAACGAAAAATCTAATTAGGTGAATGTGGAGTTGCAGAATAAGAAAAACAATTACAAGGATTGTTTCCAGTCGATCCAGCGCAAACCATAGAGTCCACGACACTATCTCCAGTGGATTGGTAGGCTGAGTTGCAAGTCGTGTCACTCACAAACGGAACTTGAACTTTGTGTAATTTTAGGGGCTGATCTTCGGCATTGGTTGATGATCCCCAACCCGTTACCGTCCCATTACCTAAACGTTAGAACCACGGAATTAGATATATATGTTAGTATTAATCTATGGAACAATAATCTGGTCAATCACTACTACATACTAAACAAACTGTTTCTTTCGCAGGAAAATAGATGTAAATGTCACATGTCACGTACTTCCATCAGCAGGAGTATAGTCTTCAAGAGCCAGTTCTATCGGGACAAGGTCATCAGTAAGCTCGAATGGAACGCTCATCCTTTTTAACCATTCCAATTATACTTTAATCAATATTATGTGAATCATAGTTAACAAATCATTAGGTCCAGTTTGATTAGAATATGATTCTAGGGTTGGTTAACTTAATTATTATTATAATTTATCTGGCAATATTGTAATTAAAACTAAATGGAGAAAACCAAAGCTTAAAAAAGAAGCTAAGAACTTCCATAGTCTCTTGAAAAGGTTTATTGCTTACAATTAGAGGAATAATAAGAGTTAAATAAGTTAAATAGGAAGGTCAATGGAATATTGTACTATGCGTATTTGTGATCTATGATCCATACCTCAACAAAGCGATGTCATTTAGGAAGCCGTTTTGTCGATAGTCTGGATGTAGCTCAGTAAATAAGATGTTACGTTCCTGTCGTTCCTCCTCATCTACAGCAGTTGATAACTTGTTAGCCGCAACGGTCAAAAAACTCAGACTCCGGAATATCGCACACGAAGCTAGAATTAATATTTACCAATTAAAACAAAATCCTTAGAGTCCTTCATACGTAAATGCACATTACGATCATATATGTCAATTTGTTGCAACGAAACGAGATAACTCAGAAACAACTAATCGTCTGACAATTGGCATTGCTCTATCTTTCATCTCTCCAATTTGAACTAGCCAGCAATTATACAAACTGTTCCAGAGTGTTTTGAAACCCCGAGATGTGATATGGTTTTGAAATGGGAGGCGTTGACTTTATTAATTTGATGGTATGGTTATTTTTGGTAGGTTAGAATAAGGAATAAGTCATACCGGTCGTAAGAACCCAGCGGTTATTCAATAGTGCCCCTCCACAATAAAGCTCTCCACTCCGCAATATCTGAACTTGGTGTCCGAATTCTCCTCGTTTTGCAATTTCACCCCCGACAGTTCGGCTATTGTAATCTTTTATATACCGTGGGGCATTTGCTGAAAAATTACAAATGTTTACGTTCCTTAAAGAATGTAGCAGTTAAAACACATCCGTTGCTAGTATTACTCATGTAGGTGACGTATGTGCCTAGTGACATGTGTGCCTTGCAACAAATCTGCGTAATGACTAGGGACAACATAAGAAGGCAAATAAAAGGAATTTTTTCCTAATGAACCTAGAACCATCGTAGGAGCTCTAATGACACTAACGATCAGTTTAATTAAAACCATTCTATTTTTGCATTTTCCCTATTTTATGGGATAGGTGCCTATTTCGCCTATTTGGCTGTTTTAGAGTTTTTGATTATCAAAATCAATGACTTTGTGGATAATTTGTAAAAATTATGGTTACATTTTCATGTCTTGTTTGTAAGTTTTATTTTTTAAATTTCAAAATCATATATTTCGATTTTTTTTAAACATGTCCCAAAACACAATCAAAAACAATTGATTGTTGAAACGAAGGTTCTTATGATTTAAAACTGATTCTACATATGTTATATATTGTTTGGAAAATTGGTATGACTAAATGAGAACCCTCCGTAAAAAGTCAACTCAAATAAAACAAATTTGTTATTTTTATACCGTAAATGGTCTTTTTGCTTCATAAAACCATTTTTAGCTGCCTATTTTTTGCTTATTTAGGCTTTTTAGGTGCCTTTTTACTTATTTTTTCGGCTTTTTGTAGTGCCTTTTTTGTTGTCTCTATTAATGACTAATGACTAACGTACGTGCCTGGCGATATATGTGTCTAAATTTAAAAAATGCGGTTTAAGGCATAATATGCTCAAAAATATAAACTAAACCTTTAATGTCGCACTAAACACAATAGACTTGTCCTGGTTATTATAGGTACATTAATTAGCTTTAAATAAAAATTAAAATCAGAACTCCAATCTTAACTAGTCGGAAGATTATGGTTTTTTTGCAAAACAAAATTTTACATATAAGACCTTATGCCGAAGTATTTATCTTTTCATTGACACGGATAACATTGTCGCTTGTGCTTAAGAGTAAAATGAAACCGGAGAAACAAACCATTTCTGATTCCAAGAGCATCGCCGACGACATTCTGTGCCGAACCCCAAGATGCTGATACCGTTTCCTCCGCTCCAGAGCCGAGTGACCCTACCGTATCTCCGGCTGTAGAGCCCATTGACGATACTGTATCCCCAGCTGCAGAAGCGGCTGCCGTTACTGTATCCCCAGCTCCAGAAGTGGCTGACGTTAATGTTTCCCCAACGCTGCCCGCTAAATTGCCAATGAATCCACCTTGGACCGATGGAGAGAGGATTAGAGTTAAGGACCCTAGAACCAACAGGGGAAGAGCTAAACGTTTCTGCATCCTGAAGCAGATGGAGGAGCCTTGAAAAAATGAAATGGAACTGATGATCTTAAGATTGTGAGTGGACATCTCCAGCTTTTTTCCTTATATATGCATCTCCAATTTTTGTCTTCTGCAAATTTTGGCTAATTGCAATCATCCGACTTTCAACTATCTTACTATTGGTCAGTGATTATTTCAAGTCTCATGGAGTATCGAAGATACTTTATGTCTTCATTTATGATGTCCGTTCGTCTAAGGACTGACTGTGAAATCATTGACGGGATCATTTATTTCTGAACTCATTTGCAAACTCTAAAAGATTCAAATGCACAGTCTGTTTAGAGGTAACCTTATTATAGAACACTTTCAAACATGGTTCACAGGCATCTAGAGACTGTAAAAATGAAATGAAATGGTTTTTTTTGTTGCAGAGATTGTGTTTGTCACCCTTGGTTATGAAATTAAATTTTTAATTGTCAGGGACCATTCGTATATTACGGTCGTTTCATAGTACTATAATCAGTATGAAAATTTTTTTGTCCAACTTGAGTAAGTTATTTATGAACAGTTCTTGTTAGTTATTTAGTAGTTTTTGCCTAGTTACCAAACAAAATGATGCAGGCCCGCTGAGCCGAGAAATTTTGGTTGGTTAGGTTAGGCTATGGCTCCGTCACCAAGCCCTACATATTGAAATTAATTTATAAAAAATAATAAAGGTTCACCAATACATTTCAAGGAAAGAGTTAAAAAACATATTCTATTTGTGTGCATTTGTATATTTCTCAAAAACACATTGAAGCTATGAAAATCTGGTTACAGTGTTGAAATAAATACGAAGAACCTCGAAATTTTTCCCGTTTTACATTTCAAAACGGTTACGGACCTTAAAATGATAGCAAACAAGATTTTTACCCGGTTTTCTGGATTCATCTCGAAAACTTCTTATACTAGGCGATTTTTATTCAACATTCAGATTTACGTAAAATTTGCGAAACAATGGCAAACGGTATTTCGGGGTTTTGAAAATGTAACTACGATACATTGCTATATGATTTACAAATGTTCTTTTTTAAATCTTAACGTAGTTTTTATTAATTCTAGCTATAGTTTCATTCATTTTATAATTTCAAAATTGCTTTAAATTATATAATATTACTTTGAGAAGGTCAGATTTAGATCGGTTCATATTGCGATAAAGGTTGTTATATTGCATAACATGAACGTTGGTTTATGGTATCAAATAAATTGATTCTGCAACTCTATATAAAAAATATAATCTGCAACTGAAATAAACCGATGTAACGGATGTATACGAGTATTTAAAACATAACCATAATAAACTAATGTCTTAATTTCCCCAAAAAGCCCGTGTTTTGCATCCTGGTGTCAGTGGGAGTGGTCCCGTATACGTCAATGATGTTTTATTGCTCATGGGAATCGTTTAAAACACAAATCTCAATTTTCCTCAAAAACCCACTTTTCGCACCCTGAAATGGTGTTGCCATATGTAGATGGTAAACATAGAGTTGTAAGTTGTAATGTAAACTACCAAAGCGGCAGTTTCAAAATATTGAAGAGTTTTCTATTAATTTAATTGTATTTTAGGGGGTTCAATTTATGGGGGACAGGGGGTGGAACTGATTTGACCCAAGTTCGAACTTATCCTGTGTTAAGGCCCAAGGAACAAGTGTACAAAATTTGGTGACCGTAGGTCAAGCCGGTCCTCGCACCGACAGACGGACAGACGTGCGGATAGACGGACAGGTCTTTCGCATAAAGTGTTTTAACACATAATTAATCGTTGTAACGATTGTAATCAAGTGTTGTAAACTTAAAGATGTAAGGATGTGTGAAACAAGTCCTATATGGTAGTTATCTATAGTCTGTAGGTGAAGATCCAAATAACATTGGAGGGATATGTATTGTGGCAGATAAAATGCTCTTATCATCAGTATGTGTGCATGAGGGTGTGTGGTCAATTTCACCCAAGCTCAAATTCTGCCTACTTCTTCATCACTAGAAAATGTGAATACATTTTTCTGATACTATTCCCAACCGTTCTCAAGTTATGGTCTTGACCGACGGACGACGGACGGGGCATTAGCAGAAGGGTGTACAAGTACCTAATAAACTGTTGTAAATGCAGATCGCAAAGGGGTGAAAGTGGTGAAACCTTCCGAAACAAGAGTTGAAATAACATTCAACGACGTTGTGTGGCTGCTGGGAGTTGTTTTGTTCAGAAGCGTAAAATCATATACATTGTTAACTAGAACTTGACCGTACCTTCCAAGCGACGTATCACACATTTGGAATTGCTTTTAAACCCCTTAAACGAAATTGTGACCTTTGAAATACATAACTCTCAAACTAACTCAGCCTCTGCTGGACCGTCATCAACGATTTTTTTTAATTAACAAAAAACAGTCTATCGTTCAAGTAATAGCACATGTGGACGGGCAGACAGACGGACGGAACATGTATTCGCAATAATGGAATTTTACGAATTTTTTAATTGGGAAGAACAGGACTCCCATTCATTTCTCATTTTAAAGGTCCTCTTCAATGTTGTTAATAGTTGGATTTGGATATACATATATATAATCAGCACCGACAACTTTGGGAGACCATAAAAAAGGCCACTCTTTGTGCTTTCCGTAGTCCAGCTTATTTAGACCCTATCAAAACACAGGACCGGTTAAGGCGATAAGAAAATATCTCGGACGAGAAGCAATGCACTATATTTATCGATAAAAATTGGCAGCAGAAGATTTAGCTGAATTAAACTCTCCAACGTTGTACTTATGTATCATAGTTGTACCGTTTTTAAAATGCTGTTATTTGGAAATTATGGCTGCTATTTAAGTAATGGGCGACCTTTGACTTTATTCTGGAATAAAGTCAAAGGTCGGACATGTCCATTGGCATCTTTTGCATGGCCTTCACCATGAAATTATTTATTGATGTGCATTCATCCCTTGTCCCCATCAACTTAAACGAGTTGTTGTAAACTTAAAAATATGGGTATTGTACAATGACTCGTGCTAATTTTTGGCATTATTATATCTCTGCGCAAAATAAGTAATTCGAAAATGTTAGCTGAATTAGTTCAGAATACTATTATATCAGCGTTCATAATCATAAATGCATTACTTTTTGCCTTGATTTTTTGTTACGTTTTATAAGTGCAAAACATTTAATACTTATAGAGGCTACAAAATAGGCTTCGTAGTATCAACGAATTGTTCTCACAGGTCAGGTCAGATGTTACAGATCATCGTCAATCATCTAATGAAAGATTTGCAACTTTTCGAAGCCAACGAAGTAAAAAGTAGAAAAAATATCCTGAGAGTCGACCAAAACTAAAGTTAATTAATTAGCCTCCAATTAAATTCATTTAATAGCCTCATTCATTTCTTGTTCATTCCATCTAACCTCATCCTTATCGTTATCTACTTGCTCGGATTAACTGCATTTTAAAATAGCGTTGAATTAAACGAAGAGAAAGTTACAAAGAGTATTTATTTAAATTACCATTCCCAACACCTTAAAAGCATATGATAGATTGCGCATTCCAAATCCGAACTACGGCCAAACGTGTTAAAAAATGTGAAAAAAGATTACACATTAACTTTTAACAGCCCTACCTACGTACTTTAGTCATAGAGATATACATACTATATATATACTGTCTGTAGAAATTAATATATTAATATTACAGCAAATACATTATCCACAATGTTATAATAAACATAATCAAACCGTTGTTGACCCTAACCCTAACTAAGGTCAAATTTTTAATCGAAAAAGTCCATGCAAGTTTATACTTTATGTATCTTATCATGTATCATGTACTACCTCAAAGTAGCCACAGAAGTACTGTCCTGGAATTCCCTTTACTTTGATTTTATTAAAGACACAGTCTCTAATTAAAATTGTTATCAATTAATACATGGGATACAATATCACCATCTGAATCTCATAGGACAAAGGTCAGTTTAATATTTCAAAATCTAGTTTGAGTTCGGAAATAGTGTTCGTATGAACATGAGTATTTGAAATCCAAAGATGCCCCGAAATGCTCCCGTCGACCATTTGACGGAGTTCCCTTCCTCCCGAATCTTCTCCACAATCTGCCGCTTCCGTTCCGGAGAAATCACTTGCCTCAAGTCCAATTTCGAATAGAAACCTTCATCCATCTCAACTCCGAAGAATACAAAAACAAGCCCAATCGTTCCGAGGAGGAAGAATAGGCCGTGAATTGCAGGACCGATCCGTCTCTGAAATTGAAAGGTAATCAGAACTCACAAGGGAACATTCCCAACTGTACCACACCCATATTTTTTAACTAGTCTCGTTCGAAAGCTAAAGTCAAATGATGAAACTTAAGCATTGGAACTATAGTCCGCTAAAATATATTTGAAGTGTTAAAGTAGGTCGGAAGGTCAGGGACTGCGCAGTTTAGGTTAAAAATTAGCGTTAGTGAGAAAGGGAGGAGGAAGTGAAAGTCGACTTTCTCCCTTTTCACCAGAAAGTCGCGTCGGAGATAGGGAGTTAACATTGGAGGACCCTCCAAATTAACATTGCGCTCGAACGAGCCTTTCCTCGAAATTCAAACGTGGATTTACTATAGAGATCCTTGAAATACCTCGCGCTTCTTGACATTCCGACCTACTTTACCAGGTCAAATATATTTTAGAGACCTATGGTTCCAATGTTTAAGTTTCATCATTTGACTTCAGCTTTCGAATGAGACTAGTTTAAAAATTATCGGTGTGGTACAGTTGGGAATGTTCCCTTTCAGACAAATATTTATGTGACATAAATATAGGAACTTATTCCCTGCTACTGAACTTATTATGTGATGAAGATTTTGAAACTAATACCTCAATTTTGACACCATCGCCTTCTTCATCTCCAGCTCTAGCTGCCCCGTCGAAAATGACGTTCCAGGGACAAAGGTGACCCAGACCGGCAATGCCAATTGCGATTGGGATCATGAGCAAATCCAAGGGGAAGCCGAGTCCCTTGGCCAAGTTCTCTAGAAGCCCTGCCGATAGGAGCGTTAAAAGAGTCAGCACAAAGTTCACTTGCAACGACATCTGAAATTAACCGTAGTCTTTAAATAAGTACCCAACCCGAAAAATCCCGAAATAAAAGTACCCAAGGAGCCCTGAACTAATAAGCACACAAGTAGTCCTAAAATAAAAGCAACCCCGTTATAAAGGTTCTCTTTGAAGCCCTTTTAAGACAAATCACATGCATAAGCACATGGGTTAGGATTAATCTGTCCCCTATAAATATGAATTTGCCCCCTAATTGGGATGAAATTGCCCCCACTTAACTTGCTCCCTATCAGGCTGAACCTGCCACCACCTCGGGATGAATATGCTCCCGTCGAGGATGAAATTGCCCCCAGAAATAAATGATAATAAATAATTAATCAGTCATTTACTTTAACTTCGCCACATTCAATGATTTACTTTAAGGGGCAAGCTAAGTGGGGGCAAGTTCATCTGAATCAGGGGGCAAATTCATATTTATATGGGGCAAATTAAATTTAATCCTATGCAAATCCATGTTTTTGGGCAGAAGAACATTTTCCGGTTGGCATTCTCAATTTCTGAATCTTCAATCTATCCGATCGACTATAATTTACATTCGTACACCTTTGATGTTTAAAAATGCAGGTTAAAAGTTGAAATCCCTACAATGGCAGAGTTGGAGAGAGCGAATGCAGAATAAGGGACGTATTTAAGGGCCCACTTCCAGAGGAAATAGTTGAGGTAAAATAGGGAGATGAGGAACTTGGTTGTACTCCCAGCTTCCACCAAAATATCCGTCTGAATCGGGAGCCAACCCTCCCGAATCGGTAACAGAACTCGAATCATCAGTTTCGAATTCTCCAAAAAACATTTCATAGGCACTGCCGTTTCGTCGATGAAAATGTCGAATCTGTCGTGAAAGGCTAGAACCACGTTCCAGAATGCCAGGAACATCAGAAGAATTGACATCAATGGAGGTACCTGGAACAACGGTTCAAAATCTTCAAACAAAGACATTTTGAACAATTTTTATTTTTAAAATCCTTATTTCATGTTATCAAGTTATAGATTTAACGTTTGTCACATCTTGGCAGCTTTATTTTCGAATTAATTCGACATTAGGTTGCACTAATTGCACATGAAATCTAATATTCGCAGATCTTAATTTCATTGCTTCAGGAGAGGCCATTATGGAGGGATGGGAGATTTGTCTAACCCTCTGAAGGAGAGTTTAAATCATGATGTACGGCATTTAAAGGCATGTTTTAATTTAAATATTAATTTTGCCTCACAAGGGACATCATCGAGAGGGAAATTCCAGAATGGTCTGATTTTCTTACAGTTCCAAGAACAACTAATATAAACTAGGAAAACGCGAAAGTCATCGGCCCTAATTTGTTTCGACAATATCTAAAAATCACAACGTCATAAAACAACAGCTTGACGTTAATTTTCTCAATCTTTCGGATTTTAAAATGCTAGAGTTAGTTTTGAGGAAATTAAAAAATCCAAATTTTTCTAACATTGACGAGAATGAATGGGTAGGTGGCCTTAGCGCGGTTGATAGCCGGTCGGATGATTCGGTCCTCCACGATTTCGAAAACGAAGGTGGCCATTGGGAAAAATAGGATGGCGAAAGTGGATTGAAAAGCAGCAGACTTGTTATGAGGGGAAACAAGGGTTTTGACAAACGTCTCGACGAACCGTCCAACCGAAAGACTTGACATCGTCAACAGAAAAAAGCAGAGCCCTTCATAAAACTACACATTTATTTTGTTAATATTTCTAAAATTTTAAAAGTGGTGGAAGAATAATTAGTTAAATGTTAATTAATTAATTAATTACGAGTATAATCAGGAGGAGAAGGATTTCTGTGAAGGAGGTGAAAAAACGACTAGGTGCGACTAGCACCTGTCCCGCAATCGACGAGCGAGCCATGTTACATCGACGAGTTGTCTATTTCCGATGGTCTGTTCGATGAGATTAGGATTCGAATTTTGGCATTTTTTCGGTTTTATGACTCGTACCGTTACTTCGCAACGAATTAGAAATTCGAGTCATTTTGCGTGCTTTTGGGTCATTTGAAAAAAACGAGGGCCCCTGCCCAACTTTTCCTGGCATCCATTAAAAACCAAGTCGTGTTGTAGGAAGAATGTACTGCATTCGAGCGAGACAATGTATAATTACTAATTAAGTTCCACAATGAATGATTCAATTTAGGAGCAGAAAAGAGCAGTTTTTAATTATTTTAAATAGTCCTCCGCGTTAATTTTTAATTACAATATAGATATATAAAGAGCTTAATCCTTCAAATCAGTTAAAAAAATTTACATTTAAATAATGAGGTCAGGATCCTAAACGACCTTGCCAGATCCAGATCCGCAAAACATTCCCTTCTTGTCATCATCCTCAAACCGACACCAAACCGAGTAATAAATCTGCCAGAATGGAAAAGTAGCCATAATTAAATTGAAACTAAATTTTAAATTGTATCCTTAATTAATTTAAAAATCAGTAATTAGTGAAGATTAGTTGGTAGTTGATTTACAGGCGGAACATAGATTGGGACAGTGAAGGAGGTGACGGTGTTATAAACGACGCCGGCTGACAGTGGACAAGTCGCGTTTTTAATTGTTTCACACCCTCCGTAACCTGGCAAACTATACTGACGTCCCAGGTAAATCGTCCCGCATGTCACCACCGGATTCACAACGTCCTTATCTGCCATTGTTACCAATTTAGAAAAATTAATTCATTGAGTCTCAAAAGCCCGATCTCCGGGGGATTTATTTAGGGGTGGGGATCTATTCAGGAGAATTTTGAGCTAAATGTAACTTAAAGACTAGTAAGTTTAAGATTTCGCGTATTATAAACAGTATTTGCATTGATTATACACAAGGGGCAACTCTTAAACTCGATTCAAAGGGTGGGGATCTATTTCGGGGTTTCATTTAAACGGTTGTTAAAACTCACCTAAAACGAAGAGAGCATCCACAGTGTATTCCTTCCCTCTTTTAATGGAGCAGGGAAAGGAGTCGCAGTCCGTTATCTTCAACTGAACTAATTTCCCTCCCACTAATTAATGATTAATTAAACTCGATTAAAAATCAAATTTTGTTATAAATCCTAATGGTTTCGAGAATTAATTACCACAACTATTGTCCAAAGTGACATGCTTCGTGACGTCTCCTCCGAATACAGTTCCAACAAGAACTGCAAAAATTAAGAATATTTTTAGCATTTTATATATTTCCTAAAAATTTGTTTCCAAAACTTCAAAGATTTTTTTAGCAAGTGTTTTTCTCTGGAAATCGAAGTAAGTTGGGTTAGGTCGAGCCTGAATTGATGAATTGGAGTGAGGGATTGACGTATTTATACAGGACCTGACTAGAATTCTGAAATGTAGGTCAGCATCAATTATCTGGATTATAACCTTACTTTCAGCTCAATTTTTTTCCAACTCTGAAAATATGAATCTGTAATTCTACACAATTTGCAGGTAAACATTGATTCTTAGAATTATAAACAAATTTGAAAACCTTGGAATTGTATTTAATGTTTAAGGTTATCTGGATCTGGATGGATCCCAATTAATCCGGCCCCACATTAAAATGAAAACTGCCCCCACATGAACTCGGCCTAGTATACTAATATAAGCCCTAGTATCGTGTAAAATAGCCCTCTAATTAAAGGATGTTGCCCTGAATATACCGTTTAGACAAAATGGAATACATTTAAAATGTGAGCACCAATATCTCATGAGATGACCCAACCGATTTTAAAGCTAAAAGGCTCATTCAAATCTCAATCAACTGAACCAAGTACTGGTTTTATCGGATTTCCAAATATTGACACTTGACCTTAAAATTGGCAGTTATGAAGATTAGCTTTGGGCCGTATTGAAGCCTTAAGTGTCGATTCCAAAAATAGACGACGCGATGAAATCCACTGTGTACTCTGCAAAGGCAGTTTGAAGATCTAATCTCCAGATATCAACATTTCATTGTCGATGAATGTGACAAGTTTTCGACAACTTGTGTCGAAAGTATCGAACATGAGCTTTAACTTTGCGATGGTAAATGTAGAGCTGATTTTGGAGCGGAGGAACTTCCACTTGTCCCCTTTCAAGAGGATTAGCATCCGATTCATAAGGTAGTCTTGTTTCGACGTATGGAACAGACAGACGGCGGTCTACAAAATTGTCGAAATAATTGACCAGGATTCTCTTAACGAGATCGATGTCTATTACCAAATTTTTTTATTGATTTTTTGAAATATGACAGTATTCATAGAACCTGAATTTATTTTCATATTCAATGTTTATGATATTTTTTAACCTGGTTAATATCAATTAGGGTCGCTACTTCTTTTATTTTAGTATTATTAGTAGGTTCAACACAAAAAAACAAGCGATTCTGAGTGTTACGTCCCGGGTACTTCCCTTGTAAGACAGAAATGGAACTAAATGTTATCTTTTCTTTCATTGGGTTAAATTGGAAGATAATGCAATCTTGATAACCTTTAACTCGGAGTTGGAACGAGGATTTTATCCGTCCATGTACAGGGTGATTCAGAATTTGCAAAGAATCAAGTATTCTAGTTGATCAATTCCGAATGAGCCTGAATCCGAAGCCGAATTGATCATGGTAATCACATAACATCACCTTGAATCCTATTAATAGCATCTGATAATCATACGAGTCTCACTTAGCTAAATATACTAATTTTAATTCACCGACAGGGATCCACAACCTAAACGCAATTTGTCGACAATTGAAACATTATCTAAAGAAATTGACAAAAAAAACTTTGCTGCAATAAGGATAACAGGATTTTGTTTATTTTCAATCAAATGTCAGTATAAATGTGGTAATACTATCATAAGTCCGGCTCGAGCCAGTAACATACAGTACAACATAATCCTCGATATAAAGAGAGTAATTTAACACGATTTTTTATAAATTATAGTTAACAGTTAAACATTAGAGATCTAACATCTAACTAAAGTTAGTTAAATAACTTTGCCCGATCCAGCTCCACAAATCATTCCCTTTCTATCGTCATCCTCAAGCCGACACCAAACCGTGTAGTGGATCTGTTCAAGTGACAAATAATAAAATACTACAGATTAAGTTTCCTCTGGGTCTTATTACTCCGAGTGGGTGCACTTTAATTGAGTGAATGTGATAGTTATTTTAAGTTATTAAATGTATAAAAAAATGCTAAATTACGGTTGGGACGTAGTAAGGGATGTTGAATGAGGTGATGGTGTTGTACGGGACACCGGCTGTCAATGGACAAGTCCCGTTTGCAATCGTTTCACAACCTCCGTAACCTGGCAAACTATACTGACGGCCCAGGTAAATCGTCCCGCATGTCACCACCGGATTCGCAACGTCCTTATCTGTCAGAGCATTAATTATTATGTAATATAATTAATTAATGTAATTATCCAGGTTAGGAGGATATAGAGGATCGGCCGGGGATAACGCGCGCGCGGATATACGCCTTTGGCTTGCGTTGCGCTTGTGATACAGCGCGAGTCCATGCGATGTGAATAAACCCAGGAGCGGAATTCAGAGCAGGGGTTAAAAAGTTTAACCCTGTGTTGAGGCAAGGGTAAAAATCGGGTTACCCGACCCTCTGAATTCCGCTCCAGGATTGTTGTCTAATCAAAACTTTAATTACGTTTTGTTTAAGGATTCCTGCCATCTAAGAATTACCCAAAGACAGTTTAAATGTGTAGAATCTATTACATAAAAAAGCTAATTTGTACGTAAGTGATGTTGCAGCTATACGTTTGTTACTGGAATGACTTATCAAAACACTGAAATAGCCAAAAATTCCCCAAAAAATTCGGAACTGACGTAGGCTATATGACTTTTTGAAATTCGGTGACCTGTGACCTAGGTTTAAATGACCTAGCGTAATATTGTATGTAAATAGTCGTGTGACATATCAATTCACATCGCTGAGCTTCGGGAAATACTTTGGCTATGTTGCAATTCTGAAATTTTGACCCCTTGGCCTTGAAACGGTCAAAGTCGTCGAAATTTCGAAATTATCGTGTGATATATCGATTGAGAACTTCTTTCACCGAGAAATCTTTCGGTTGTGCTGGAATTTCGAAATTTAGGCACCCTGACCTTCAGACGGCCAAAAGGTCTAATTCTGGTCATTGCCAAATTTACGGAGTGAGGACGTATCTCCTTTTGAATGTGAATTAGTGATTAGAAGGGGTTAGTGTTGTATGTTAATAGGGATGGAGGGTGTTTGGGGCAGGGTTCAATGATAGTACTTATTTAGATAGGACAGTGGGGGGAAGGGAATTCTTGGAGAATGGATGTTTTAAGGGTTCTAGATCGGAATCGGAACGCTTAAACAACGGCGTTGGTTTAAATAACCAATAACGAGTAGGGGAACGTTCAGAGGTGTCCGTATCTTGAGCTACGGGTGCAATCGTAAAAATTGCTGTGGGCGACGCCTGAAACTTTTGTTTGAAATTAGCTGCCACTAAACGTTTATCTACCATTTTAAGGCCCGATATCGGCCCTGTGGCTGCCTAGTAATATACAATTATTCGACAATATTACAATAATTACCATCGAACGCTGAAAACCCTAAAAATACATCTTCCCCTTGTCTTGAGGGTTACTCATTTCAAAAACCGCATTTAGATAATGGTTTATTAAGGGATGAAACCCCTTATTGTCTTCATTATGTCCGTCCGTCCGGTTGTACTCTAGCGGTTAAACGGTTAAAGTTTTTAATTTTATTCTTTCACATTTCAGATCTACATCGGCCTGGCCATAAGCCTATGGTTTTCTGAAGCAATCGGTCACACCCATCGTTCACAAAAAATTTGAAACTCCAAATTCATATAACTGTGTACATAAATGTTGCCTACATTCACAATACACTATTTAACCGTTCCATTTTCAGAATTGTTCCTATTCCAGGCGTCTTAAACGTTAAATAAAACGTTGTTCATTGTGAATTATTTACGTGGTTTCACCCCATTTGTACGTGCGTTTGTAACGGTTTATTTTAATAAACTGGATTGTCGAAAAATGTACTGAAAACTCACCCAAAAGAAACGTGGCATCAACAATGTATTCCTTCCCTCGTCGAATAATGCATGGAAATTTTATGCAGTCCGTTATCTTCAATTGAAGTAGTTTCCCTGCATCTGAGTAATTAATAATTAATTACCACTACAATTAACCTTCAATTACAATTAATCGGAGTAATAATTTGAAACTGCAAATTCGGAAACTGTACCACAATTGGAGTCCAAAGAGACATGTTTCGTTACATCTCCTCCATTTGCAAATACCAAAGTCCCAACCAGTATCAGGCTTCTTAGCATTTTTATCAGTATTTTACTCCCAAAGAATATTTAGACTTCTTTTGAGTTGCAATTGCACTAAAATAGGAATGAAATATGGATTAGGTTAGGTTAGGAGATTCCACTGATAAATTTGGCAGAAGAATTGACATATTTATAGAAACCCTGACTTGAATAAGGAAATTGAGGTCGTCTTCAATGAATAATTTTCATATCTGGATTTTAACCTCTGTCTCAGGGCCTATTGTGTCGGAAGTAGAAATAAAATGTACAAATTCATGATTAAATCTTGGCAAAATGGGGTAAAAGGTAAAACTTGAGTTTATTACATAAATTAAAATTATCAATGGATTTTAAAGTTCAAACATATTATTAATATTATGCATTCTGGCGTTTAGTAAAGTTGCGGAAAATTAATATTCCATTTTCTGAAATATAGTGAGTTTAAATTATGGGATGATTCCAAAAAGGTAAAAGTGTGCAATTCTTTCGTTCAGCATTTGTATCAAAATTGTAATAAGCGAACCCCCCCCCCCCCCTCTGAAATCGATCCCCATCCTATCATTTCGAAAAAAATTAAAAAATCACCAAAATCGAGGTATTTTTCCAATTTTCATAAAAGATTTTCTCAGTTTCCCTTTCCGAAGCACCTTGTAAATGTAAGGATCTCGAAGCACGACGGGATATGTTGCATATTATGCGATGAATAAATTACAATGTAATTCACGGAGTAATTTCATATTTTCTGTTTGTAGTTTTTGGTAAATCGAATTAAAGTGATTTGATATTGACTGCAGAATAGTGCAGATTCATGACAATCGTAACAGACCATATTATAATCACCCGTTCAATGACTTTCCTGATATCTATCATAGTTAATGAAGTAACGTTCATTATATTAAACAGTCCATAATTTATCGAAATTAATTCAGTGTCAAAGGCAACGTCACCACCTCCACTTGAGGTCAATGATTTACTAACGAATGTCAACTGCAGATAATCGTAAAAGCGTTTAAATTACATTCTGTCAAGAATTTTAAAGTCAAAGCTCCTTAAGAACAAAACGATTAAGAACACACCTTCGTTTTAAATGTTTTACAAATCAGTTCCTAACTTCCGTGTATTTAATTAACTCCATCGCCATTAGTAGGAAGCGTATATATAAAGAGATCACTAAAGCCCTGTCATTTCATATAGCCCCGTTGATAGATTGTATATAAAAAACGTCCCTATCCCCACCATGTAACTTCCGGTCCTAAGATCAATGTTATTCTGAACGAGTTCCGGTCACATGGTAATTGGCGAAGGTGTGTGCAGAGGTAAACAATTAAGAGTTTAGTTGCCTAACAAATTAAGATTACGATTAGGAGCCGCAGGTGTCATGGCATAACAGGTTGTGTAGTAATATTTACATTTTTTTCTGTTAAATAAAATAGACACTGATTACTCTATAGTAGCGGTATTGCAAACTCGAGATAGGAACTGCTATGTAAGGGATGAGGTATATTAAAATAAAAAATCAGGTATCGATTACAGAAGTGCAAGATGAACATTTAAAGTAATTCATTTCGATGCAAAAAAAACTTTCACTCCTTCCGTTCCTCTTTGATGACATATTATTTATGCTGCTATAATATACCTATCATTATCACTCTGTCTTCCGATCTTCTGGGTTCGTCCACCGACAATGTTAAATTAACAAATAAAATAAAATAAGTATTTAAAAAAACATTCAAATTTTTCATCAAATATCGCAGCATCTCAGCATTCTCGGCTAATCAAGAGCATTTAAAGTTTTAAAGAAATTCGCAGTCATTTGGAGTTGAAATAGAGGGAAATTTTGCAGTTTTCAGTCAATTTTTCATGCAAAGTAAAATAATTATAAAAGCATAAAAAAAATCAAATTTTCTCAATTCCCTAGATTCAAAGATTAACGAAGATGAGCGTCTTAGGGGTAAGAAATTTCATAAAATTTCTCATGAAAAAAATAAAAATACCAAGTATTCACAAGTTTTTATTGGTATTATTTGAAGCAATTTGGCCTGTCAAGTACTTTTTGCATAACTGAAACCAATCTAATTTAGGTATTGTAAGCAGGTTTTAGCAGAATTGTTCATAACAATTAGTAAAATTTTACGTCTAAAAAATAGCTGACATAATTTAATTTAAATTTTAAATTTTTCATGATTTTGCGGCCTGAAATTTTTGCTACTGCTAATTTCAATCAGTCTGTTTACCCGATTAACATCCGCTACCCAGTTTGTGGACGTCCCCTCAATTTGACCATATAATTTTGGACAAAGATATTAATCTCGTAACGTAACTGACATACAAAATCCCTATAGTCCTTTCGTTTTTTGCCAGATCTTGTGTATATAAACACCTAACCAGGCTGTAAATTCCCGACCAATTAAGTGATCTAAGCATTATTAGGTTGATGGTGGTGGTGGTGGTGTTATTAGTGATTATGTAAATAGTGTGTGCAAGGGAGGATCCGCTATACAAAACGATTAAGGAAGGTGGCTAATCTTTTGAGCTAATAAATACCTCCCTTCAACTTTCCCTTATCAGTCAGTTGACTTTTGAACTCCTTATTAGTCTTATCTCACCTTGCCCCGCAATTAACCAATCAATTAAAACTGTTTTAACTGATTAGGAAATCAAAACTAATTATGAGATCGGGATTAAGGTCGGGTTTAAGTGTGGCTATTGTAATTAGCACAGTTACGATTGTCTCTGGATTCTCGAACTATCTTTATGGTATGCGGGGTAAGTATTATCATCTCATTTTTTAATTGATTTCACACGCTCTTTGAATCTATCAATTAACAAAAAAGCAGAGCTTTTGTAAACCGTTGAACTGGGTTACGGCTTATCCATCGACATAAGTTACGTCGACAAAAACCTCATCTAAAAAAAGTGATCTACAAAACTCATCGACAAGCCAAATAAATGGGTAAATTACATCGACAGAAAACTGCGTACGTTGAACTGCTAAAAAATAAATCCAGTGCAATCTATTCTCATCATTAAAATTAGTTTTATCTGTTTTAAAATTTAAAATTTATAAACCCCAAAATGTAAGAAAGGGTTGCAACACAAGTACGAGTTTAAAAATAAATTATTTTTAAATTTTGACTAAAGTTCCTGGGAGTCTGCCCTCGTACAATGACAGATTAAAAATAGACGGAGAGCCGGTTGAACACTGGAGATACAGTTATGGGGATAAGGTCGTACTCAAGTGCATCACGGGACTCAAGGACTATCCTATTTTTATATGGAGGAAAGATGGAAAGGTAAACTGTTATTTATATTTTGACCAATTTAGTCCTAATTTAGTTATATTTAGTTAGCTGAGAAAATTTGTTTTACATTTGTAACTGGAGATATTATACCACAATTATAAAAATTTAAAAACACTACTTCGAATTAGAGCCCCACCCTTGTGGAGGTTGTCAAAGAATACTTTCAAACTAATTATGTTTTCTATCATTTATCAACAAATAATGTTGACAAATGATGGAAAAAATGTCCCTGAATCTGTGAAAAACAAGAGCAGTATTGAATTTCTTGAAAATGTCAAAGAATTTCTTTTAAATCAACAAAAAAATTGAAGTTCTGATACGTACATTTTGGATTCTTACAATTTAAAAACAAAAAACCAGATCACAACGCACGAGCTATGTCTATTAAAATATTTTATATCAACACTTGTATATTGCTCTGATAAAATATTTGACTAATAATTAAGTTGGTGATGAATTACATTTTTTAACTACCTTTAAATACTGAATATGGACTACTTATTATGAATAGCCACTGCCCCGAGATGTGATAAAATACCAGTTGATCAGCAACGGGAACAGTTTCCTTGAGATCCCGAGCGTTTCCATGAAGAACGAGGGCAACTACACCTGCTCCGTCAACAACGAATTCGGGGTCACCAAGAAGGAGTACAAACTATGCGTTATTGGTAATTTTAATTACTCCATTTTTAATTACCCTGAATAATTATTTAATGCCTCCGGGGGAGTTAATAGGCAAAACCAGAATTAGGGACTAGACGGATGATTTCGAGATATTGGAGATGGGGGTTTATTTCGGGGTGTTCTTAAATCATGACTAACTTACTATTAGATTAACTAATCTGATTTGAGAAGATTGCAATTTCTAAGTAAATCGTTTTTATTCTTTACAGCACGAGGTGTGAAAGAAGACTGTCCCGGATGGTGGTACAACTGGTCTCAATAATTAGTACTTAAAGTAATTTAAAACATTTGTGTATATTTTAATTATAACTGTGTAGTTTATTTACCGATTTGGGTACAGGATTTAAATTTTTGGTAACGGACAACAAAGCAGTTAGATGAGTCTATCGAGTTTACTAGTTAATTGCAAGTTAATTAATTCCTAGGTTTATTTAAAGCTAAAAGACGCTCGGCGTCTTCATCTAGTCTTGTACAAATAAATGTTGGTTTATATTTCAATAGAATAAGTTTGATGAAATGTTACAAAATAAACAAATAAAACTGCAAATTGCAACATTGCAAGTGACAAAAGAAATGTTCTTATTCATTTATTGTAAAAGATGGTTTAAATTCTGTGAGAAATCTTTGGAATGGGGGTTATTTCGGGGTTTATGGGAAATCGTGATTTAAATCTATCATCGTAATAACTACTCCTTCTGGAGCTAAATCATGATTTACAATAGTTTCGAGGTAGTTTGGAGAGAATAAATGACTAGCTTTGTCTTAATGTTGTTGCCTTGTTGTAATATTATTACGGTAACAGCGATACTTCAAAAACTACTCCAAGCAGCCAATAAAGCCCAGTCAATCCGATACATCGGTGTGGCGGATGGACCGTTGAGACGCAAAGGAGCTTGGGGCCATCGCAATTGTTTTCAAAAATCGAATCTCAATACTTGAATATATTTCTGTACAAATTTTCATGACCTATTTTGAAGGCCCATGATACTGAGGTCATGTCAAAGTTTCGACTTTTTTCAGGTTATTGCAATTCCAACAGAAATGGGTTTGGTAGATTGACCGTACGGGAATAATTAGACTTGGGGCCATCGCAATTTTTTTTAAATCGAATCTTAATACTTCAATGCATTTTTGTACAAATTTTCATGACTTAATTGTAAGGCCCATGATGCTGAGGTCGTGTCAAAGTTTCGACTTTTTTCAAGGTTTTATGAGGTTACATTTAATTCTTTCTATAAATTTTCTCATTCGTTTCCATAGACCCGGTAGGGTTTTTGGACTATAACTATTGAACGGGTTGGCCATTTCATTCCAGTTTTCTGCAGTGCCGTGGTTCGGTTGTGATACAATTTTATGCACAATTTCAGAGGTCTAGTGTAATCCGTGATGGAGATAATCTGACCACAAGAATTACGGGACACACGGAAATGACGATCATATAATCCCATTTGACTGGGCTTAAACTAAAAACAAAACAATTAGAAATCCGCGTCGTTCCATATCGTTAATCCCATTTAAGTTGTTACGTTCGTGGTTCTATTATAAATCAAAACGCTTATTCCTTAAGTCATTTACAGAATCGTTGGCGAATAAAAATTCAGTTAAAAATTTAGATTTGTCATCGGGCCCTGGAGCTAGTTTATAAACAATGGCTGTCTTGTCTATCGTCATGTATATTGTATAGTCAAACATTATTAAATGACAGTCTACTGGACGTACTGAAATAAGCTCCCCTGGTGCATTAAATTCAGAAGTGCAAACGAACTAAAATAAATGAATCAATTCCAAAATTAGCCTTAATCAGCATTAAGTCATTCATTTATTTTTGAATCTGATCTAAACTGCTATACATGAATCACAAGAATGGTAGCATAACAAAATAAAAGAAACAAGAATTTGCAAGGTTTCTTATGAATCAATCGCAATTCCAAGGCACAAATGTAAAGAAAAAACACACCAGAAAATATTATTTATCCATAGCATAAAAAATATAAATATTTAAAAATTAAAAATAATAATTATAAGACGTTGTTTTTTGCAACTTAAACTCAAAAGCTCGTAGAAAGTGTAAATGATTTAATGTTTAATTTGTGCTTAAAATTCAGTGCATTTCTCTCAATTCCTGAGAAACCTCCGACAGATTGTTGACCATTTTCTTGAGAGCTTGCCAATAAGAGAGGCAGTGGTAGGGGATCCCGTGCTTATCCGCCATCGCCTTGACGCGGTGTCGAATCTGAGGATGTCGAAACTGAGGCATCGTCGGGAAGAGATGATGTTCGATCTGGTAGTTTAAGAACGACATCCACCAATTGCACCAAAGGCTCGGCTAAAAACAAAGTTCATAATTGATTAGCATTTTCATTTTATTCCCTTAATTGTAATTAAACAGGAATGTTTGAAATAAAAAAAATCTAGAAAATTCGAGAATTATAGTGTATTTTCTGAACGACCTATGGTATATGAAAAATCAGGGGAGAAAATGGTTGCGTTGTAGTGGGTTTGTAAGTGCTTGTCCACTTTTGTGAAAAGTCTCGCTCTCGCGCAATACTATTTTTTGGCACCCCCAATATCGAAACCCTATCTACTTTTGAGTCAAATTGAAAAAAGCCCGAAAAACTCGAGTTTCTCTCTCTTTCTCCGTTCCACCGCTGCTAATTACTATCTCGCACCAGTCGCACCTCCACTCCCATAGTTAGTTGCCCTCACCTGAATGTCCATGGTATGAAGAAGTGAATACTCGACCCAGTGAAGGGGCTCTTTTGTGACAGGTAAGCTGGTATGAGAGAGGGTGAAGTTGCCCAACATGTAGATGGAAGTAAGCCAAACGCCGATAAGTACGGGGTAGAGTCCGTAGTGGAAGCAGACGACGTAGTGAAGTGACATAAAGAACAGGTCCATGTACGCCCCTTTGAGAAATGCGTATCGGGGATGAAGGTACAGCTTCCAGAACCAGGAGACCAGGAACGTGTCCACCACGAAGAACAACTTGGCCTGATGCTGCACCACGAACCGATGTCCGTCCTCACGATTCTTCACCACTTCCTTGTTGAAGGCCAGGAGGGGCAACGTCCGCAGGTCAACGTCATGTTCAAGACGTTGCGGCATGGCGTGATGACGATTGTGCTGTGACGACCACCATGTTGCTGAACAACCCGTTCCAAACCCTATATCATATCAAGGTGCATTTCATTCTATTTGCAAAACGGTCTATTTTACATCCTCGTCAAGTATTGAGCTTCAATTAGAAATCTTTACTCAAAACCTATAAAATAAAATTACAGCAAAATTTGTCATCATGATTTAAGTTTCTCCGGTTTGACTTCTGCTTTTGCTAAGTCGCAGCAATAGCTCCCCTGAAATAACCCCCTTACCGACGTGCTGATGAAAATAATGAATATACTGATTAACTTTTAGGGGTTTAGGTTTTAAAGGGTTAAGTCTACCTAAACGACCCATTTATGATACAAACGCATGTAGTGTATCGGGTTTAATTTCTGTAAATTTTATTCGGATTATCTGATGAAGGCATAAACTACGACAATTTACGGTAATTGATTTAAAGAGACTTATTCGCAAGGGACTCCAGATGCAAGTATTTGGATGTATTGATTAGACTTAGGGCTATAGGAAAACACCCCAAATCGAGTTTTACTCCAGATTTCGGGGTACAAATACCTTAAAATCGTTCAGAGACTATGGCAAATATCGCATATTCAAATTTCCATAAAATTTACCATCTAACGTTATAACTTTTTTAAGTCATCTATGAAATCCAAAAAAAAATCTACACCCGTTTTCGGGAATTGTTTCAAACTGCCCGTATCGTAATAATATTGTTTTTACCGAAAATGAATGACTGTAGAAACTGATCAACTCTGGGATGTCCGGTGAGGGAATTGTGACCTCCTTCATGCATAAGCCAACCACATCGACCACAGACGGTTGCAATGATGATTACTGAGGCAGAGGTGGCAAGTAGGTTATCCGGTACGTTAATTAAATAGAGGCTGATGAGGAATAGGATGAGGAGTTCGGAGAGTCGGTAAATGAGGTGAGGAATTGAGGGACGGAAATACCCTTCCGCTTCCAGTTCACCGTGAAGTTTCTGGAAATCTTGGGTCAGGGCACGATGACGTCGCAGCGTTTCAGCGCTCAGGCCCAGTTCTGAAATATTTCACAAGTGCACCAATTAGTCAAAAAATTTAATTCCGTTCTGACACATTTGGTTGAAAAAATTGTGGACAAAACCGTCCCATCATAAGCATCCCATTAATATCTTCTCCAATCAATAGCGTTTCTTTGTTCTTGGAAAAAGAGTTCTGTTCTTTCCTGATTTTTAAAAACCACCTGAACGGCATTTCTCAATTTCTACAACTACTCTTACTAATAATTATCTATAACATAACATGAGAAATTGATCGTATTAAATATATTAAATAATCTATATTAATATTATTTTTTAAAAAATTTGGTACAAATAAAACTGGGCCTACAAGAAGGGCATATTGCTAAAACGAAACCAATTTTCATTACTGTTACACTTAAATTAAACATTAATAGACCTCTTTTCTGTGATTTTAATTTTTTTAAGTTAGCCTTTTAAATTTCCATATAACTGTAACAGAATACAGAACCTCTCCGTACCCCGAAATAAAAACCCAGTCTTTTGAAGGGGCTGAAAAGGTTAGTTGTATTAAATAATTTAGTAAGTAAATTGTTTGAATTCCTCGGAACACCCTGTATATTTCGTGTAATTAGTGAATAAATTGAGTACTAACGTTGGTCAGAGTGTGCAGGCCGTTTCTTGAATGACTTGAGTATGGCGAGGACCTTCTTGATGGATCGGTTGTGGAACTGTTGGATTGGGATTGTCGCATCTTCCCCACTCTCCGTGTAAAAGTCAATCACTTTGCCCCCGGGGTGAACTTTGACCCATTCGGTCACATCGTAGAACCAACCTTCGTACAGGATCTCCTTCCTCTCCCCCTCCGGTTTCGGAACTACAAGTTCCTCTTCACTCCCTTCACTTAGGATCAGTTGTGGGGGCATTTTTTAAGCAAATGGGGTAAAAAACGGGGTAAAAATCCTCAAATTTTAAGATAAACGCTTCAAAACAGTCCAAAAGTAACTTAAACAGCCACTATAGGCTTATAGTTGACACCCGAAGTGTCAATATTTACATCTGCCACTGTGTCAACAAACTGAGCAGACGATCCTTCGTCTCTGAAATGTATTTCGCGACTTGGTAAGGAAATAATTTACAATTTTTTATGAACCGTCTGGCTATATGAATTGTAATTTAGTTAGTTAGTCGTGGAGGTGACTTTGGCACAGTTGAACTACCTACAGGTTACTAAATTAGATACAGAACCCCAACTCGTTTGGACAGTCTCGAATATTGTAAAAAATACCGGTTTAAAAATATGATATGTTGGATGTGCTGATTTCGCTGATCAGTTTCAGATTCCTTAGCCTTTAGCAGTTGATCCTGAACTTGTCTATAGGGACTCCCTTTGGTTATCAACTGATTTTAATATCCTCACCTGCACCCCCTCTGCCACTTCAATTGACCGACTTAGAGGCAACAAGGCCTTGCCAACATATCTTGTCCCATAAATTAGAAGAAAGCATCCTCGAGATTGGGAAGGGAGATCTGGGCCTTGGGGACACCAATTTATGCAGATTTGAAGTGATCCCCTTTTGGATCATTTCAAATAAAAACAGCTATGCTTGTACTAAAAAACCAGTCTTATAGTTTAACACCTTTGTTCAAGCTCATTTAAGAGAGATATAATTGCATTAATATAACTGATATATATATTACAACTAAAATTTAAATGCATATTGTAATTTTGCATACAACCGAACTAAAAAAGCTGAATATTATTTAGTCGATGCAGTTCCGCCCCTCTTTAGCTCAATCCAGCCTTTTAATCAGCAGAGAATGAAGCATTAAATTTTATTGCGTTTTTTATCATTAAAAGAACGTTGTTAGTATTGTTTTGCTTTTAAACCAAAATAAAATGATTAAAGGCCAAACGGGCTTTTGAAGAGGGTCTGGATTTTAGCAGTTATAATCAGATTTTGTAAGGGAAAATGTTCAAAACTATCTATTTTTGATTTTCATTTAAAAAATAATAATTTCTGGCTTTCCTGATATATTTAGGTTCTACGATTTTTTTTAGATTCGATGAGTCAGAAGCAGAATGCTAATAAGTCCCTGAGCTATTTCCTCGATCAGATGAAAGGGAATGTCCCTATGACTCATTTGTCATGTTGCACTTAATTGTTCGTAAAAATAAGATTGTTAGAGCTCTTTATGAGATAAACAATATTAAGACCATGTCAGGGTTAATAGTGTTAGGGAGTAAGTGTACGCGTCCAAGGAGCTAATGAAACCTAGGTCATGTATGACGCTCTACGACACCATAATATCGTCTGCTAAAAGCAGTTATTTTTAATCAATTCTAGCATTTTTATTTAGTCAAATGTGTAGATTAAATCAATCAAGGATATAAATTGATCGGAAAGCTCGTTCGATTGACTGGTGCTTAAACGTAATAATACAGTATATGGAATGTGTATTGATTAAAGGGGTAAAAATCCTTTAAAGCAACGCTTCGCTTTGTCCGTCTGTCCGTCTAGACCCTGATATGTTTTTGAAAGCATTTCAACCTCAAAGCTACATTTCCGTGGGTTGAAGCAAAAAAAACACAAAAAACAACCAAAAAAATCAAACCTCAAAATTTCAAAACTAAACAAATCCCACACGTTCCACCCTTTTTAAAATTTTTTTTTGAGAATGTCTTTGGAGGATCAGAAAATAGGAGAGGTAATTTCCAATGCCTCTTTAATGAATTGTTAATTTGAAAATAAGGAAAGTTGTGAGAGAGAGATGAATCAATTGCTGTTACATCGTTACAACCAGGAAACTTGTTACTTGCATTTATATCCACTGTTGACAGAACTTAATTAAATCAGATCCACTGAGCAACTGAACGTACGCCGATTCATCAAACTTGATCTCAAATTACCGGTTTCTAAAAGTAAGTTGATGACGGGCCGTTCATAGATGCAAAGTACCGTAAATCTTAATATAAGTTCCCCGTATTACTTACACTGCAGTACTAAAATCCGAAAATTTTAAGACCAAAATGGGGAATATGCATATGTTAACTGAGGGTGGGGAGTTATTTCGGAAGGTTTTTTTAAATTTAACGAAGAAACCAGGAGTTATTCCAGGGGGGGGGGTTATTTAAGGTGTAATTGTGTTACAACTGTACATTTCATTAGGCTTATCCCTGATTTTTTATTCATTGGTCGAACCCCATATGGCCCTACCAGGCAGAGCATAAGGTGTAATCGATGGGTTTTAATTAACCTGAGCTACTGTACTACTTTATTAATTATAACTTTAATTCACCAGCAGTAATTATTATGACTTGTTGAACATCGTTATAACTTTTAAGTGGTTATCGTAATCATACGTCTTCCAAGCTAGTTTTAACCGAGTTTAAATACTAGATTCTTTACCGTTACAGATTTAAAACTTTTTCTTTGACGAACTTATTGAATTGATTGTGATCAAGTTACAATTTACAAATACAGCTTTTCCGATTTATTAATAGAACTGACGTATTGAGTATCTATGATTTGGACTGACGAGACTGACCTCGATTTGAGGATAGAGAATCGAGGCTCAAATTTGGTTACAATGCTTTCATTATGTCTGTTCAAATGAAACTAATTAATTATTAAATCCTCCAGCTTTCTAACGGAGAGCTATAACTTTCCTTTCGACATTTGGTCAACCCTTTCCGGAATTGTCGACAATTTGAACGACAGTCGAACTCGTCGACACGTCAATATCTTTGCTCTTTTGTCGAAAATTCCTAAGTTTTACAAAAATGCATAATTCAGCATCAATTTTAAGAGTAGTTCTTATGTTGGGAGGAGCTTTTGGTAAGGTTCGTGATTTCCTACCAATTGTTCTCCTTTAATTCAAGGGATTCTGAAAAATTTATTAATCACACGGAGGAATTCCCTTGTACTTGAAATCCTAAACTTTATTGCAATACTTTCATCAACTCTGATCAATTGTTTTTGTTTTAACATTTTGCAGCTAGAATCCTTACCAATAACAGGTGTAAGGAATGACGGGAATCAGTTCCATACTGATGGGACATCCGTGGAAATTGACAGATCTTTATGGTCGGATGTAAGACACTCTAAATCATCCGGAATACAAGCCCTCCTAATACCCTAATAAGCGCCCCTCACCCTCAAACAAAAGCCCATGGGGATGTATTTAAGGGTGGTTTATAACATTTTAATTGCAGCTCCTCTCCGATATCGGCAAAGAGTCAAAGTCACCTCAGAAGTCCCCATCGGACACGATTTCTAACCAACTTGGTGCAGTAGACAGCATTGAGGATGCGATCCTCGCCGCGTTGGAAACCGTCAAAGTCCAAGACATTCCTTCAACCTCGACAAAAACACCGATTTCGAACGGAATTCGGATGAGACGAACGACGAGGAAACCGATAAGGAAACCCGAGTTATTCAATACCGTCGGACCGGACCCGAATTCAGAGAATTTAGAGAATTTCGAGGTCGTCGAGGTGGAAGGTCAAGAAGTAACGAGTTCAACAACAGAGCCCCCAGGGGCTGGGGACTACTTTGCTGGGATCTTCGGAAGTTTGGGGGCAGGGAACTTGGGCGGAGTTATCGAAAATACGATAAGATTAGCAGGATCAGGGGCGGTTCAGACGATCCTTAGTGGCCTTACGGACACCCTCACGTGCCAAATCACGCCGGGCTGTAGGGTCAAACAGCCAAAGAAATAACCTGTTTTGTGGGCCTGAGTTTGGGAATTAAGAGTGGCATTTTTTTAGGATCTTTGAAAATAAGGAGAACAATGCAATCGAACGGCAGAACGTTGGTGTGATTTGTAGTTTTATTGCGAAACGTGCTCATCAATGTGTTAATTCCCATGATTTGTTTAACTTAGCAGCAATATTATAGGTTATATGTAGCCCATCGGTTTTACAACCCATCCATATATTTATGTCAAATTGTAGCTGCCGTGGAAAACCTTGCGGAGGTTAACAGGTTAAAAAAAATGGTTTTGAAAATGTGGTGGCGTTCAAAATTGACTTTGCCTATTGAAATGAATGAGCCCCCTCCGGAATAAGTTTCCCAAACCAAGAGCTATTTACGATATTTCTGAAATAAAACCTGTAATCTAAAATTGATTGTAGAAACAGGAAATTTTGAACCGATTCCCCTGAAATAGCTCCTTTCGTAGTAGGACTGAATACACGCTTTCATTTAGAATAAAATCTTAATCAAGCTTGTCAAACTTTGGAAAGCTCTATTTTGAGGTATGGATGAATACTTGAGTTGTAGAAGGATTAAAACGGTTTTATTTATTTCTAATATTGTCAGATGAATATTCTGGTATTACTGATGACTGAATTAGTAATGTGAATTGGTACAATTGACGGATACATCGGACTTCGGAAATTGGAACCCCAGCTGCCTTTAATTGAATTTAATTGCATATTGCCTCTAAATACAGGACTAGTTATTCAGAACTAAAGTCGGATTGCGGCAGGCCCAAATAGGGGTAGTGTTATTAAGCTGTATTTTCTGTCCAATGAACATGTAAACCCTAATTAGACAAAATACAATATAATATCGGTTACACAAGTTGTGAAATTGCGTAACTGCTATCCGAGTTTCTATTCGCAGCATCAACTTAAACCATGAAATGGACTTGGTGTGTGGGGTCAGGTAGAGTTGGGCAGGGCCTCAAGTGCTACAGTGGTACTGGGCTAACTGGACAACACATTGTATGCCCAACACTCATTACCATCAACTCATTACTGCAACTCATTACCGCACCAACCTTGTCTTCACATAGCTCGGTGATACCCAACAATCTTGCATAGCTCAGCAGTAAATACCTCGAATAGCTTGGTAGCTTACCAATAACCTATTGCGTCCGGTTCAGCAAGAAATAGAAAACTCCCGGAGTACTTCCCTTGTAAAGCAGGCCCAGAGGGGGGCAATCACGCGTCATACGCATACGGCTGTTCATTCATACCGCGCCCATTTATAACACCCAATCTTTAACCATTTATTTCCAGAAAATCGACTTAATTTTCGAGCTGAAAATGAAACACGAAATTAACCTGACAAGATCCCTCTTAGAAATCCCTCACATCTATTTCGAAGTTTCTATTTTAAAATTGCAGAGTCAAGAGTAATTAAAATAATAACTCGGCAAATGCCATTCTTCACAAACTCGCTTTTACCAAACTTTGAACAGCAATTAGGATTTCACTGTATTGCAATTTCCTACCCTTTTTATTCCCTTAATTTAACTGATTTTCGGCTACTCTTCTCTAACCTCTCGTCTTACAGCTTGTGTTTGAAAGCAAAGCTAGTAATACATTAGTATGCTTACTGAACGAGCCCGAAAGGGCTTTATTAACATGTTAAAGATGGGTTGCTATCTTAAAATCCTCCCCTATGCCTGGGACCCGGTGAACATCCGCTTGACTTTGGCAACGAAAGGTCATTTACGGATTCACAATCTTCATAAAACGATCTTGTTATTTCTGAACCTGAACGTGATTTACAGATTTATTGAGGCTGAGAATTCGGGAGCTGAATTTCCACTTCAGGCCAGAATTCTATCCATGTTGTGGTCAGCAGCCTATACCCTTGGGTCCGTATCTTTCATCCAATTCGGACATCGGAGAACTGAAATACGACGTTTCGCCAATTCTGTTCTCCAGGATTTGGACCACAACCACAAATCAGGTTAGAACTTACAGTGGACACTATTTAGGTGTTAAGCGAGTTGAGTTAAGTATACGGATGACTCTTAGCCATTATTCCCCAACCATCATTCCCGGTCGTGAATTTTCCGTCCCACCATTTCCAGCCCAGAAGCGATTGTATTATCACCTCATTGTTCACTTCGTGAGTTTCTCTAATCGCCCAGGACGAGTCAGGATCAAATTCGGTGACACGGTCAACTCTGGTTCTAATTGAAACGTGTCAATTTATTTAGTCAGTTCAGATGATGAGAAATTGAGCGCTGAAGAAAAAGACAAGATTCTGTCGAGAAAGGTGCTCCTGGGTCTCTTTCTTCTGATCACGAATCCGCCGTTCCACGGGGTCGTCGTGATGGTTTCGCCCTGTGCGCCACAATTCACAAGCGCCTTCATCCTCCCGTGTCGAACGGTTGGGGACCGGTCAGCGAGCATCTTACACAAACTACCATTCATATTCATCGAGACCTACACGATCGGGACTTGTTTAGTTCTCTATTCATTTAACTGGACTATCATCTTGCTCGCACTCACCAGGATTGCAAGGGAATTGGGGAAATTGAGGTACAATCGTTGGACTTAAAAGTACCTGTGCTAGTTGACTCGCCGGATAAAACTCATTTTCTCTATATGTATCGTAGCATATCAGTCCATTTCTTTAACATGAAACTGGCTATTGAGGACGAAAAGAGTCTTACCCGGTGAGTCAACCAGGATTGGGACTTCAAAGTCATTAGTTTTACCCGGCGAATCACTGCTCTACGCACAAAGCTTGAGAAATCTACTGATTTTAATTGTACGTAGAATTGATTCGGACTCAAAACCTAAGGAATTATCAAGAAAATATCGGAGGATTCAATGTTACACTGCAATTCTGAATGACAGTTTCAAATTCTTCCTCGTAGCATTTCCCCCGATCCTGTTTTTCATGGTGGCTTTGCTGATGTTTGGAACGATTCGACTCTGGCATCTGGAAGCCAAGGATTACTTGATGTTCCCGTTGTGCGGATTCCGGTGTGGTTTTGAGGGCCTCTCCCTCTTGTCGATGGCGGGGACCCTGAACCGGAACAGCAAAGAACTCCTATTTAACTGGAGGAAATGGGCGGAAGATCGGGTGAGAAATTCAATTCAAAGACGGGAGAAACGCCGGAAAGATGAAGACCGGAAATGGGTTGCCAGAGTCCGGCAATCCTGCCATCAGATTATCTGCACGGCTGGATCCATGTTCAGTTTCGAAAACTCTATCCTGCTCATTAGCCTTAATAACTGCATTCAGTTGACACTTAATTTCCTCGTTACATTCCGCTAATTTTTAATTAAACTCGGCTTGTAGTCCTTTGTTTTAGAAGAATCTAAATACGATTTAAGCAAACGCTCGGTTCAGTTTCAGTTTTTAAAACACTTTATTGAAATGCAATTTGGAATGCCACTCCATGATATTTTCCATCTATTCATACCACACAATCATAATATGATAAATACATGAATATTACTCATTGTTTACTATCAAAATAATAAAGATAAAAACCAACTAATTAAGAACAACGTTATTATCTCAATGATGCCATTCGGCCTTAGTCCATTTAACTACAAATTTAGTATTCGTGTGACAGTTTTAATATGTGCTCAAGACAAAAATTGAGCCATTTCTCAGTTTTGGACGTTGTGGACAGACAGGCGGACACCAAATCACTCGCATGATGTATATGTATCTACAATCAGTCTGTCACCAGAACATAGTTTGAAATTTGATTAAAAAGATCCGAATAATTTGGCATGCCTAAACTGAATGGATAAGAGTGCAATGGATACATTCGATCTAATAATTAATTAGCAATTTAAATCAAATACACATCTGCACAATCCTCTCTATTGTTTAGTAGTGAGAACGGTGTTTAGATAGTCATTATGCTTTTAGTATTACAAAAATATTAGTGTCAATAAGAATAACATGATGGCCATGTCAGGATTCGGAACTGTTTTGTGTTTTTGTACTTTAATCTCCCTCATTCAGGTACAGATTCAAGATTTAAATACTTTAATTAACAATGAATACGTCCTCAGCAAAGGGTGTTATGAGGATGTACCATACACTCTTAATAAAATTATAATAAAATTTCAGGGAATTTAATTTTTAAGAACAGTATTTCTGTGATTTTTCATCTCAAAATTGAGATAAATTTTATTTATTTTCCAAAAAATCTACTCAAAGGTTGGAGGTACAATCCCGGATTTCTGGAAACTGTTTGCCCCTGGGACTGTTAAGGTCACGACCCAAGTTCCTGCAAAATCAATTTCCGTAAATGAAAAATCGGTTGTGGAAATTGATTTTCCAATAAAAGGTACGAAAATTCATCCGACGGAGAGTTCCCCTTATCCGACCCCTCCTGCCCCAGATGCCGGCTTCGCAAAATGGGAAGCGGAACAGGAGCGAAAATACGCTCAGGAAATACTGGCCAAACTTGCCACGCCAAATGACACGGAGTTGCAGCTCGTAGCTAAAACTTTGATCGCAAATGTAAGATTATCGTGGTTTTTTTATCGGGAAAAAAATTTAATTTTAATACAATTTCGAGGTAGGAAACATAATGTTCTGGATTTACTCAAACTACCACACTACGTTTACGAACCATTTTGAAACTAGAAATTAGAAACCATTTGTGAATGATAAACTGCAAACTATTTTTGAACCTCTATGAAGTTTTTTAAAAATGTATACGTAAAATCTCATGTTGCCCCAACCATAGAGCAAAGCTGCATTCATCATTCGAAAGTACTTAATAATATAGGGTAGTTTTTACGAGGGGGCAGGTTATTTCGGTATTTACGGTAATATTTATTTTCAGGTTCATTGTTGTCGTACTAGAGAAGAGGCCACATTAATTACAAGAGCTTTGACGCTAATGGACTAACAATAAATGGTGCTAGTAAAATGCATGCAAAATTAATTATTAATTTCTTATGATTTCAATAACAGTTCGTTGTAAATACGGCTGTAGATGACGCAACAGCTTGGGACCGTCTCAACGCTTCAACAAAACAGGATTCTTATGAAACGTATCCTGAAGACGGTCAGTCAATACAACAACAACAACAGCAACAACAACAATTGTCCCCATCGGCAGAAGAACTAAAAGAACAGTTCTACAAAGCGCAACAACAACAACAGCTCATCTACGAACAAGTGAACCAAGAAGTACAAACGAGTCCAGCCCCCTTTAACCCCGTCCAATCCATCCTGAACGCCCTGTCTCAGAACCGAACTGAAGACGGGGGTCAAGGGTCATCCCCACTGGGGGCCCTGGGCGGGGTCTTGAGTATGTTTGCCCCCAAGCCCAGTTTACCCCGAACGACCCCTGACCCCGAAATCAGTACAGAGTACTACGTCGTCCCCATCAATCCCATCACGGAGAAGAACCCCATTTCGAAGCAACAGGCAAATCTCGGGAAACATGTGCAGCGTCTCATGGAAAGCGTCAATCAGCGCAACATTTCCGGTGTTGTGGACACGACGCTGAAAATAGCTTCGTTGGAAACGATTGGAGTCTTCGTGACGGGATTTCTGAACATCCTTCTCTGTAATCCCATCGACAGGTTGAATGGCAGATGTGATGAATAGTCATGGGCTCATTACCATTTTGTTGGGGGCATATCAAGTGGTTAAAATAGTTGGTTTTTATCCACCGTTGTAAAAATATAGATTTTATCCACCAGCGTGGAATGGAGGCTAAAAAATTATCTTAGAACAAACTGTTTTTCCTAGTCTGGATAAAGAAAAATTTCATTAAAAATTGTATTTCTTCAATCCCTAAAAGAAAATGTGTTGTATTTCGGGTGGGCATTTATTCGGGTAATTTAGATAAAAAATAAAACAAAAGACCTTAATGAATCTGTGAAAAACTATCGTACGATTTCTGCATAACATTTCGATCCGATTCCGATTCCTTGAAATTGTTGAATCGTTGACAATATTATTTTTCGGTGTACCTTCAATATCATTTAATATGATAGGGACTTATTTAAGATTATTTTTTAATTCGGAACCCATTTATTTTTTAAATTTTATTGAGGTGGTACCCTATTTCCGATTACAAGTAGACATTAGGTGGTGGATTTAATTCAACTTTTTTAACGGGGTGGGTAAATTTACCAACTGTAGTGGGTGTGTTTTATGCACAAATTATAATTACAATATTTCCGATTAATAAATTCATATTGATAGAGAAATTTGGTACAAAATAATTTCCTATTACACAATTATACATATATACAATTCATATTAATTACTACAATGTACTTTCGAACTCGAACCTACGTCGACAAAATGATTTAATAAAATGCATATGCATTGAGCAGAAATGAACAGAGTTCATCGACCAAACGAATCTAGTCATTCTGATCACGACGGTCCGGACGGTAGTAGGAATGAAGTGGGCTATATGTTTAATTGCCCTTTGGGCTTCTATTTCGGTAATTTAAAAATTAGCAGTAGTTTTAATTATTTAAAAATTTAATTTAACAATTGTACCGTTTAGGCGAATGAGATTCCGGAAGAGTATAAAGAATTGGAAGGAGATATTTTTCGCCGTCTACTGGAACCCGAAGATGGAATTTGGCAGAAGGAAGTTAAATCGCTATTTGCACAGGTATTCATACTTATCGATGGATTAAATATTAACCATTTTATGTTATCAATTTGTCGGATGTTTAATTCATCTGTGGGCTGCAGTATTTATTGTTAGCGGCTGTTGAAGCAGCAAACTCAACAACGCGAGATGCGTCTTTAGAGACTTCTACTCAACCGCGGTCCATGCCCATTCCGTTCGCGGATCCACAATATCAGCAACAACAAAACCCACAATATCCTCAACAACAGAATCCACAATATCCGCAACAAAATCCACAATATCCTCAACAACAAAACCCACAGTACCCCCAACAACAAAATCCGCAATACCCACAGCAACAAAACCCGCAATACCCACAGCAGCAAAATCCCCAATATCCACAACAACAAAACCCACAATACCCACAACAACAACAAAATCTAACGAATCCGCAGTTTCAAAACCCACAATACCCACAACAACAAAACCCACAATACCCACAACAAAATCCACAATACCCACAACAAAATCCACAATACCCACAACAAAACCCACAATACCCTCAACAACAAAACCCCCAATACCCACAGCAACAATATCCGCAACAAAACCCACAATACCCCCAACAACAACAAAATTTAACAAACCCACAGTTTCAACAACAAAATCCACAATATCCTTCACAAAACCCGCAATACCCACAACAAAACCCACAATACCCCCCACAAAACCCCCAGTACCCACAACAAAACCCACAATACCCTCAGCAAAACCCACAGTACCCCCAACAAAACCCCCAATATCCACAACAGCCACCTCCACAACAGGCTCCTCAGGTAATATACGTTTACGTAACTCCACCTCCACCCACAGAAGCTGCAAGAACAGAGCCCTCAGATATTAAAACCCGGAAAACAAAACCCCCGAAAAAGACAAAACCCCCACGGACTCAGCATCCTTGGCATGTTCCCGTCACATCCGCTCCTCAAAAAGAAGCCCTCACCCCTGCGCCCCAAATACCCCAACCCGTTTACATTCAGCCCCAACAACAACAATCCTTGGTGCCCCAGTATCAGCCTGCCCCGCCACAAAATCAGCCCATCTCGCCCCAACAACAACCTTTGGCACCTCAATATCAACCTGCCCCGCCCCAACAACAACCACCCGCGCCCCAGCCCATATTTGTGCAACTTCAAGAAATTCCAACAACTCAGCAGCCCCTTGCCCCGCAGCCCCAGCAACCGGTTGCAGTAGCTCAGCAACAACCTGCCCCAGAAGCCCCCACTGTCGTCCCAATTTTGACCCCATCGCCCATGGAACCCTCAGCTTCGGATACAAATTCCACAACTGCGTCGTCCACAGTTGCCCCAGAGGACGTCTCGACGCCCATACCTCATCCCAGTCAAGAGCACGTCCTCAATCAAGTCGATTTGATCCTTCAGAATGTGGCCAAAGGAAATATCAGTAAGACTTATTAAAAAAATCCACAAATTTTGATTTTTTTACAATCAAATTTTTATTTTAAATTAAACTTTTAATTGTTTAAAACTTCAGCTGGGATCGTTGACCAATCTCTTGCGATTCGTGCACCAATGCCAGTAAGGAACCTTGTTAATGGGATTTTGAACACGATCTTCTGCACTCCTATCAATCGCCTTTTTAATCGATGCAGGGGCTAATCATTTATATCAAAAAATAAAATTATTAAAATTATGAATTAAAAATATTTTGAACAGCTAGAAATTTTATTATCCAGCACTGCATATTTTTTTAATCTAAATCCAATGTTTGCACGATTGAATGAAGCTTAAGTTACGATCTTACGATGCGACATTTTAGTAAAAAAAAAAAATACCATGAAATGATATGCAGTAAACAAATCCGATTGAAATCCGAGGAGAGATTTATATTTCTTTTGCTTATCTAATTTTAAAATAATATCTTTCACAAAATAATTACAAATAATACTAAAAAAATATAACAATCTACTACATAAATCAAGAGAGTTATAATTTTTCTTAATTAGTAGTATTACTACTGTTGAATGTTCAGGGTAGTCATTTATAGCTTGTCTTAATTAAATAATATGTATGTGTGTATTTTTCTGTGGAGTTAATGGTTGTTACACATGAGCCACTCATGAGCCACACATGAGCCACACATGAGCCACTCATGAGCCACACATGAGCCACTCATGAGCCACACATGAGCCACACATGAGCCACTCATGAGCCACACATGAACCAGCCCAGAGAGTGGGGTTAATCTGTGCGATCCTAATTATATTGAGAGGTAAATTTAAAAATGTTATGTTCGGAGGCGTGGAAGACGCGTCTCATTCAGTTCACGTTTATGTACAGTCGGAGAGAGTGTGCCTCGTGGAACTCGCCATTTTGGTAATATTTTTTAAACCACAATTAAAGTGTTGATTGGAGATTTTTTGATAAATTGTTTTCAATAAACTGTTGGCCTTTGAGCCGTTAATGTCCAGTAACTGACATTTTGTGGACTTCGTGAAGTTTTCATTTCAAACAACAGTTTTTCATCATAAGCAGTCAGGCTGACATTTCATATTTCATCCATTTCAAAAGTCACATAATCCTAGGCAATCGTAAAGTGTGAAACTGCGAATGCGGTGGACAGACATTTTACATTTATGGCGACCCTGGCAGGATTCTGTATAGGATTTGTGACATTTTTGTTGAGTGTGTCTTGTTGAGTGACGACGGAGTGGCCATCACATCCCCACCGTGCATCTCGGTCCGAAGTTCTTTTTGAGTCGGCCAGCTGGACATAACCAATCCCGAGACGTACCGGAGGAAGCAGGGACCTGTGCGGAAAGCCAAAGGTCGAGGATTCCATCGCGGAGCTACACGTAAGAGGGGGAGGGCCTGTTGGAGATTGCAGCAGACAGAGACGGAGTTGTGCGGGTGGGAGAGAGACCATTCGCGTTGCTGAGAGACCACTTCCAGGAATCGTCAGCCACTGCCAGGCTATTTAGCAGCTGTATATGTGTGTGTAGAGTCTCACACCAAAAACTCGGACTCCAAAACAGGCAAGATCTAACCAATTTTTCTTGTCCCTTGAGATCATCCACGCCGTAGCAGGTTTCCGGATAAATTGAGAAATATTTGTTAACCGTCGAAAATCGACGTTATTGTTTGAATTATTCCCTAGCGATTTAAAAAATGAGCAAACATTACGATACACGGTCGAGTAGGCTGGCAATGGACAAGGACGGGGAAGGAGAAGACGGATCAGCGTTTTTGCTTGGTAATTCCGGTGTCAACCGACCCATATCGAAGGGGGCTCTTTCCGTATGTTCGTCAAAGGGAAGAAAGTCCAAATCGTCGTCAAGAATATCGTCCCACAGTAATCATATTTTACTGAAGAAAATTGACAATGAAAAGGCCACCAGCCTCCGTGCTATCGAGAGTGAAGAGGAGGAACTTAATCTCATAGTTGAAAATTATGATTTTGAAATCAAAATTCTAGAGAGAAAGCTCAAGGAAACACAAGAGCAGTTTGAAGATTCCACGTCATGGGAAAATGACAACGAAGGCCTTCTGCTCAAACAAAAGCTAAGAAGAATAAGGGAAGACCTGACCTCAAAAAGTGATGATAAAGAAAGGCATTTACTTAAAGCCAAGGTACAACGGTCGAACTTAAGGGCTCAGAAAGATAAACTGCTGAGAGATGCAGAACTTGAGAAGGAGGAGCTTCTCGACAACGACGTAGAAGATGGCTCTAGTGATGAATTGGATGAAGGACAAGACCTCGAAACCCGAGTTGACCAATTTGTATCCGATTCGGTGGAGGAGGCTCATCGACAGAAACAAATCGAAGACGAGCTCCGAAAACGACAAATGGTTCAGTCGGCGGTAGAAAAGGCCAAAACAGAAGCAGAAATGGCCGAAGCCGTCAGAAACCTCGAGTTGGCAAAGGAGGAAGAGAGAAGTTTGGCTGAAAGAAGGCGCATAGAAGACGAGAAAAATGTACAGAAGTTAAAGGCTCTCGAGCTGAAACTAAACAGCTTGACGAAAAGGGAGTCGGTCTCAGTACCAGCTAACGGTAGCGTCCAACTTTCTCCGTCGATAGTGGCGGAAGACACTGTAACCATCGCCAGTATTGGAGTCGCTATGGCAGATGCGTTTGCAAAACACTTGGCATCTACTCAGCCTTCCACAGCAACTAACCACGCAGGAACTAACCATTTCCTGGCCCGTCAATCTTATGGGAAAGATCTCCCGAAGTTTGATGGCAAGCCTGACAATTGGCCTACCTTTGTAGCAACCTTCAAAAGGACGACTGACAACTGTGGCTTCAACAACAGCGACAACATCACTCGGCTGGAGAGATCACTCGTCGGTGATGCTAGGAAGTACGTGAATAGCCTGTTGGTGAGTCCCGACAATGTTCCAATCATCATGAAAAAACTTGAAACTCGCTTTGGTCATCCCGAGCTGATCATCAAGTCAATGATCAACAAAGCGAAAGAAATTCCACCTTTTAAAGAAGAAGATTTTGAGGCATTTATCGAGTTCAGCTCGGCCGTACAGAATGCCATTGCAACTATTACTTCGCTGAAGCAGGCGAAGCACCTCAATAACCCTCAGTTGTTATCCGAGCTTGAGGATAAATTACCCCGTCAGATGCAAAAGCAATGGTTGGAGTATATGAACTCGAAGACGACGGAAGACCCTTATGAATCTCGAAGTTTGATCTACTTCAATGAGTGGATAGATGTGCAAGCCACTATCGCTTGTCGCCTGTGCCCACCGGTTCAGAAGCTGGAAGAGAAAGTCGTTCCTGCTCAAGCAAAGAAAGTACATTTTGAACATATGGATCTTGTCGGAAAAAAGAAGTTTCAAGAACCACAAAAACGGTGGAATAAAGAACAGGATATTCCGACAGCTGCAGGACTCTTCGTTGGACACAAGGAGCAAGAGATACTTAAATGTGTTTTTTGTAACAAGCACCCGTTATCGCCTGAGTGCTCAGTGGGGCTTAAGATGTCCTTGGAAGAAAAACTGCGGATTCTCAAAGAAAACAAGATTTGCTTGAGATGTGTGCGAGCCAAACACTGGGAGAAAAGTTGTAAGGCGTTTGTGATGTGCGGGTCATGCGGTGGACCACATACGTCGCTCTTATGTCCTGAAAGCCCACTTAATAAAAAACACGCCTCCGGGAACTGCCAACCACGGAAGGAACCGGAGAAATCTTGTGATACAACCCACGTAAGAACCAATTTCGTTGCATCTTCCACGACATTTTTGCAGACCTTGTCGGTGACAGTCTGGGACCAGTTCAGGAAGAAATGGAGACCAGTTAGAGTTTTGATCGACATTGGTTCCGAGCGTTCCTTCATACTCAAGTCCTTAGCTGATGAATTAGGCCTCGTCCCACAGGGTCATGAAAAAATAATTCAAGAATTATTTGGAGGATTTAAGACAGACGTGAAGAACTACAATAGGTATGAAATTACCCTTCAATCGTCTTGTGAGAGATTTATCCACAATCTTGAGGTATTGGATTCGGACCGAATTGTTGGACAATTAAAACGAGTAGATCGAGGACCTTGGATGAGGGAGTTACACCGCAACCGGATATGCTTAAGCGATTTTGGGCGCGACGCCCCTCCTATCGAAATATTGATTGGAGCTGATGGGACTAGTGCGTTTTACACCGGCGATGTATGTGAGCTAGATAATGGATTGACGGCCACAAATACGGTTTTGGGATGGACGATCCACGGAAGGAGCAAGAACCATGATCCAATTCCCACGTCAACAATGGTGGTTCATAGCTTGTTGGTAGTTGACCAACCTATCCATAATTTCTGGGATCTCGAGGCAATAGGGATTAAGGATCCCTCAGAACAAATTTCGAAAATTGAAGGTGACCGGATCACGAAAGAGCATTTCTTACAAACCGTAAGCAGGAAGGAAGACGGGAGATATGTCGTCAACTTGCCCTGGATAAACGGAAGACCGACCATTCCAGATCACAAAAAGATCGCGGAAAAGCGATTGGCTTCATTGACGAAGACCTTAATTGTAAAAGACCAGTATCAAAACTATGACAAACTGATGAAAGAATGGGAAATATCATCTTTTATCGAGGAAGTTCCTGAAGAAGAAATAGACAACCCATGTCATTATATCCCTCATCATGCGGTAATCAAACCAAGCAGTTTGACAACACCCATTCGACCGGTCTTCGATGCATCGTGTAAAGCTCATCGCACTCCATCACTGAATGAATGTATGGAGAAAGGCCCAAATCAAACGGAGTTGATATTGTCAGTCCTTTATCGCTTCCGAGAAAAGAAATTTGGAGTCATTTCCGACATCAAGAAGGCATTCCAGATGATCGAGGTGGTGAAAGAAGATCGTGATTTTCTGCGGTTCATCTGGTGGGAGGATGAACAACAGAGGAAACATAAAATTTATAGGCACTGCCGAGTGGTCTTTGGAATAAATAACAGTCCGTTTCTCCTTGCGGCAGTATTGGAACATCATCTCTCTCATGTAAGTCCAGCTTACACAGAAATTTCTAAAACCCTTTTGACTTCATTGTATGTGGATAATTGTGTGTCATCGGAGGACACTGAAGAAGAGGTCATTCGGTTCAAAGAGGGGTCTACCCAGACTCTGAAAGGAGCCCAAATGGAATTAAGGTGCTGGGAAGCCGGGTTTGTGGAGGAGTCCGGAATCGGCTTACTGCTTCAAAGTGAGTGCGGGTTGGACACCGGCAGACCCAACCTAAACCTTCAGACTAAAGGAATCACCTCAGTGCTAGGGTACAAGTGGGACAAAATCCTGGATCAGATCTTTTGCGATGGCAATTTTGAAGAACTTCCGGTGAAAGTCACGAAGAGGACGATACTCAGCTTTCTTCAGCGAGTATTCGACCCGATCGGGTTCACCTGTCCTGCAACCCTAATTCCCAAGATACTTCTGCAGTCTCTCTGGAGAGAGAAAATATCATGGGATGCGGAACTTCCCGAAGAACAGGGTCTGGAGTTTATGAACTGGTGCAAGGAGTTATCAGAACTCAAGAAAATTAAAATACCACGACATATTGCTGTCGGTAACTGCAATCGAGAGTCGTGGCAACTGCACACCTTTTCGGATGGAAGTCAGAAGGCCTATTCTGCGGTAGTTTTCCTTAGGACCGAAGACAACGACGGAAAGGCGACGATTCAACTTGTTGGAGCGAAATCGAGGGTGGCTCCTATAAAAAAGACAACAATCAATAGGATCGAACTATTGGGCTGTTTCATCGCTGCAACACTAACCGCTTCAGTAAAAGAAGCATTGTCTCTTCATGAAATCCCCTCAGTATATTGGACCGATTCGACAACAGCTTTGTCATGGATAAAAGGTTGCGATCTGTGGGGAACCTTCGTTGGAAATCGTGTTAGGACCATTAATGAGCTCACAAATTCTAACCCGTGGAGACACGTTCCTGGCCCACTCAACCCAGCTGACCTTCCGTCAAGAGGGTGTAGTCCGTCGCAGTTATTAAAGGAAAACTGGACGTCAGGACCGGATTGGCTAAAAAGGTCAACAAGAGAATGGCCAGCTTTCGACCCAAATCCGAATGAAGAAGAAGTCATGGCAGAGAAGCGCACTTCGAAGTGTTTAACTGCTCACACGGTTGAAGGACAATCGGATACGTGGTACTGCGTGAAATCAACTTTCACCAAGAATGTGAAAGTGATAGCTTGGATTCTGAAGTTTTTGGAAAATTTAGGAGCGAAGACGAAGGTCGAAATTTCAATCAGAAATTCAAACCATCACGAAGCCGTGATGTTTCGTGAAGCAAATCGATTGGATATCCGGATTAAAGAGTTCGAGATTCTTTTGAAAATTTATGGGAAGGAATTGGACGATCCAAAGTTGTCCAAGAAAATTCGGACTCGATACGAGGTTCAACTGAAGAAGTATCGAGAAATCCTTGAAGACAGCACCATGAAAAGAGGAGACCTAAAATTGAGGTCTAAAAAAGTTTCGCTCCCGGTAAATCGGAATTTATCAGTGGAAGAGTTGAACAAGGCGGAAATCAAGATGCTTTCTCTCGTCCAAAAATCAACAATCCCAATGAATCAAGACCACGTTTCGGGGATCAGGGTGTGTACAAGAGACGATGGACTTGTACACGTTCAAACTAAGTTGACCAATCGCCAGGACATGGAAGGATTCAAGTTTCCAATCTTGCTTCCACACTCTCATCCAATCGTGGATCAACTAATTATAGAAGAACACGCGAAGATGAATCATGCGGGAGTACAAATACTCATGGGGAGGATCCGGGAAAGGTACTGGATCGTTCAAGGAAGAAAAGCCATGAGGAAAATGGTAAATAAATGCGTCAAGTGTAGACGATTTATGACACTCAAAATGAAGGTGCTTCCAACAGCACTTCCGGAAGATCGAGTCAAGGATTCTAAACCATTTGAGGTGACAGGAGTCGATCTTGCCGGTCCATTGTTTACATCCGACAGGAAGAAAGCCTGGATTGTTTTGTTTACCTGTGCGAGTTTTCGTTGCCTGCATTTGGAACTGGTTACTTCTTTAAGTACGGATGCCTTTCTCGACGCTTTTACCTGTTTTACCAGTCGAAGAGGAAGACCTTCCATTATCTACAGCGATAATGGAACAAACTTTGTCGGGGCGGACAACTTATTCGCTAAGTTAAATTGGGACAGGATTCAGAAGGAACACGGATTATTGAGGATTAAGTGGAAGTTCAATCCCCCCGCAGCTCCATGGTGGGGAGGCTGGTGGGAGAGACTTGTCCGATCTATCAAAGATCTCTTAAGACGGACGTTACAAAGAGAAAGGATTTCTGCGGATAAGCTGCGTACCTTGCTATACGAGGTCGAAGCTGCGATTAACAGTCGACCACTGACGGTTGTCACTGAGGACCCGGAAGATTTTACCCCTTTAACCCCGGCTATGTTCCTGCAGGAGCTATCAATTCCCGGAGTTTCAGACCAAGATCTACTTTGTGCCCAGGGGTTTCAAAACACGTATAAGAAGAAGATGACCCTACTGAGCGAAATCAAGATGCGATTTCGTAAGGAATACTTCGCCCTCCTAGTTCATCGTGGAAAGAAGATGAAGGAATCTAGGGAATTGGAGATTGGAGAAGTCGTGTTGGTTGGAGCCGACAACAAGAAGCGTTGGGAGTGGCCGATGGGGCGAATCTTGGAGTTATTTCCGGGAAAAGATGGGAAAGTTCGCGTGGTTCATGTGAAAACGGCGTTTGGAAGTTTAAAGAGAGCAGTACAACATATATATCCGATGGAAGTATTTTCCTGTACAGAACTTCCTGGCGTTGTTGAGAATCGCCGTATTGAAACCGAAGACATCGCAAGAGAAACCATTGGAGATCCGGAGAAACCCGAAACCTTTACCCGTATAGGACGAAAAGTGAAAGTTCCTGAACGTCTCGGGTTTTAATAAGTGAGTAAAGTGAAGTGAATAAAGTTCTTCGGATATTTATGTATTATTGAGACTTATATGTATATATATAGTGTATTATTCCGGTTTTTTTGGAATGATTTTTTTTCGAACTGGAAGTAATTATTTTTCAATTTTTGATTCTGTATACCCTTCACATTTTTGTTTTGTTTCTTCACTCCGTAAAGAAATGTGGGAGTCTGTTGAATGTTCAGGGTAGTCATTTATAGCTTGTCTTAATTAAATAATATGTATGTGTGTATTTTTCTGTGGAGTTAATGGTTGTTACACATGAGCCACTCATGAGCCACACATGAGCCACACATGAGCCACTCATGAGCCACACATGAGCCACTCATGAGCCACACATGAGCCACACATGAGCCACTCATGAGCCACACATGAACCAGCCCAGAGAGTGGGGTTAATCTGTGCGATCCTAATTATATTGAGAGGTAAATTTAAAAATGTTATGTTCGGAGGCGTGGAAGACGCGTCTCATTCAGTTCACGTTTATGTACAGTCGGAGAGAGTGTGCCTCGTGGAACTCGCCATTTTGGTAATATTTTTTAAACCACAATTAAAGTGTTGATTGGAGATTTTTTGATAAATTGTTTTCAATAAACTGTTGGCCTTTGAGCCGTTAATGTCCAGTAACTGACATTTTGTGGACTTCGTGAAGTTTTCATTTCAAACAACAGTTTTTCATCATAAGCAGTCAGGCTGACATTTCATATTTCATCCATTTCAAAAGTCACATAATCCTAGGCAATCGTAAAGTGTGAAACTGCGAATGCGGTGGACAGACATTTTACAACTACTAGCTGAATATTAAGTGAAGCCACTTTTACAATCCCAACTCCGTCATTTTATGGATTACTTAAGATTGCAAATACAAATCAATCGTTAATGTAAAGTTTATTCATCCGTCTATTTACTCCTTACACTCTTAATATTCTAATACAAGTTTAAAACATTATCCGTTTTTTATTTTTAAGTTTTAAAACGGGATTGATATAAAATTTAAATCGTTGCACTTGTTTTAATAAAAACAATCGTAGGGATGATTTTATTTCGGGGTATTCGATTCGAGACTTGCAGTACATATCAAATCCTACGGACTACAGACTCCCCACCTTTGCAAACCCGTAAATGCCGAGTCAAGATTACTTTAGTATTAAATGCACGAGGACAGGACGGACACTTAAACTCCCTCGCATTCGCATGAGATTCTTTGTGCTTCCGAAGATGCGCCTGGGACTTGAAACTTCTATCGCAAACGTCGCAATCGAAGGGGGACTCTTTCGTATGAGATCGCACATGGTCCATGTGTTCCCCACTATTATAGAAATCCCGTTTGCAAAAATAGCAGTTGTGTATTTTTCGACCATGGGCCCTATTCCCATGCCGTTTAAATCCAAGAAGGCCTTTGAAAGACTTTGAACATGATTTACAAGTATGTGGATACTCATTTATGTGGCATTTGGTATGCCGAAAAACAAGGACTTTGGTCCCGAATAATCGGGGGCAGAAATAGCACTTGAAACTGCTCTTCTTCTTGAAATGCACAGCCTGATGTCGGCCCAAGTCCCCCGACGTGATGCACCCTTTGTCACATTTCTGACACAAGTACGGCTTTTCCTTGGTATGGAACCGGAAGTGGCAGAGGAGGCCTCCGTGAACTGCGAACCCCTTACTGCAAAAATAGCAAACGTAGGGCTTCTCCTGAAGATGAAATCGCAAATGAATGGCCAATCCCCTAGCAGCGTGGAACGATTTGTGACAAATCAGGCAGGAATGAGGCCTTGGTCTCTTGGGGTCATGGATCCTCTCGTGTTTCGCCAAATCATACTTGACTCGAAACGAGCTCCCACAAGTTGAACAACTGTACTTATCTTGCGAGTGATGAGCTTGTATGTGGGCAGTCAATTGCCCATTCCAAAGAAACGATCGGGGGCAGGTGGGACAATTGAATAGGGTTCTCGGACCGGAAGTTGAGGAATAGTGACGCTGTTCGTGACGGTGAACTACGAGACCTCTGGCATATCGGAACCGCTGGGGACAGAGGTTGCATTTAAAGGGCTTCTCATTCGTATGAATCCGAAGGTGTATTTCATAACTCTCAGGTCTACCAAAGGTCCGTTCACAAAACTGGCATTTGAGTCGGGAGTCAGAGTGGATCCCTTGGACATGTCGGGTCAAGTACAATTTCTTCTTAAATCCCCGACTGCAGATGGGACAGGAGAATGATTTGATGGTAGAGTGGACATTTTTGTGACTCAAAAGCTGAGCTCTTTTGTTGAACGATTTTGAGCAGAGGGGGTGGTCACATTTGAAGGGGGTGGGTCGGTCCTTGATGTGTACGTGGGAGTGGTTCCTTAATCGCTTTGCATTTCGAAATCCTTTGGCACAAACTGGGCATTTGAGGGGATTGTCGCGAATCGTGTGAGTTTCCTTGTGATCCTCCAGTTGAGATTTGGTCGTAAAGCCTCGGTCACAAAAGCGGCACTGGAACAGGTCACCCGTGTGGATTCGCTCATGATCCCGAAGGCTTTGCACTCTTCTGTATGTCTTGGAACAGGAGTTGCAGTGGAACTTGTCACCCCTGTGGACTCGGGCATGAGCTTGCAAACTATACTTCCGGCCAAAATATTTGTCACAAATAGGGCAATGGAATGACTGTTTCGTCATTTTTGTAAATTACTGGATAGGTCAGGGCTCATGGGCCCCCTCCGAGCACATCTGACAGAGTAGGGATGTCCGAGCTACGGATTTATTTCTGTACCACTTGTCAAAGGTCAAAGTTTGTTTTTTGTACTGACTGGGTGTTTTGAAGAAATTGGTCAGTAGTTGGTTGTGGTGTTGATTGAGAAATAAGCGATGGGACTAGTGGTTCATTTGATTTGATTGGAAATTTGAACTTGTCAATGGACTGGAGCCTTTGATGAGATTTTATGTAAATGGACCCTTCGCATTTCATTACACATTAAATACTCCTCACAAATCTATACCACAAACTTCAGTTTCTATCCTTTTAGAACTGCAGAGAGGGGCTTATTTTAAAACCCAAATACCTGGTTTTAACACTTAAGATTAGTATAGGGTTTTAACTCAACGTGCAAGGATCAGACATCCAGAACTCTCGGATCTTCTAGTTTCAAAATGAATTTATTTCACAATGATTTCCTAAATTCCTAACTGAAACCGCCTAAAACTGACATGGACAATAAGTCTAAAATATATACCAATTTACATTTCATGTTTATTTTCAACTGATAAAGGGTACATGAGAGACAAGATACGGGCATACTTATTTACATTAAATTGAGTGGGATTCCGAATGACGTATGGATATAAAATATTGTATTTATAAATAAACCTCAAACCAACAAATGTATTACTTTACTTTTACCTGTTTACCTGAAATATCATTTCTAAGCATTTCTCATCCCTTTCAAGCAAAAATAAAAGCCAAAAGGTCAGTTTAATATCTTAAACCCATCAGGGTTTAGTTAAAATAAGTTTGGCAATGCTTAGGACATGTCGTGGGATTCTATTTTCTGAGCTTATAAGTTGCTTTTAGAGTGTGTGTGATATAGAGCGGACTGAGTATTGAGTAGGGCACTGGCTACGCCCCTTCGACACATCTGTCTTCAACCAACACAAATCATTAAATACATACACAGTAGAGCGAATAGAGTAACATACACTGATACTAAACCATATATCGAGATACTCCTATTAAGTACGTAAAAGTACATTATAAAAACTTAAACCCTTCCACTCTACTTTTAATCTCCATTTAAAATTTAAATCTCGGGGATTTGTGGTAGTGACTAGTTACTCTACACCAACTTGCCCATACGGACAACTTAAATTAACTCTATTTAAAAATAAATACAAACCCAGTTCAAAGGGTTTAAGAAGTTTAAAGATATTCTAAGGGTGCTCATCATCATCCTTAAGGGTTTTAAAAATGAGTAATACCTTTGTTATAGAACTGTCAAAATTGTAGGATAAAAATTACTACATATTAAGGAGACATTAAAAAAATCAAAGATTGGTTGGGTTTTGACATTTGTGACGGATTTTGTCGGGATTTGTGATTTGACAATAAAAATTTAATTAAGTTCATTACTAATTAAACTGCTGTGGTTTTGGACGGGATTTCATTGGAACTTGGCTTGAAAATATTGGAAATGACTTGTAGACGGTAAATAAATACATTTATTTTGTATTTCATTTTATTTATAAGTTAGTTGGTTTGTATATTTATTTATTATTTCGCACACTTCTTGCTCATTTCCTAAGATTAGGGTTTCGAAGAACTTGCATTTCCGAGAAGAGATAATTAAGGCTATTTTTGTCCATTACGAATTATAATTTATAAATTATAGGCAAAAGAGAGAGGAATAAATGAGTTGTGGTTTATATAATAAAATCCTCGTAATGTGAACTTCCAGTTTAATGAGTAAAAGTTTAACTACCATATTATTATATTGTGTTTATTATCTAAATACGTCAGAGACAACATGTTGATTTTGGATCGTTTATATACGCAATTAAAAATTATATAATTAGTATTACTGCTGGACTGTAGAAAGCATTTAAAAAAAATTCGAATTGTTAATTAGATTTTTTTTAGTTTGACTTTTTGATTTTATATTCGAATTAGGAATAAATGGGCATATAAATAAACTTAATTAAGATTACATTTAAACTATTCGTGAGTTATTTGGAAGGCTATTTTAGGACATGAGTCAGAGAGAAATATTGATAAGGGATTTTACAAATAAATCTTGTAGGCGTTTTTGTGTTTTATTGAACTGTACTTATCATGTGTCATTATGTTATATCATCGCATTAAGCAGTAATATTTTGTAATTCCAAAATTTCCAATCCTCATTCGTTTTAATTGTAAAACGAAATAAATCGAATGTAATTAAAGGTCTAATTAAATGTCAGGAAAAACAGGGTAAACTGAAATAATTAAAGTCTTAAACGTTCAGAGTGACGATGGGCTACAAAACCCAGCTACATCTCAATCCCTGCCGGTTTAAACAAAAACAAAGGTTAAAAACATTGACATTTCCAGATTCGCGGTTGTGGACTGGCCTTATTTATTAATCCCAATTAAAAGTGTTGAAAGTCTAAACAGTAAATACTGGCACATGGACCTTGTTCAACAACAAATTTCCAATGGTGTAATCAGCTTTTAGGGCTTATTAAAGAGAGACTTAAACCCCCCTGGTGGAAATGAATTTTTCATCCCGGTAATGTGAAAAAGTCAGCTAATTTTGGGTCAAACCCGGAAAATTGCATAAATTTTCCCCCATTTTTCGGATTTTCCCAAAACCCCTGCCTTTCGCAATTGGTCTTTCCAACCGCATTTAGCGACATTTCTCGTAATTACTTGAACTCAACATTTGAGAGTTAAGTATCCGATATTTACCCCCGGCTGTCTCTTTCTAAATTAATGACGACGAAACGTGAAAGGACTAGGACTAATCAACTACAAAAGAGCGTTGAAAGTGCTATTGAAGTATTTAAAAATGTTAAAATATAATGATATTAATGTGACATATTTGCAGATGGTTTCATCCGAATATTTCGGGCGTGGAGGCGGAACGTTTGTTGATGGAGCGAGGTCTGGAAGGGAGTTTCCTAGCGCGACCCTCTCGTTCATCCCCCGGCGACTTCACCCTCTCCGTTCGACGACATGGCTCCGTCACTCACGTCAAAATTCAAAACACCGGTACGTTTATAATTAGACAATTAACTTTAATTAAAGCAGTTAACTTAACCTCAGCTATAAAGTTATTACTCTTGACAGTCTTGATATATTTAACTAATGATTTAAATTGTCCCCGGGGGACACACATTTCCGCTGACTCCATTTTTGTTATTTTAATGTTTTTATCCATTTTTAATTTTTAAGCAATATTCACCCTTCACCCTAGCAGCTTTTATTGTGCTCCGACTCCGACACACTGAATTTAGAAATTTTATTCTACCTAATTTTAATATTAAAAAAAAAAGCTTCTAGATTTACAACAATCGATATATACATTCTCATTTTTTTACAGTTTTCTGCTAATCCCAAGCGGTTTAATTACAAATTTACAATAACTCGAGGAGCCTTTGTGAGTAGTAAAACAGTTGTCTTAATTCCAGCTCTCACAATCAGTTCATGTAACTAGATGTGCATCTGAAATGCCATTTCCTAAGTTCAAATATCTGATCAGCTAAAAATATTTAAATGCCAATTAGGCATTTAAACAACTGCACCGCATTTGCATAGATGACAAGATAGTAATTAGCATATTAGATGACATGAATTTGAATATCCTTAGATTTTAGACGACTGTCTTTAGTTTGATTTGTAAATTGTAAGGGAGGTCTAACTCTCTCTAGCTTGGAGCTCTGTTGCCAAACCTTCGACTCCAACTTTCTATGAAAATCTGCAAAGTGAGCAGAATGCAGTATTCTATTCATCATGACACGTGCTTTGTTTCTAAATTAGTTGCAAGAGTTGCCCAGCTATTCCTATTCCAAAATTTCAATCTCAAGTTAATAAATCATTCAAATCTGCGTCTTCTACTCATTCTAAAGTGCCTTAAGGCCCAATTTGCATCACCAAGTCGTTAGAAATATTAATTAAAATTTACTTTAAAAAAAATATAACTCTTATTACAAGAGAAGCAGAGCTTGTACAGAAGTTATTTCGGGGGAGCAGGATTATTCCGGGGGCTTAAATTCGAATCTAGGGTTACTTGCTCTGGTCTATATGTCAACCAGCAAATCGCATACATTCCTATTTAAGACTATATGATTGCTAAGCATGTGTACAATGTATATATACAGGGTGTTCCAATACGAAGTCGACAGATCGTCCTTTGTGACGAACATGGGCTAATGTTTTATCCCTCAGTGCAGCGAATCGGTCAAGATTCGTTGCTTTACTAGAAGCGCTTTTTGTTGCTTAAAGTGGCCTTCTTCGTGGAACACCCTGTATATAGACTTGTCAATGAGAGAAGGCCGTATGCGATACGAATTGAAGTGGCATGCTTCAGATCTCTCAGATTCCAATCCTGGAGTCCTCAAGGTTATTCCTATTACTTAATCCTCACAACATCACCTTTGTACTCTGTACATTTAGGCAATTTTCACTAAAAGGACTAAAAGTGCAGTCGGGCACATTAAATTGCATTTTTAATCACAGGGCCGTAATAATCCAGTCCAGAAGTTATAACCCCATACCATTTTGACAAAAACTTAAGCACCTTCCTTTCGACTAGAATTTTAAATTTAAAACACACAGCAGGATTTAGAAAAAAAATAGATTGGGCGTTTCGTTTCCTGTCAACCGCCATTTAGCCACATGAGATTAGATTAACGATTACGGAAATGATGAAATATGTAATGCCACTGCCTATGTGTCATTTTAACGAAAAGAATAATAAATCAGAATGTAATGAAGATAAGGTTAGTTACTGCAAAACTAAGGAATTAAATTGGCGTCAAAGCTATTAAATTGACAGTTGGTTACGGCACTAGGATTTTAAGACAAAATATGCTCGGCACGAGTCAGGCATAATCACATTAATATATTAATACCCTCTGCCAAATCTTATCATCTTTGATATTTTTACAGTCAACATTTACATTCACATTTCTAAGTTTAGTTTAGAGGAAAAATGAATAGAAATAAATGCTGGTTCGTAGAATCCAGAGTCAGAGGTTGTCCAGAGGTCAAAGATATGATTTAGAGGTCAGAGGTCAAAGGAGTCACGCTATCTTCTTTTTCCTAATGTCATTGACGAAGGGTGGGCGTTGACGTTGACGTTGCCGTTGTTATGAACGGTCCTTAATCTTATGTTATGCTAATTGCCAACCTATTGTCTGTTTGTCTGTCTCTCTCACTCCATGAGTTCAGTTCTCTTTGAGATTTTGTTACAAAGGTTCTGCAAGGCTGAATTTTAAATTCCTAAAATATCCTGAAATCCTTATCCTAAAAGTTGTCATTTAAATTTTATTGTCGAAAAGTAAGATATGATTTAATTATGGTTTCATTTCATAGTTGAAACCTTGTTGAATAATTCAGTGAGGAAGCTTGTGTATGGAAGTATGTCAGTAAATTGACAAGACTCTGACCTTTCAGATTTGTTGGAAAAGATAAATTTAACGTTTTAATCTCCATTGGAAAGTTTTGAGATATTTATCATGAATTGATTATTGTTTTTTTTTGACAGGGGATTTTTACGATTTATACGGAGGAGAGAAGTTTGCAACTTTGTCCGAATTAATTCTGTTTTATACCGAAACTCAGGTAAACACTTTGGGTTTTTTCATGTATTAAAATTTCCCAATTTAATTGTCAGGATTTATAATTAATGTTAACTTGTAGGATCAATTACGGGAGAAAAACGGAGAGCCGATCGAGTTAAAATTTCCCTTGTACTGTGCGGATCCAACGACGGAGCGCTGGTTTCATGGGGATATCGGCGGAAAAGAAGCTGAAAAGGTAACTCTTCCATAACATGGGCTTATCTATTCTACTAATTAAATTAATTTTGAGTTTGTTTAGTGTCATTTTATTCAGAGTTCGAAAATTACATGAAAATCAGATAATAGATGTTAGCGCGAGGGAGAGTGTTAGCTTAATTGTTTGAGTGAGGGAAACGCAAGCGGTGGAAATGGGAGATGCGAGAGAACAAACGATTTCCCTGCATTTGAACCTTTTTTGGATTTTATCAAAAAGAGACAGGGAATTAACATTGGATGAGGGCAAAAATAGTATTGCGCAAGAATGAGCTTTGAGCAATGAGAGGTCAACTAATTTGACATTTAAAAATACTCCCTAGGTTCTAATGGATAAAGCAAAGCCGGGATCGTTTTTGGTTCGGGAATCTCAGTCACAACCCGGGCATTTTGTTCTCTCTGTCCGGACCGACGATACCGTCACTCACGTCAAGATTCGTTGTCAGGTAAACGTTCACAGTTTCCGGGTTTCTATTGAATTTTTGGCTAAGGTCCGGTAGTACTGCCCAGTATAGTCCACCCATAGCCACTTCCAAAATTCCTGTAATAACCTCCTGTTTTTTGTTGCAGAACGGTAAATTCGACGTAGGAGGTGGGGACAAGTTCGACTCCTTAAGTGACTTGATCGAGCACTGTAAGAAGAATCCAATGGTGGACACTACGGGTACAATAGTGCATTTGAAGCAGCCGCTGAACGCGACGCGGATCCCGGCGTCGGGGATCGAGGGTCGCGTGAAGGAACTGAAGCGCGCGGACGGGAAAAAGGCCGGCTTTTGGGAAGAATTCGAATCTCTGCAGCAACAGGAAGTGAAGCACCTCTTCTCCAGGAAAGAGGGACAAAAGGCTGGAAACCGGAACAAAAACCGATACAAGAACATCCTCCCCTTCGACCACACGAGGGTCATTCTCACAGAACCTTGGTCACATGATTACATCAATGCTAACTACATCAAAGTTAAGGTAGGTCAACTTTGACGCAGACAAATAAAAGGTCAATTTTAGTCTGAGAAAAACGCTTGAAAGCGGTTTAGGGTACAAGGAACATCGAACACCCGGATTTAAAAGCTATTTACCCCGTTTTCGGGGGTTATCTAAAAAAACAGAGGCTACATAGATTTTCCCCAGATTCTAATAATAGGGAATAATTTTCAGGCAGAAGACGAAATCTTTGAAGGATGTGAGAAGGGCTACATAGCTACTCAGGGTTGCCTCCCTTCGACGACGGCCGATTTCTGGTTCATGGTCTGGCAGGAGAACTCGAGGGTCATTGTGATGACTACTAAAGAATTCGAACGAAGCAAAGTACGTGTCTTTAAATTTAATTTTATCTAGTTAAATGTTAAATAAATGTATAAATTATTAAATATGGTTGTTATTTTCAGAGTAAATGTGCCCACTACTGGCCGGATGCTGGTGAAGTGAAGGAGTACGAAGGGATCAAGTTGACTCATCAGAAGGAGTCGGCCAGTCCGGACTTTACGTTACGGGAGTTCATCATCGCGAGGAACGGGGAGGAACGTATCATCTACCAATTCCATTTCCAGGTAAATACAACTTTACCTGCAAACCTGACTGGGTACATTAAATAGGAACACAACTGTACAATTTAATCATTTGAAATGCAGGCATGGCCAGATCACGGTGTCCCAGATGACCCAGGCTGTGTCCTCAACTTCCTCTCCGAAGTGAACAATCGTCAGGAGGGACTGGAGGGGGCTGGGCCGATCGTCGTTCATTGTTCGGCAGGGATTGGCCGTACCGGCACTTTCATCGTCATCGACCTCATTGTGGACCAGGTACTGTTTTAAACCCAGGAACATTAATCGGTTGTGACAATTTTAAATGACATTTTATGAATTGTCGTCTTAAGGTACGTCGATCGGGTCTCCACACGGACATCGACGTCCGTAGGGCCATTCAGATGGTCCGAAGTCAGAGGTCAGGGATGGTGCAGACGGAGGCTCAGTATAAATTCATCTACTTGGCTCTCCTGCATTACATCGACACTCTGTCGCAGCGGATTCAGGCGCAGCAGAAATGCCTGGAAGTTGGTCGGGAGTACACGAACATCAAATGGGGAGAGGGGACCAAGGAATTCCCCGTCAAGGAAACTCTTAGCATCGGATCCAACTCCATGACCAATCTCCTACCTCTGCAAAACAACTAATTAAGTGCTCCCTATCCACGATTCTCGGGAAATTAACCGGCGATTAAAATTAACCATCTTTAAGAAAACTGCCTCTAAACACGATCTGGTTTTGTAAACGCTAATACACCCACAATTCGTTCTCAAATCTCCCAGCCTCGCCGATCACTTGTCCAAGCGTAGTGGATAGATAGTACATGAACTTTAAATTCACTACATGATTAGCTGTGAAACAACAAAATTGTCAGTGACAAAGGTGTCAAGACAAAGAACGCATCTGTCGCTGACACTTTTGTCACCTAAATCTGCAAATACCGGTATAAGTCCTCACCCTGAATAACTCCCCCTGGGGACTTATACCGGCATTCAGAATAATTTCCTACGTGTATCTCTCGTCGTCGCTCAGAAATGCTGACTCCAAAAATTAATTTTAAGGACAGTATTAGACACTGTATCGCGTCTTATATTAATTGGATAAGGGTTGGCCTTAGGTTAAGGATTGTAATTAGTTAGTTAGTTAGTGTTAATTAGTGTCCAAGAACAGGGCTACATTCTTAAAACTTTGTGAGAAGAGAACAATTCTACATTTTACAATGTGACTGATACTTTACAAATTTTCAGAGGATTTATTATTTAGATTTTATCGTCGTAGAATAAAAAATGGCTGTGGAACCAAAAATCTGTAACATCCTCATCACAAGGAGACGATGTTTGTGATCTGATCAGTGTATTCATATGTGTTCTGTTCTTTTATGTAAGTAAGATATAAATGGTCATATTTTTATATAGGTTTGACATCTATGAATTAATTGTCACAAAAGTGTCGGGATTTGGGAGAAACTGACAGTTTCCATGTCATGTTTTGTCCATTTTTTGAGCATGTCGGCTTTTGAACTGTAAGTGATTTTAGGCGTTAGTTTCGCATATGAAGATTGGATTGTCAATGATACTGGGTCATATATATTATCATCACAAAAATTAATATTATATATTATTGATGGATTCAAGCTTTATGTCATAATATTGTGTGGAAATGACTTTATTACCATTTTGTGTTTTTATTTTATTAGCTAAAGTTAAGGAAGAGTGTTTGCTGGTTCAAAAGTATCTCTCTGTGAAATAGGAAATGATGAATTCAAAAACTGACAAAACAATGTCTTGTGAAGTGCTTCAACTATGAAACCGTACTACCAAACAAATATCCATAAACTATTAATAATTATGATAATTTTAATATCCTCGTCGCCGCTGCTTTTGATGAATTATAAAATAGAGTTTGATAGAGAAGTAATGATAAGGAAGCATCAGGATGTTGGATCTAGTCTGAATAAAATTAAATAAACTGAGAGTAAGGAATTGATTGGTCTGAAATTGTTTTAATTTGCTTCTATCTATATAGATATATATAGTAATTTAGAGTGGAATTCATCAGTAATGGAACTGTTCTGTCTGTCCGTACTCGACAAACTGTTTTTTAGAGTAATTTTTCTTACAGTTCTTCTATTTGAAAAATGTTGTGTTGACAATTTCGCATAAGTCCAGATTTGTAACACACTTAAATTTAAACTGCATCTCATATCTAGAATCCATGTAAATTGTCGACCGAAATTAAAAATGACTGACAAGGGAACATTCCCAACTGTATCACTCGGATATTGTTTAAACTGCTAGCTGGTTTCATTAGAAAGAATAACTTACAAGAAACGTTAACATAGGAACTGTCTGAGACTAAAATCGTGTTACGCTTAAAACCAGGAAAAAAGTTTAAGTCCCTTTTCGGGTTTGCCTCAAAACAAATGGAGAGTTAACATTGGAGGAGCCCAAAAATAGTATTGCATTAGAACCAGAGTGAAAACAAATAGCACCCGCTTCTTGACCATACCACCTACTTTACTAGGTCAAATATATTTTAGTCCCCAATCGTTACATGGGTAAAGTTGATTGTTTTAAATTCCTTAGAATTGTTTCAAATGAAACCAGTTAAAAAATGTCGGGTGGTATCTTTGGCCATGTTCCTTTCTGAGAGTAAAAAAATAAATAACAATTCTAACCCTTGAAGTCAAAGTATTTTCGAACTTAAAATTAAACAAAGGCATTTATCTTGTCTGTAACAATGGGTCTTATTTCCTTTAAACTTGGAATTACTTACAAAAAAAACAGTGAGTCCTAAAAACAAAACTGTTTACTCTCATCTCGTTACTATTCATCTCTATAATTATCATACTTCCAATCAAAAACTGTCCATTAGTGCCAGCAACAATTATGTCATATAACTAATAGCTTTCCTAAGATTCTACGCAATAGAGTACTTAACCAGATAAATGATAATCAAGTACGAAATTAAATAATAATATACGAATAATAACAAGAATGCCAAGAATCTTCCATGGTTCGTTTCCCCCTACTTCCTCCGTGTAACAAAAAACAATAGGTTCATTTCACTTGACATCTCCTCACCTCTTCACGCTTAAAACCTCCATTTCTATCATTTTTATGTCCAAAAACAGAGTCTTATGAATGAATATGAAAATTGGGAAATCGTTAATCTTAATTAGGGAGGAGTAATTTCTGCATTTAAAATGTACAATAAAGTAACTATTAAAGGGATTAACCTGAAAGCAATTAACGCGTTAACCCCGGCCACGGTTCGCTAATTGATTACTCAAAAGACTCGCCAAAACTAACAATTAACCCCGCTATCAAAGTCCTTGTCACTAATATTTCTGTTTTTTTATACAAAAACTGCTGTTTCATATTGTCTTTAGATAGATGAAAAGATTTGATGAGGTGATCAGTTGGTCCGTGATGAATGGAATATATAAACAGGTCGGTGGTGGCAGGTCCAAGTATCAGAATCAGTTTCTAAACGCAAACACGAAGGATCAGCTTAAGTTATCCCCAATTTCGGAAACTTTCTTCGGAAACTTATTTCAGTTCACAGTTCAAAATGGCCAAAATTCTCGTAAGTTATTTTAATCTAGAATGGAGAGGTTTTGTTGAAAATTTTAGTCCGAATATTTAACTTTAATTGTTAATTAAAACAGATCGGAGTTGCCCTCCTCGCATTGGTGGTTGTAGCGTTAGCTGTGGAACCAGTTAAGAAGGTTCAATTGACTGATGGATCGGACCTCAAAACAGCTAGTTCTTTTGGTGGTTACGGACTTGGATTCGGATATGGAGGTTATGGAGGCTGGGGTGGTTGGGGCGTAAGTTATCTAATCAATTAATTTATTAAAATAATTAAGTTTCGAAACCGAAAGTTACAAAAAAACGAAATTCTTAATCAATTGTTAATTTATTTTTGACGCAGGGTTGGGGATGGGGACTTCCCGTTTACGTAAGTCATTTTGATCAGAATTTAAAAAATAATATCGCTTTAAATGTTTAACTAATCTTTAACTTGATTAAATTATTTCTAGGGTTGGGGCTGGGGTGGACTTGGCCATTTAGGATATGGTGGCTATGGAGGATATGGCTTCTATGGTTAAACTCTAATGAAGTTAAAAATCTCTAACCTGAATGTACATAATTATTTTAACGATGATGATCAATGATCATGGATTATGGAAAGCGAATATACTGCCGGAAATGCTCAGATTTTTCCAAAATATTTACAGAAATTGCAAATCTGAACTTTGAAGTTCTAATGTATTGATTGGCCCCTGTATTTTATTTATTGCCTAATTGGTTTGAAAATTTCGATTAATTTGGAATTGATGAATTTTATTTATTTAAATAAATCACACGATGTTGAACTATAACCGACTGGTCGTTAAATTAAATCATTGCTTAGTTTTTAAAATGCATCCTATCTATCCACCTTGTCATCCCAGTTTCGTATTTCTAAATATGCATTTCTAAGTCTCTAACAAGAACAACCTGACAAATTTCTTAACCCAAACTGAATGCATATAGTAGCATGCCTGTGGCGATAAAATTAACTCATATTCCGCGTTATGAGGTGTTGACAAATATTATGTCGGAATTCCAGACCTTAAAATAACTTTTAATTTTTGTTGTTTGCGTAAACTATTCAGCAATGCAATACTAGGAACGAAGAATCCTGTCTGAGAGAATTATGTACGGACGCAAAATGAATTCGAATTGACAAAATTTGCCTCAGAATCGTGTATATAAACGTGGATGTTCAACTAAGAATCATCACAAACACAATTTCAAAGCAAAAACCGTCCTACAGAGCTGCTCCATTATTTTTAAAAAGCTATTAGTCAAGAATTTTTAAAATGTGGAAATATTCGGTAAGAAACTAGTTTTTGAAAAAAAAATGGAGTGTATTTCGAGTGGGGGGTGGGGAATTATTCCGGTGTATATTGTTATTCCGAGGCTATCAAAAGGGCTAGACAATCCCTAATTTGCCTAAAATCATCCTCTCGTGTACTAGAGTTGCCACCTAAATTAGAATTTACCGTTTACATTTTACTATTAATTAAATTTGTGGGCCCTGTTTAAGGTAAGGTTGGGGCAAGTTCATAAAAAGTGGGACCGATTCCTTTGATTTGGGGGCAAGTTCATTGAAATTAGGGGTGAATTCCCATTTTTAGAGGTCTCATTAATCCTGGCCTGTAAAAACAGGTCGGAGTTATTGCGGGGGCAGGTTTATTTCAGTAAATACGCTAGTTTGAAGCTAACCAAAACAATATAAAAATGTACTTCGTTTACAGTCAAGGCCAACGTTCCTGGTCCTGCTCTACACGGTCATGACGGTGTCAGTGGGGGTCGTGAGCGCGGAAGCGGAAGAATACGCCGCAGCTCCATCCGAAATCGGGGACGTTCCGCCAATCATAATTTCGGATCCGGGGATTCCGGCGTTTTTACCGGGAGAGAATTACGGGATCCCGCAGCCTTACTACGGACCCCTTGAGCCCCAGCCAATTACCCCCTACCCTTACTCTAAATTACCCCCTTTAGTTGGATTTAACCCCGGATGGGGCTGGAATAACCCCGGATGGCCACAATTCCCCGTCAAGCAATTCCAGATTCCGAATTGGGGCCTCAACTTCCCGAATAACAATGGGTGGGGGTGGCCCTCACCTTATTTGGGATAGGCAAATTCAACCCATACATTTTTATATTCAAGTTTTAAACCACTGTCTATGATGCCCATCCCCGTAGAAGCAAGTATCTGCAGTTTTAAATGCTAAATAAATTCTTCGTAAATGTTACTAACTGGAGTTATTACGTTGGATTTTATTTATTGGATCCACTGTTGAATCTTAGCGTTTGATCATTGTGTTAATGTTGATATTCACCAAATCTTGGATATAAGATACAATCTATTGCATATAGTTAATGACAAATGACTGTCCGTGACTTGACTGCAGGTTGGATTTCAAAGGAGTTGGGTGTTGGGTTACAGTTACAATTTACAATGCAATTTATCATTGTCTGCGTTCTTAAAATACCAGACTTTTCCTATTTAAAAACACCTTGAATGGATTGACCAGTTGCAACTCTGACAAATCTAAAATAAATTATACCATCGAAATTTTGTTATTTTAAAACATAAACAGGTTGGAAATAAAATACACCCCCCCCCCTTAATAACAGCGAGCTAAAGACCAAAGAATTAATTTAATTGATTCTTTAAATTGATATTTATTTGATCTTGATATTTTTGTTCGTTTTTTATTCTAAATCCTCTTTCAAGCGACATTTGACATTCAAAACTCGAAACCCTTATAAACCTGACTAAATCAGTCTATTTCAATAGAAATTGATATGAAAACAGGGTGACTTTGGCCAAGAACTCGTTACCTTCAGAGAATAGCATAAGGTATCTGGGATTATGCAATTAAAATTTAAAATGTTGAGGTAGCATCATCATCATCATACTCATATTCACCTCTAAAGTTTCTTCGTCGTCAGTTGTACAAAACTGAGGAGAGTAAGTGTGTCAGTGAATCGTTTTCCATAATTCGAACTGTGTCAAGCCAAGCAACCACGTTCCTCTGGCCACATGCATTTGTTGTCAGTAATTTAGGAGAATTAGTTAAGAGAGTCAGTTGCAGAAATGTATGCCAAACGAGAGTGAGTTTTCTATCTGACTCTGTTCATATTATGCTGTGATAATTGCATCAGAGGGGATTACGCAATTTAGCTTATAATATGAACGAAGGTGTGTTCAAACAACAACTACGGCCAATAATAATAACAGTCTTATCAGAATCGGAAAAATCATGTCTTCAATAGCTATTTAAAGGACTTATTTGATTAAGGAACTGTTGAAATAACGTATAATTTCCACAAGACTCCTGAAATTTCAAAACAATGCACTAATTTATCATATGCGTCTGCTACAGATATTGCAGCCGACAGAGGTGACTAGACTCCGTAATTAACTCACAATTAGAATTAGAATTACAGCTCGTATATAGTGTTAAGATGGTAACAGTTTCCAGTGTGTAACATCAAGCATGTAACGGCTCTAATTACGATAACAGCTTCTTAACAAGCCTCAACGATTGTTATCCGCATTCTTCTTCTTACTTGCAATTTTCATTAATTTTATTAAAATCCGGAAACTTGCGTGATTTTCAAAGATGTGGAAATGAAGGGGAAGAAATTACTAGTGATTTTCATATGCCTAAAAATTAAAGCAATGTTTGTAATTTTGTAACCGTTTAAAATATTTATTGTTCGTAAGAGACGCGGAGGGTAGAATTTTTTATTTTTTCTGATTGTTCTGAAAACTGAATTTTTTTAATTAAAAAATTTGAACATACACCATGATGTCCATGATTTACTAAAAACATTTGTGATGATATAAAAATTTGTTTAAATTTTTTAATTTAATTTAATTTATTTAAAAAAATTCTGTTTTCAACCATTTTGGAGTATGAATTGTATCATTCAAAACCAATAAAATCCCGATGTTGTTTTCAATTTAATTTTTCATACAAATCTCAGCATGAAATTTTAATATTTTCGGCATAAAAACTGAATTTATTTATATAAATAAGAAAATATTACAAACAAGATAAAACAAATTCCCTGAACTTGCACATTTCCATCCATGACTATGACTCTTTCTAGGTAATCCCAATTACAACGAAGTTCAATGCTTTAAATACAAATGCTGTTAAGGTCCATTAAAAATCCCAAATGTGTAGGAGTCGTGAATAAAAACAGAAAATAGTAATTTCCAAAATAAAAGAGGTGACCTATATGAGACTGACCTTTGCATTGAATTAAGTTACGAAACTCAGAAGCGATTAAACTTCTCCTACCCTCTAATCATCAGAGACAGAGTCATATCATAATAGTATCCCAACTGATCTCCAAAATTACATCTCATTTCTAGCATTTAATAGCACTTTTCAATTGCTTATTATTTGAGGTTTGACTTGACATAGACCCACAACTCTGTGCTTCTTTATGGACTCTAACACTAAAGGGATGACATATTTTCTAAAGATTCGTGTTCTCAGCTATTTTAACGATCTTTACCTATGATATAGCAGGCATAGTGTGCTGATGGATTTTAGAAGCCTCGAAGCCTGTTACTCTCATCTTAAATTGATGTCGTTTAGGGATATGTCAATGCTTTGGAATAAATCAACACATAGCTTTAGATTTTGATTTTTAACTACGTTAAGACTTATTTGAGCATTTACAATGTAAATACCACGGGCGCGATGTAATGTAATTTGCAATGTAAAATACAGCGCGCAATCTATTTCTAGCGCGGCTTGTAGCATTCAATTATTTGTGAAACAGAGGATGAGTCGATTATTATTTGAAAAATACTGATATTTCAGTGTAAAGACCTAAAATTAGATTCCTAAATAGTCCCCGAAATAAGTTATCTCTCTTAAATAAGTCCCCAGTCACTCACACATAGTTTTGGGATTTCTAAGCTCTCCTAATCCTAATGAGTTGTAACAAGACAGGTAGGTAGGGTAGGTCTACTCTAATCCGCTCCTGTAATTCCAGAAATAAAACGTTGGAATTAGGTTAGGGATTCGTGACACTTTTTTGGTCCAAAGGAGCTGAAAATGCGTCAATTGTGTCTGGTGAGTTTTGTTATTGTAAGTTTGTAAGGGATGAGTATGAGAGCCAGTCTTGGTAACCTGAATTTAAATCTCGTGATCCCTGACCCCAAAATATTCCTACGATTTAAGATCACTTTCACTTGTGAGCCGAAAATGCGTCAGGTGCCTTTGAGGAGAAATATAGAGACTTTGGACTCTAGGACTGTTCTATATACTAAAAATGCGTTACTCTTGTACCTTAACCCTTAAGTCATCTCAATCCTCAATCAAGGAATCTTGGACAGGGACCTACTTTACATTCAAAAATAATTCCAAACAAATTCTAATGCCACAACAGTCTGGCTTCTAGATTCTATGATATAATCGTTGTATCATATAGGTGTATAAGCATGCTTATCTTTACGAGACTGAGATTGGGTTCGTTCACAAAGTGTGTTTAATGTTTTTATCTTTATTTATGAATTTTTTGCCCATTTGTCTCCAATTCGGGGTCATAAGTCAAGGTGTCCAGCTTTTGACCTTTTTGAGGGGCTCCATTGGGACAGAAATATGATTTTAAATGTCAAAAATTTTTTAAATCTATGCATTTATGCAATAAATTAAGCAGTTTTTTCTGTAGGTAGTTAATAATAGTTAGGCAAGACAACAATCATGGGATTTAAAGTTCGGGGTTCAAGCCGATTTAAAGTACGTTTTTAAACCCCCAACATATTAATATTTAGTTTTTCGACGTGATTTACGAACGACCCTCATAGTAACCGTATTGGAAGAGAGGTGTAAAGGGTAATTGCAATACAAAGGGATGCAAAGGTACTATCAATTTATTTTTGGTCCTATATTCTATAGAAATGTGCATTTGTAACCAAACCTTACCTTTTATTCCACGAAGGTTGTATTTGTAAGAGATGTTAAAGTTAGCGTAGTTGATATTTTAGTATGGTTGATTGGGCCGATGCGTTTTGGTCAATCTCCACCTCACCTTATGAAATAAATAACCCTTCCATCCCAATTCTCAAAAATACACGAACATTAGCTGAAATTCCTTTCCAAAATGCAAATAATTAGCAGCCGAGCTGCGAAGAACAGTATTAGACAAAAGTGAAGAGTCGAGTCCTTTGGAAATTCATTGTCAATCAAGGAACGGGATCATAAATACTGAACTTGTCTCTTCAATTGAATTGTAATTTTGCAATAAAAAAGAAGATCGTGGATTTCGGAGCATTTTAAGGAATTTTAAACAAGAAAATGACGGCTGGATAATTTTTGGCTTCAAACCAAAAGTTTGAAAAGGATTAAATGTGCCTTAGCCTCCACAAAGCAGAGGATTTGCATATTCCGTAAATCCTGTTTTTTTTGTGGAATTTTAGTGAAAGTGAACCTTTGTTGTGATATTTACTCCTGGATTAGTGACCCTGTTTTTCTTAAAGCATTTTTTCTTAATTTCGTTTAAACCACGAAGGATAGTGTGATATTTATTTCCAAAACGTGATAATATGGAACCCGAAGCACATAAGGTGATCTTTTATTTTATTTTCCCTTGGATTTGGATTTACATAATGTACTGTATTAATAAGGGTTGGGGTTCTATTCCGAGGAGATATTTTTAAACTGGTTCAGAACAAGAATCATTTATTTTTATGCTATTCAAATTCTTAAATGACAAGGAATCATTTACCATTCACATTATATTTTGGTTTAATTTCGTGAAGTCTAACAAGGGAACCTTTTCAGATGTAAAATCCCGATATTTTTTTAACCTATCTCATTCGAAAGAGGGTGTAAAATACTGAAACTTTAACATTAGAACTATTGGTGAATAAAATCGATTTAACATAGTAAAGTCAGTGGGAAGGTCAGCAAGCGGGCGCTATTTCGGGATTCCCAATGTTAAATCCCCGTTTAAATATTCTGAAATGGCTGGTTCAGTGTAATGCTAATTTGGGGGTTTCTCCAATGTTAACTCTCTATCTCGGTCGCGACTAAGAAAAAGAGGTTAAAAGTCGACTTTCTCCTATTTCTCCCCTTCTCGCCAATGCTAGTTTTTAACCTCAAGCCCCCCGTCCTCGACCTTCCCACCGACTTTACTATGTTAAAACGATTTTATTCACCGACAGTTCCAATGTTAAACTTTGATTATTTTACACCCTCTTTCGAATGAGACAGGTTAAAAAATATCGGGATTTTACATCTGAAAATGTTCCCTTGTAAGTACTGATAGTGTTGCATAATTCTAATAAATTCAAACCAATTGCAATTCTTCTGCATTTTTATAAGTGTTTTTTTGCCTTCGGCCAAGACTCAAGAGTTGTGTTTAAAACTACCTTGAATGCTGGTTTCTTCTACTGTATTTTAATAGAGTCGTGGTGGGGTTTTATTTCGAAAGGGAATCTATTCCTTAAAATAAGGACATGGGGCTGTATTCCGAGGGTTTTACTACAATTGTACAATGCGTGATTACTATTTCCATCTCAAATAATTCATAACCTATCCTGTTGAAATACGTGATATTGGCACTTTGATTTCCTTAATTAAATTACGAATAATGAATAGGAAGGAGATCAATTATGGATTGCCAATCCATATCGTTTTGTCAATTGCCAACTCCAATTATTTCGCCTTAGAAAATTCATTATAAAATAGGTGGATGAAATGCACGTAAATTAACTAACTTTATAGTATAAGTATAATTACTTTTAATTAAGTAAATAGTAAATACAGAATATCCATCATCTGAAGGGGTTTTGATTTCCGGAATGTCTGTCTTTTGATTTTAAAACCGCTTAAACGGTCCATAATTATTACCGGCTCGTAGATATTTAGAATTTAGGATATATATTTGCATTTTCCTAAATTAATTTTCTTACATGATTTCCTGCTACTGTAACAATAATTCTGTATAGGATGATTCGGCGAGTTGTGTTACAGGCTTTCAATTTAAATTGTAAATTAGAGTTGACACCACTCTCTGGATTATTGGACAATTAGGGAACAGTGTTCTGAGACTTGAGATTTGCAAATCCTTAATTGTAATTAAATAAATAAATAATTTTTCCTGCTAGTGCTATTTTATGTGATTTATTGAGAAACTTGCAAGCGTTTGTAAAGCAACTGGTTTAATTAGCGCTACTACCGTACACCGACAAATTAACAAGGCAATATGATAATAGCCATTACCATTTTTAATTCAAAATTGAAGCGGATTTTGATTTGAAGGTCAGTTTAAGCTTGGTCTGGTATATAAATTTATTTATTTTAATTGAATTAAATTAAATTAGTCTGTTTAATGTAATTTAATTTGCATCTTAAAACTTTTTAAAGCCCTTTTATTGTGTTCATCGAATTAATTCATTGTGAACTCCGGAATATGATTGGATTTGGAGAAAAACATCTTCAACAAGATAAATTCCTCTCCCCCGAACGGTTTATAAAAATTATTCCCCTGGGGCGTATAAAACTGAGATTCACGTTAATACAAGTCAAATCAAAGTTGACGACATGTTAAATACATCATTGGTCGTATTTAAATTGGTAATTATTTTTTGGGGCCCATGTATATATATAAATCAGCTAGGTTTTTAATTAGATGAGAGATTATTACCGACATTTACGTTAATATGAATTCCTGACAGAAACCCCTTTATGAAAACTCTCTCTGTCTGTCCGTCCGTTTAAGCTATTACTTCCGAACGGTTGAAGTGTCTTGAAAACAGTTTTCGGGTTTGCAATCTTTATTTGCTTGACTTTAAGTCAAACACAAATTTGAAATACTCGGCCACACCCCCTAACCCTAAACTCGAAAACTTGTATGTCAAAGGACTTCCCTGTGTCAGTCCGCTTATACCCCTTCACATTTGGTTTGCAAGGGTTTATTTAAATTAAATTAATTGTTCTTTCTGATCGTAGTTCTAAAATTGATTCTGTTTTTAATTAGATGGGTGTGGAGACAGTAACGAAGCCGTCATTACTAAACGGTTTCCTCCGAGACTTCGACCGTCACGAGCAGAAGCAATGGTTCGAGGACAACTGGACAATCAGCCTCGGGTTCGTGTCCGCCTACGTCCTCTTCATCTTCGTCGGAACGGAAGTAATGAAGTCGCGGAAGGCCTTTGAACTGAAGAGGGTCATGACCTTGTGGAACGTCGGACTTGCCATATTCTCCATCGCTGCCTGTACAACCGTACTCCCAGAATTCTTTCACATCTTGGCTGGACCCGGTGGATTCCATCAGTCCGTTTGTGCTTCTTGGTATGACCACAATTTTAAATCGGGGAGAGTTAGACTAAAAACTAGACAATTCAAGGTACAAGTTTATGTAAATCCCTAAATAGGTCCCTAGTTTTTAAAACATATACGGGGTATTTCAATTAAAAGTCCCCATTGTTAAGTTTGTTTTGCTAGTTGGGACTCCCAACTTGGGAGTTTTAAGTGAAACACCCTGTACATGGTCAATTCCTACATTTAAACCCCACATTTTAAAGTTCATAGAATCGTTAAATAAATCTCCAGTTTATTAAACATGGATAATCTTTAATAAAAGCATCCTATTCTGTTGCAAAGTTCCATGAACTTGCCTGTTCAATGAATAGCCCGTTTTTAAAACATTGACAATCCTAAAATTCTGATAAAAGCATATAGATCGTGTTCGAATGCCAAATAGTCACAATCCAAATGGATTGGTCTTGTTAATTGAGTGTTTTATGATTATAATTACATAAATGCTAATTAGTTAACTTTAATGAAATGTAGCACTGAAGTGACGGACGCAGCAGTTTACTGGGGATGGCTCTTCACCCTCTCCAAACTTGCAGAGCTGGGAGACACGGTGTTCTTGATCCTGAGGAAACGGAAGCTCATGTTCCTCCATTGGTAAGCCTGGATTTTTATCGCTTTTTAAAGACGGTTAAAATTAAGTCTGCTAATTGACTTTGAAGTCTATTAATTTAAGCTCTCTGTTAATGGTTTGACTCAATTAGTGATACGAATGCTTACGTTTGGTTTATTTATAATCTTTGATTACAAACACAAAATTCTAACACGTTTAAAGTCCTATTATCATTGATATACTACTTCAAAGATTAGTTTTCAACAGAATAAGCCATGAAATAAGATGAAGCCAATCTCAGAATAAGTCCCACTCCATAATTCAATATTAAACATAGATTTTGAAGATCCAATAAATAACTTGGCTGAGGGAATTATTCCGAGTTTTACGGTACCAAGTACCAACGTAACTTTCCATACTGGATTGTTTTTTAATTTTTATTTACCTTGAAAACTATAATTATTCATGGGAACGAATCCACGTCGAGGTTAGGACCGTTAGGAGTACTCTTAAAGGGCCAGAAAACAGTGATTTTTGATCGGATTTTAAATTTTTATCAAGGTCAACTGCCACAAATAATTGATTTTATATTGTTCCCGTTGAAAACAATAATTAATGGGAACTAATCCATCTCAAGGTTAAAAATAATTGCACTTGCACTTTTAAAGGCTCATAAAAAAGTGATTTTTGATTGTATTTTATCTTTTTTTTAATTTTGACCAACGTAATATTGGTTTTTCATAACAGTAGGTTTTAATCGGATTTTGGATTTTTTTTAATTTGCTCAAAATTTGCCTAATTGCAGGTACCATCACATCACAGTGCTCCTGTACTGCTGGTACTCGTACTCTGACCAGATCAGCCCGGCCCGTTGGTTCATCTGCGTCAACTACTTCATCCACGCCCTCATGTACAGTTACTACGGGCTGAGGTCAGTTGGACTCCGGATCCCGCGGTGGATTGCCATGACGATCACGACCCTCCAGCTGAGTCAAATGGTCATCGGGGTCACGGTCAACCTCTACGCTTATCGGATGAAGGTCACTGAGGTCAGCTGCGACGTGTCGCTTCACCACCTCAACATGGGACTTACCATGTACGCCTCCTACTTCCTCCTCTTTGCTCACTTCTTCTACAAGGCTTATCTACTCCATGATAAGCGAGGCAAGAGGGACTTGAACAATAACTACGAGAGGCAGGAGCCAGAGTACCAGAAGATGGCTCAGAATCCTAATGGAATCCGAAACTATGGACCCGTTTCTGACAAAATTAAGATTAATTAAGATTAATTAGACTAATTAGACCAATTAAGATTAATTAGACTAATTACGAAGAGCCAACACACTGCTCTAACCGTAAGGTTAGGCTGGATTAGGTCAGGACCCAACCTAACCGTTTCTGGAAACAATACATCCGAACCGAACGGCTACAAAACCACGTGTTCAAATTAACTGGACCAGTTTGGGTTTCCAACTTGAGAATTGAAGCAAATGGAGTGGTACAACTTGGTCCTTCAAAGAGATCACTTGACTAATTAATGATTAATTAATTAAATATTGCAAAATGCTGTTCTAGCCATAGAATCAAAAGACTGCGTAAATTCGTAAGGATTGCTTCTCCTGATTTCAAGTATTAATATTTGTTTTTTGGTTAGTTAGTTATGAACTGACTCCGGCTCCCGGACTCACAGAACAAACACATATACTGTTTACGGTTTACAAATATTTAATATGTACCAGACATTTATTTTAAGTGTATTTCTAATTTAAGTGTAATTTTAAGATAGGTTAAATATTTAGCGTTTTGGTTATAAATACGACATGTTGTTCATATTGTAAATAGGATTTGTATCGTAATCAATTTAGTGAATAAATGATTTGCCATTCTTTCTTTTAATTTCATGGAATTGTACATAATTGCATGTTTAATTCAGTTCATCTGTCAATTGGAAGCTCTACAGATGAATTATTACTAAAAAATTACAAAACCATACAAAAGGGTCATTGAGTGCAATTGTATCCTAACACCTAAACCTACCTCTTATGGGAAATTAATACAGATGTATACATAATACATACATTACGTTACATTATGCTATATTTTGAATTCATCATTTCAAAAACAGACGTGTTATTAAAAAAAATGGCTGGTTATAAATATAATTTTTCCAGATCAAAATAAGCAATCAATCATAAATAATCTTTAGCAAGTATTCCATAAAAATCCAGGTAATCCTCGTACTTTGTGAGTCAAGGGCTGAACATAAACAAGCGTTAAAATGCTACAGACAGGATTGAATATGAAATTCTTACAATTCTATAAAAACATTAGAGGTCAATTTGCTTCGGGGTTCACGTAGGCCAAAGGTGTAGTGGTAATGTCACAGGTCAACCCCCTAAATTGTTAAGGTCAAATTGCAAATTGCACACATATACATGTGCGATACGATTTTGCTCTATGGCTGGGGCAACTTGAGATTGTCTGTATTTTGTGGTTTAAACGGTTTTAAAATCAAACATGTTTCAAAACAGTTTCGATGCATAAACACAAAATCACGATATGAACGGCACCTGTACAATACATGAGTACATTCGTTGAATGGGGTACTTAATTGGGTGCTGCAGACATTGTGATGTTATCATGCAATCTGCTTCCATTATCATTCTTAACATGTTACATTCAGGTAAAGTGATGATGTTTCCAGTATATAATTGAACAATTTTATACCACCGATTTAATCGTTCGTAATACAAGACTAAAGTTGTAATACAAGATGTTGAGACCGTGTACATTTGTTTTAATTTTGCTGGTTGGCTCGGCCTTGGCAGGTATTGAATTTGTAATCTAAAACCATAAATGAATGATGAACATTTCCCGTTCGGAACCTGGTATCACTCATAATGATCTAAAACATAATAACAAGGTTTGCAAAAGTAACAGAAATAAAGTTAATTTCAGCCGGGCTTGGGAACATCAAATCATCCCGTAGAAATCGTAATTTCTCAGGGCTTCACTCACACCACAGGGCTCAAAGACGAAATGAGGCCGTTGAATCGAACCCCAAGGCAGAGGTCAAAAGGTCGATAACCCATCATGTCACAGGATCGAGGTCACCAAAGGTCAATCTTACAAAACTGATTGGAAAACAAAGGGCTTGGAATGACGGGGACGGAGGTCCACATTCATTCGACTATCTTTTGGGTGAAAATCAATTTTCAAACTCACCCTATGACGTCGTTTTTGTGGACTACGAACTTGAGCCGGAAATCATCTCCCTGTACTTGGGACAAGGAAAAACTGTCATTTGTTACGTGAATGTCGTAAGCCTTCAAGTCAAATGATCAGTATGCGGATAACCTAACCTAACCCCATCATATACGTATTCTAATTATCGTTCTTCGCAATCGCTTTTTGTAAGGCATGCGATTGAGAGCGCACTTTTGCAAAAAACCGGTCCCATCATAACCATCCTGAACTGGGACGGTTATGATGGGAGAATTAAGATGGGACTGTTCAGATGGGACGGTTAGGATGGGTCGAGTTTTTCCTTAAATCGAAAATTCTCATTAACTTCATATTTTAACTACAGGGTGCTTGGGAAGAATGGAGATTGGACGCGGATGATTTCCCGGAAGAGGTCCTCGGTCTGGACTACGAGGGTTGGCCAGGGGAGCGATGGCTGGACATCCGAAACCACGGCGCGCTCCTTCCGATCATGCGCGCGCGCTACCAACTCGCCGCGTCTAAAGGCTGCCAAGGGATTGACCCCGACAATATGAACGGGTACACGATTAACACTGGCTTTGACCTCAGTTACGAGGATCAGCTCAACTACATCTTGACCATCTCGAACATGGCTCACGAGTTAGGAATGCTTGCAGGAATCAAGAACGACAATGAACAAGCCGCTGATTTGTTTGATGCTGTTGATTTTGCTGTTTTGGAGGTAAGTCGGGCTTCGTTAGATTAGTTCCGATTTTGCAGATTTTAAAAAAAATAATAAATTGGTTTAAAATATTTCAGCAATGTGCTGCGTATGACGAGTGCTACTATTTCGAAGACTATGTTTCAAGTGGTAAGCCTGTATTCGCTGTCGAGTACACGGACGAATATAACGAGGACAGTTTCAGAAGAGACGTCTGTCCTCTGGTCGCTGAGACTGGAATGTCCTTCATTCTCAAGGAGTATAATTTGCACGCTGACTTCATCGTATCCTGTCTATAGGCTATATTTCATTGTCTTAAAATTGTTAATTACGGATGAAATGGAACAAGTTACCATTTTAATCGAAGAGAAACAGCCGAAAGGACTAAAAACTTTAAATAAATATGCATAATCAAAAATTAAAAATATCTTAAAAAAGTATATTTTGAAATTACTGTTCTAATATTAATGATGATATTTAAAACGTTGTGTTTTCAGGTGTTTATATAAGATAGAAAGCGCATAACTCATTACAGTCATCCATCATCTGAGCACTACACGACTGCGACTTCAGAAAATGATTAATTATTTTGCAAACTAAACCCATGACTTGACTATATTTAGCACACTTAAAACGATTAAAACAGAAAGGGTTACTTGTAGGACGGGTCAAATCGGTCCATTGATTGACCCCTGGGGGTTATCCAAAATGGGTACGAAACCAGTCTATGTTTGGAAGAAAAGCTAATTAAGCCTGAATTCGTGGTACATATTCTACATATTCGTAAATTCGTAAGGATGATTTCAAGTATTAGAATTTGTTTTTGGGTTAGTTATGGGTTTTAACGTAATCAATTGAATAAATTTGCCATTTCTTCTTTTAATTTCATGGAATTTGAATTTTAATTCTGTTCCTCTCTCATTTGAAGATCTCTCTGGAAGCTCTACAAGATGAACTTATAAAATTCTAGAATCATTATATTATTTTGTATAACGGGTGCTTTTAAAATGCTTCTTTTTTAATTCCACATTCAAGTCCAATATTAATTATTGCTAAAAATACAATGCCATCCGAACGGTGAATGAGCACACTCGTGTGCTATCCCCTAATCTAACCTCGCGGTATGATGTGAAATCAATAGACATTTAAAATTAGATATAAGTTGTATGATAATTCGTTTATAAATAGAATATATTTCCAGCTCACACTACGTAATCAAGTCAATCATTAAAAATGGGTCATAAGATACATTAAGTAAACTTAAGGAATTCGATGAAAATCCAATTAATTCATTGAAATGAACGGCACCTCTACGATACATCACCGTTGCACTTGTTGGACGGTTCTTTGGATGAAAAGCACAAACCGCTTTATCAAAATGCATTGTCCGTTCGTCTGTCCCAATCGACGATAACTCTCGAGCGGTTGAACTTTTTCATTTTTGTCTACTATTTCATATGTCCTACCTCAGGGAAAGCTCAAAGTTAAGCGAAATATACCACACCCCCTGCCCCTGAGGTTTGCCTATCTAGCTTATCGTTAAAAACGCCACCCACACCCAGGGGTGTACACGCGTGTGATTTGGGTCAAATTAAGATTACCACATTACATTATACACATTTATCCCTGGAGGGGTGTGCCTGGGTCATTTGGGTCAAATTGAGATTTTAGTACCAATTACAACACTATATTGCGTTACGTTATATACTCATGGGGGCTACCATCACCACCAGACGCTTACTTATATTATACAGGAAGATTTTTACACCCAACGTCCTGTTTAATTTCATGTTGGTTTTACCTCTTTCTTACATGCGTTTGTAACGGTTAATTTAATTGGGTGCTGCTGACAAATTTTGACTAGACTCGTCTGTAATCATTTAATCTGCGCTAAAAAGTTTCAATTTTAACATACTATAAATCAGGTTAACTGATAATTTTTCCAGTATATAATCAAAGAATTTTATTCAATTAACTTAATAGTGTTTCAAGTTCTAATACAAGATGTTGAAACCGTGTACCCTTCTTCTAATCTTGGTGGTTGGCTCAGCCTTAGCAGGTATTGAATTTGTAGTGTCTTTTAACATAATAAGTACGTGAATGTAGGTTCCAATTAGCGTGCCCCCTAATTAGAATGAAATTGCCCAGACACACACATGAATTTGCCCACATCCTCTGGGAATCAGGCCCATTGTGTTGAAAAGTTGCCCTAAATTGGAGTTTTCCTATTAGCAAATAATTAAATATGTTTAATTTCAGCCGGGATTGAGAATATCAAATCTTCCCGTAGGGGTCACAAGTTTTTAAGTGTGCACCCACACCACAGGGCTCAAAGACGAAATCAGACAGAAACGAAAGCAAAGTTAGAGGTCAGAAAGCCAAAGTCTCATCATGTCCCAGTAGCCAAGTCACCCAAGGTCAATCTTACAAAACTGATTGGAAAACAACGGGCTTGGAGTGACGGGGACGGAGGTCCACATTCATTCGACTACCTCTTGGGCGAAAATGACTTCTCCGACTCTTCTTATGACGTCGTTTTTGTGGACTACGAAGTTGTGGAGGAGGTCATCTCACAGTACTTGGACGAAGGCAAAACCGTCATTTGTTACGTTAATGTCGTAAGTTTTCATGTCAAATTAATTAGTTATTGCTTATAACAGACCTACGTAGGACAGAATTCTTGGCGGGTTTTCAATTCTCTCCTTGAACTAACACGGGGGGGGGGGAGGGGGGCAGAATTTTTTGTCCTACTTAGGCCTGTTATAAGCATATGCGGAGAAAACCGTCCCATCATAAGCGTCCCATTATTATCCCACCTTATCAATCGCTTTTGCAATCTAGTCTATAACACAATTGAGAGCGATATTCTTGCAAAAACGGTCCCGTGATGGGACGCTTAGATTGGGACGGTTGTGATGGGACGGTTTCTTCCGCAAATCGAAATCTGAATTCTCAGTCAATAATTAAATTGTATACGGAGAAAACCGTCCCATCATAACCGTCCCATTAATATCGTCCCGCATCTATTAAATTAATACAAGGGACACGCTGAAACTGATGTTAGACGATTTTTTTTTCACAAATAAAAATAAATGACTCGTATTTGTCCTTAATTTCCTAAATATTTACTACAGGGTGCTTGGGAGGAATGGAGGTCAGACGCCGATGACTTCCCCGAAGAAGTGCTGGGTGAAGACTACGAAGGTTGGCCAGGTGAGCGTTGGCTGGACATCCGAGACCACGACGCGCTGCTCCCAATCATGCGCGCGCGCTACGAACTCGCCGCGTCAAAGGGCTGCGAGGGAATTGACCCCGACAACATGAACGGGTACACGATTGACAGCGGATTTGACCTCAGTTACGATGACCAACTCGACTACAACTTCGCCATTTCTGACGAAGCCCACGACTTAGGAATGCTCGCAGGGATTAAGAACGATAATGAGCAGGCCGCGGACCTAATTGACGCCGTTGATTTTGCTGTACTGGAGGTAAGCCCGGCTTCGTTGGATAATTTTTTGTCGATTTTTCAGATTTCTTTTAATAAATTGGTTTAAAATATTTCAGCAATGTGCTGCGTATGACGAGTGCTACTATTTCGAAGACTATGTTTCAAGTGGCAAGCCTGTGTTCGCTGTCGAGTACACGGACGAGTATGACGAGGACAGTTTCACAGACGATGTCTGTCCCTTGGTCGATGAGACTGGAATGTCTTTCATTCTCAAGGATTATGATTTGCATGCTGACTTCATTGTATCCTGCTTGTAGGATTACTTAATTTCATTTCATCGACACGAAATAACAGAAAAGTTTAAATAAAAATGAATAAAAGATGGTCCAAAAAATATGATTTTGAATTTAATGTTCTGTGTTTTATTTCGATTGTAAACCGCATGAACTATTACCAAAGACCCCTTTGACTCTCCGTTTCGAGTTCAATTTCTCGTACATAAAGTATTGATTTTGAACCTTACAATAGTATTTGTCGTAATTTGATTTTATTTATTTAATGCAAAAATAACACTTGAAAAATATGCCTGGGAGTAATTACAATTCAAACGCTGTAAACATTATATTATTTATGTTATTACTGATGACTGACTGAGAGGAGAGTTTATTCAGATTGTCAAACTTCAATTTGCAGATTAAGATAAGTAGTTTGAAACTCATGACCGTTTTACCGTAAATTATTATTTTAGTCCCCCCTTTTACAACCCCAAAAATCTGTATAGAGATAGTAGAGATAGGCCAGTCTTAAAATAAGCAAATGTGTGGGGGGGGGGGGCTATTCCGGGGGGGGCTTAAATCAGCATTTACGGTAGCTCCCAGGTGTGGAGGACTCGGAGGTGAGAATTAGGTTGTGACATTGAGTAATTGCGAACTTTTCCTCGTTAACAATCCAACTGATAAGTCCTTATCATTTTGAAGGACAGGTGAACAGAATGGTAACATCATTGTCTGTGACTTAACTGAAAAACTGAACAAATTAAATTAAAAATCGATCTTGAACCTCCAACAGGGTCCATCTCTCATTTATTTCCAACCCTCAGTTAAAATTTATAGTTAAAATCACTGATTTAAACACCATGAAAATCGCACTTATTTTCGGGACTCTTGCCCTTTTGGCTTCAACAAATGCCGCCCCTAATGCAAGAATTCAAGGTATGTGGAAACCCTGCTCTAAATATCTTAATTGTTTTAATACGTTAATTACAATGAAATGAAATTGGATAATAATTAGACATTGAGGAAAGGCCGAACCTTGTTGAAGGGGACATGATCCTTCGTCCTCATAACAAGAACGGGATGATCGGTGAACAGTACAAGTGGGTAGGTGGACTTGTCGTCTATCAAATCGACACTGCATTTTGTAAGACTTGCTTTAATATGTAATACCAAGCATTTAGATCTAATAGTTTACTTTAATTGATGCTTTAAATTAACCATCAAATACCTAATTGGTACGAATGTTTAGCTGAGGATGAAGTGAGTCGGATTTTTGCCGGATGGGCGGAGATCACGGAAACGACGGGAGGAGACTGCATCACGTTCAGAAATGTCACAGCGTCCGACACCGACTTTGTTTTTGTCCAAAAAGGTGAAGTCGGTTCGGGCTGTTATTCCGAAGTTGGAAAAATCGGGGGAAAGCAGGTTGGGCAAATTTAAATAATTTAATTAAGACCCCCCTTATTATTCCCCATTCAAGAGTCATATACGACTGTAGGTTAGAGTCACTTGTCTCTACAATACGTCTGAAACTCTGACTAACTGTAGGTAGGATATCCATTATCGGTTCTATCCCAAAATTAATGTTGTCCAAGACAGACTTAGACCTAGTTTAGACCCTTAAAAGCATTGAAGATCGCTAGCTTAAAATGTTTAAAAATTCAAACAGAATATTTTACAATGCTTAATAAGAAGGTTCCTTAGTTGGTTACATAAAAACGAGCCAGGTCGGGTAAAACTTGGATTAAAACGGCATATTTTGTACATTTTGTGACCGTAATTAATCCCCATCCTAGAAACCTAGAATAAGTTCCCCAATGTGGCGATATCTAAAATGATCTGTCCGTAGGATGTACATAGGAACATGGAAAAAAGAGATGCTAATACTCATAAAAATAAATTGATAACCCTTAAAAATTCATCTGTCCCCGCCTAAGTTTTGTCACGTTTAAGCTTTAAGGTAATTAATTTTAATACTAAGCTACTAATTATCTTTTAAGATTTTGAATTTTGAGCCGCTGTGCGTGCAAAGACACGGTACGGTCGTGCATGAGATGCTTCATGCGATCGGGTTCTACCACGAGCAGTCGAGGTCGGACAGGGACGATTACGTGACGATCGTTTGGGAGAAGATTCAGGAGGGGATGGAGCACAACTTTGACAAGTACAACAGTTCAGAGGTCACTGCTTTCGGAGCTCCGTATGACTACGGGAGTGTACTCCACTACGGAGCTACTGGATTCTCTATCGATGGAACCCCAACCATCATCCCCAAGGTATTTTCACTAAATAGTTATTAATTTAACATTGTTTTTTGAAAACTTCCCAAAAAAATGCTAAAAAACTCTTAAAACTCATTAATTTAACATGATTTCAGATACCCGGGGTAGAAATCGGCCAACGTCTTGCAATCAGCCAACTGGATGCCGGAAAAGTTATGCTCATGTACAACTGTACGGCTGTCAATTAATGAAATTATCACTAATTAATCATATACCGATAAATGAAGTGCTTTAAATCCCGAAATACTATATCAATACGCAGTTTTGTTTCAAAAAACTTTACCAAGATTCGGCATCTGTAATAAAAATCAGCAAATACTATAACGCGTTTTGAGTAAAACCCCCAAGACGGGGTAAAAATCGCATTTTTTTCATGTTTAATGTTTTAGGTTATCTGCAAAAAAAGCTACAATACCATCTATAATTTTCTTTTTAATTTTAGTAGCAGTTAAAATGTAAAACTACGTGGGAGTAGCGACAGCGACATCAAAAATACATACTGATAATTTAATGCATACAGGCGTAGTTAACCTAAATCAACGAATTGAGACAAACTTGAGGATGTGAATTGAAATTAATTTTGGATTTTAAAATTGCAGTCCTCATTCATTTTTATCCTTAAAATAAATCATATTTTAACCCAGACGGTAAGACTGCATTGGGAGCAACTAACCAAATGATGAATGAGGCATATCGTTATGAGATAAAAGAATGTACAACAAGAGCTTAGCTGGACTCATAACTAAATATTCATTCATGTTCATCATATTTATTCATATGCGTATATTTATATATTGAATGTTTTTGTTTTTCTTACGTCCTTTATAATCAGAATATGTTAATTTATGTCAATACTACATTCACATGACTATTGGGGCTGCAGGCAGTTACTCATTAGGAATTAGGATATGAATATGAGTCAATTTGGCTGATTCTGGACAAGTTTCAGATTACAAGCCCATTAGTTTTCGTCCAGTTCAGCTGAGAATTCTGAGATCCCTATTTCTTTAAAATGATACCGTCTCGATTTAAATCGTCAGTAACTCTGATAATTTTACTAGTAGTTGTATTTAATGTGAGTGCTCGTTTTAGAGAAACCCGAGCTTCTGCTCAAGTAGATGAAGTAGCCACATCTTTGCCAATTATCTCGTTAGGTAAGTACTTAGGTTTTTATAAAATTAGTATACATCCTAATTCCTAATCAATCCCTCGAAAACTAATTTGAACAACTTACCATTTTAAATGGGTGAAGTTTCTAGGATTTGTAACTGATTTGAAAACACGTCAGAGTAGTATAGTTTTTTACCCCGAAATATAGAGCCCCACCCCCACCGGGTTTAAAGGTTGTTGTCACATAGGTTCTACTGCTATGGGTAATTGTAACAATTCTAATTGACGTTGACAATTGACAGGGCCTTACAATGTGCACGAGGATGCGGTCACATTATCAGGATTTTCGTCAGGGGCATCCATGGCCACCCAACTGCATTTAGCCCACTCCGCAATCTTTCATGGAGTTGCTCTATTCTCACAAGGTTTTAAAATTTTGATCAAAAATAACAAAAACGATTAAGGACCTCAATGGCTGGATTAAGGGCCTGATTGTCTTAATTAAAAACAGCTAATTAGTGTTTTACAGGTGTGGTCCCAACTCCCTGGTCGAGTTTGGCATCCGGTGTAGCAAAATCGGGCTTGGGATCTTCCCCTACAGTTTAAGCAGGTCGTTGAAGGACGTTCGGGACTATGAATCTCAAGGACTAGTTGATCCCCTGACTAATTTACAGAATCAACGGGTTTTTATTTGGACTGGAGCTTTGGACGAGTATGTCCCTCCGGGTATAAATACTAATTTAAGAGTAGTTAATTAATTTTAAACCTTTCAACACTTAAAGGGATTTGTTATAAATGAAATGACAGATTTTTAATTTTAATGTTTGCAGAAATGGCAGTTCAAAATGTGGATTTTTATAGGAATTTTGTCCTCAATCCCAATTCATCTATCCAACTCACGGTTTTAAAAGCTAAGCATTTATATGTGAGTTTTCTTTTGTCTTGTGCTTTTTGAGTTTAATTGATACATTTACGTTTGTGGCTTCGGTTATCGGGCACATTTTGACGGCTGTCGTTTTGCAATTTTTAATGAAGAAGATATATTCAGAGGTTTTAATAGATTCAAACAGATGCATTGCAGCAATTTTATTATTTGTTCAATCTTCAATCAATTAATCGAAATTAATTAAGGCGAGCCTCAATAAGACTTTTACGTTACTGGCGACAAACATTATAATAATTACCAAGTTTCTATATTCTGCAAATTGAGGCATTTGCAACATTTTAGTTAGGAACCAGGGCTTTGTAAATCTAAAGTGAAAAAACTGATTTTTTAAATCAGCCAACAACAAATTTTGGAGCTGAATGTGATCAAGATGCAAGTGATAATGTTTTTCTGGGAAACTGCAACTATTCCGGTGCTTATCAATCCCTCAACTTCCTCCTCAAAGATAAGACTACTCTTACTTATCCTCGAGGTGATTTTCAACTTATCTTGGAAATTGGAAATTATTTAATTTCCTCCGTTTACAATATTTATTAATTGGAAACGGGATTTTTTTTACTTGATTTTTATTTTTCTTACAAGGGAACGTGAGATTAGGTGCATTGACGCTTTTCAATCAGTCCCAGTTTTACGGTGGTGATGATATATCGGAAATCGGGATGGGAACTGGAGGTTTTATTTACGTTCCGAACGCTTGTTCCGGTCCACAATCCAACAAATGCTTCCTTCATATCAATTTCCACGGATGTAATGAATGGCCGTAAGTAATCGTTGAGTTGAAAATGTGCAACAAAAGGCTTGAAAAATTGAACATTTTGATGAAAATTGACGTTTTGATGAAAATTGACGTTTTGATGAAAATTGACATTTTGATGAAAATTGACGTTTTGATGAAAATTGACGTTTTGATGAAAATTGAAATTTTGATGAAAATTGACATTTTTTACATTTCCTTGAAAGATAGATCTTTAACGTCAAAACCTTTTTAAAAATCGGTCTGAAATCGCATTTTGTAAATTGTCAATCTTATTGTTAGATTTTTTTAAGTCCTCAATTTTGAAAACATGCTTTAAAACAGAACTAGAGCCTCGAATTTTTATAGTTTATCGTTTATTAGTTCTGTGTTGGACAGTAACAACTATGAATCGGACAGCTTTAGGTTATTGATTGTATTTTTTAAATCTCTAGACCCAAAGTGGCGGAATTCTACATCCGAAACAGCGGTTTCTTGCCAGTAGCCGAAGTAAATAATATTATCCTAGTCTTCCCATTGTCGACCAAGATTCCGAGGAATATGAACGGATGTTGGGATTTCTTTTCATATACCGGAAGAAACTTTGGTAACTTCATCGGACCTAACCTCTAACTAATGTCGATGGGTTTTAATGAACTTAAACGAATCTAATTTATCTAATTTTATATTTTAGCGACGAAACAAGGTCCACAGATCCAAGTAGCTCGCGCAATAATCAACCGAATGCTCAAAGGAAATTGATTTTTTTAAGTACGAGGAATTTTATTTTTCACGCTTCTTACTCAAACATTTCGCAAACTTACAAGTTACAACTCAAACTAAATACTATTTTGTAATCATACGTAGTTAATTGATGGCAGATGAGATTGATTAAAAAAGCATCTAAAGGATATGTGTTAGTTTTGCTCCAGTCTCAGCAAAGTCCTTCTCGATCGAGTCCTCTTTGACGGGACTCTCGGGTTTGTTTGTGTCTTGAGTTCTTAATTTTTCGGCCGTCGCTGCAAATTGCTGCTCCAAAGATGGGACTACAACGTTGTCCGAAGCGTCCGTCACGTCTTCGTCTGATCCACCCTCGTTAAAATTACTAATTGGTTTATGAGTCGATCTCACAATCTCAACTTTCGAAACCGTGGTTTTTGCCGTTGTGGCTTTCGACACTATGGGTTTAGCCGTTGTAGCTTTAGCCACGACGGGTTTGGTGGTTGTGGCCTTGGCCATCATGACCTCTTCGGACATGGGTACCTCCTTTGGAACTTCGGGTTTTTTGGGACTATCTTCAGGAACGGTTTTTGCAGCCAATGTAGCCTCTGTCGAAGTGGGAGTAGTTTCAGTACTATTTGTAGCATCAGCAGTAGAATTGCCCTTAAGGACAGCGGGGGCATCAGTCAAAGGGGCGAGGGTTGGTGCACCAACCCCAAGAAGGGCGGGTATCCCTCCAACGCCAAGAACGCCCGTGGAACCGGTCCCATTAGCCTGTAGTCCGAATACCATGTCGAGGGCGTTTTGCGCCGCTTGTCGTTGGTCGGGAGGGAAGAAGTTGACGGTGCTCTGGAGGACCCTCCGGGGGTTAAGTGTCCCCAATCCGGAGAAAAGGCCGAAGAGTCCAGTAAGAACTCCGAAGGGGCCAGGACCCCCGGACGGGGGCTGCGGCTCTTCCTCATCGTCTTCCTCCTCGCCCCCGCCCCCGTTCTGGAACCCGTTACCGTTGTTGCCCCCGCCGCCCCCGCCCACTCCGAAAAAGTCACCGATCCCCCCTCCGTTTCCGCCCTGACGCAGACGGGATGGATCACTAGACTGCTTTTCTTCTTCGATCGCTTTTTCTAGATTTTGCTCCAACTGGAATTCCATTTTTGGAAATTAAGGGTTTAAAATTGTAATAAAAAATGTAATTGTCTTGATAGTTGGTTTTGGTTGTAGTTATACCTGATGTAAAAATGTCTGATTGATTCCAAGTTCATTTAGAATCTCCGTATCCGAAGCATTGCCGGATTTGAAAATGTCATCCTCAACATCATCCCAGTCAAAGTCACCTAAGGGTATCCCTAGTGCCTATAATCAATGAATTAAGAAATACAAACGGTAAAATCCTGTGATCAAAAATAGTGTTCAGAAATGACTATTTAATTCCAGTATAAACTCACATAAACAAATAGTAGAGAAAAAATTAAAAATCTCGGAAACGAGTATTTTTTATTTAGAAATGAGCCCATTTCGTATTATATGTTTCCGATGGAAACTTTTATCGATTCTAAAAATAGAAATCAATTATCCGATCAATAGAGATAATTGAATGGTTGAATTGATAAAGAAACATCCAATGTATTTATACTGTGAACGTGATTCAATACTTGTTTTGATTCTCCAGGTTCCAGACCTTCCTGATCTGATGAAGTAAGGATTACCATTAGAATTATTAATTGCGTATTAATTACTAAATTAGCAATTAGAAATGACATTTTATGACACAAGATCAGTGCTAGAGGGAAAGTTGTCCTATTTTAGTTTCCAGGTACGATGATGTCATCTTAATCTCGTTTTCTGACAATTAATTACTAATTATAGCAAATAAACACAAAAACGCTATAGATTCTAATTGGTAAGCCCGGAGCTGTAAGTGCAAATCCTGAATTAGAAACCGACGGCATTTATGAACGGCCTTCAATGCATTTAATTTAGACCGATCCCGAATGAACCATACTTATTGCAATAAAAGCCAAAATTTTTGCAACATCAACTGCAAATATTAGACAATTTTGAAATTTGGAGTTTGATTTGATGTTAGATGAGCCATCAATATTTGTAATCATCATCATAATCATCTCGTTTTGTGATCCGGATTTTGACGAGACAAGTTTGTTGACGTCGAGACAATTTCGTCTGCTTTAATTCGATGCTACATAAAATATGTCAATATGCCAATTTCCTACTCATTCTATGATCGTTATCTTTGACTGCCAAAACAATGAATTGAATGAAAGTATGAGCAAATTATTAGAACGACCAGACATAAATTATGATTTAAGCCCCGTTTGCTAGTTCCATAATATTTCTAAGGATCTGAAAACTCAACTTGCCTGTCTTTGGACTTAAACCGTTATGTTCTGTTAAATTATTTTATTTAGTTAACAGTTGACTTAAACATGTAAAGTAAAGTATTAAACGTAAAATTCAGTTTTATTTAAATAAATTAAAAATCAAGAAATAAAAATTAGATCACTCACTCAGGAGAGATAGCTTTTCATGTAAAAGTGTAACACGGATTATAAAGAATAGTCAAGAACAGCAAAATTGGTCAATTTCATTTCAAAACGGTCAAATGGTGACGTGAGTAAAGAGCGATTCTTGAATTAAATACTGAAGCTACCCAATTACATGACCCTTGACCTCATCTAATGACGACAGGCTGAAAGGGCTGGTCCGCCCCACCACTCAGGGCTCACCTTGAAGGCAATGTTATTAGGATTGAGTTGATTGGCGTGATTGTTGAGGTCAAACTTGGTTCCTGATCCGGCGTAACCGGCCCATCGGCCTGGTCCACTTATCTGATGATTTGGGTTCAGTTGATTGGCACGATTGTCCAGCGCTTTTTTGCACAGTCCTGCCATTATATCATTTCCATCATTTACAAATCAATTTAAACACAATAGTTAAAGGTGTCGTAAATTTTTGTTGACTATACATACCCAAACCATTGGGTCGTTTGGGAATGACGTTAGCATTGTCACTGACATGGTCAAGGACGGCAGCACCGGGTTTGTCTCCCGGTACATTTAGGCCGAAGTGCTCTGCAAAAACGTTGGCGGCCGAATATCCGAGAAAACCATCCCAGACAGGGAGCATGGCCATGTCGAAGCCCTCTGCAAATGTTATCTTCCGTTCACCATCAATTGCCTTTTTGACCTCGTGTCCAATTGCAAAGTATCCATGTGGCTTGTACTCTCCGTTAATCACATACTCACTTCCTGAAATTTATTTACAGATAAATTATCATCATTTACGTCCGAAACACTAAAATCTTACATTTATTTTCTTAGTTTCCAATTATAATCTGTTAAAACGTACCAGTAATAATCCCATCCACAGTCGCCCCTCCAGCAATGCCCCCAGCAACTGCCCCAATAGGCCCCGCCACCGCAAAACCGCCCACGCCCCCGATCATAACTCCCGTCGATCGGCTCGATGCCTTCATGGCCTCGTGCCCTTGTTCATTTTGTCCCAGAGCGTAGTGAACTCCACCCTTAAAGTTAAATCGTTTTAGTGCCTAATATAACAAATGACATATTTAAATATATAAAATACATGCAAAACCTGACTTACAAGGGAATGTTCTCAGGATGGAATTCGGGAATTGCCTGAAACTTTTTTGGTTAAATCTACAAATCAAGTGAACAATAAAACCAAAAAAATTAGCTGCCCTAATTGATGTTATCCATGTCAAAAAAATTGATGAACAATGGAGCTGCAAATGAAAATACCGGAATTCTGAAACATAATATACCAAAAAATCAAGAAAAAAATTAGAAAAACGAAAATCATAATATTTTGCTTTTATTCCAAGCGGATTTTGAGAAATCGAGGTGGGAAGTGGCCGGATAAGGGGTGTGGCGGCTGTGAGGAAAAAAAAGGGAGCGAGAAAACTGGAATTATTGTGATTTCCAATAGTAACTGCCCGTCTGCTTTAGTGAAAAGTCTCGTTGTGTCGCTATACTATTTTCTGGACTTCTCCTATCTTCACTCAATGTCTTTTTCTACGTCGCGACATGAAAAGTTTTCCTGTACTGAGCTCGCGCCATGGCACCCTTTTTGTGCCAACTTCCCACCTCGATTTCTCAAAATCCGCTTGGAATAAAAGCAAAATATTATGATTTTCGTTTTTCTAATTTTTTTCTTGATTTTTTGGTATATTATGTTTCATAATTCCGGTGTTTTCATTTGCAGCTCCATTGTTCATCGATTTTTTTGACATGGATAACATCAATTAGGGCAGCTAATTTTTTTGGTTTTATTGTTCACTTGACTTGTAGATTTAACCAAAAAAGTTTTAGGCAATTCCCGAATTTCATCCTGAGAACATTCCCTTGTTAGAGATACAGACCAGAGCCACAGACTCGGTAAAGAAGCTACACCGAAATAGATGCCCCCCTGTGCCCTATCCTATTGGGAATGGAAGATGTCTAAATCTAAATTTCTAAATGTAGCGTGAAAATGAGTTTGAAATTCATATCAATATCTACAATGCTTCGAAAGACTATATTTAAATGTTTAAATGATGAATAATTCACAACTAAAGGTCTATTCATTTCTAGTTAAACGGCCTGCGATATAAAATGTAAAGGGCAACGTTTTTAAAGGTTTTAAAACTAACAATAAGTTGCTCATATGTGATATGATACTTCTACTTCTAAAGGTTGAACCCAATTGGCTGAAAGAGAATATGAAATAAAATAGAGTAAAATAAACCGTCCAACGTTGTAGAAATGTATCGTAGATGTGACGTTTTATAACGTTTTATGCACATCGAAACTGCTTTTGAACATGTTAAACGTGAAAACTGTGTTTTGAAATGTTCAAAATACATAAATTATTGAAAATCTCACATTGCCCCAATCATTGAGTAAATTTACATACGTTTTTCCAAAGCACTTGTTCATAGCTTTGGAATGGCGTATCACACATATATGTTTGTGGTTTGACCTCTTTGACCACTCCCCACTGGTCAAAGGGTGACCCCACCCCCAAATTTATATGCACTATTGAATAGCCATTGACAATAGCTTTCCATCGATGTATCACACATGGGGTGTTAGTATTTGAAAAAATCTTGACCTTTGACCTTACCCCCTTGACCTTTGACCTACATGGCCCCCGAACGAACTTGACCTCCGCTTAAACGTCCTTAATAAGTTCCCGAAAGAAAATTTTTAAAATATTGAGCCGTTCGCCCGTAATCGTGCTCACGGACGGACAGACAGACAGACGGACAGACAGACAGACAGACAGACAGACAGACAGACGGACACCAGGTCATTCGCATAATGTATCTACGATACATAATAAATGATTACCTTGATGTGACCCGCAACGGGGATCGAGTTGACAAGTCGCTGCATCTGCATTATCTGCAAGTCCAGGGCGCGCCCATTGTCGCCGCCCAACACGACGCCCATGACTCCTATGGCGTACCCCGTAGACCCGATCTGCGAAATGAGGTTGAACGTACTGTTGTCAGTAAAGTTCACCTTCTAATTCAAAACGTTAAACAATTTGCAGAATTTAAAAGAGAGTATTTCTCCGTGTCTCCTTTGAAGCAGAACGACAGACGACAGTCCAACCTCCAACAAGTCCAACTCCAACCGTAAATACCGTAATGCGTAAGTAACTGATCTAGATGCTATATGCGTCTATTTTGTCCGACTGGAGAAGAAATTGTTTTTCGTCGTGAGTCGTGAAATGAATCCTAAGACGTAGTAAAGAGATAGTCAGGAGCACTAACTATTCTAATAGTGAATAGGATATTCAGATTCACAGCTTTGGGTTTGAAGTACTGACCGAATGAAGGTTTAGTTGCTGTAGGATCGGGTCTAAAGGACCGTTCAGAATCACAAACCCTCCTTTTGGGGTCAAAATGATTTTAAAACTAATAACAAATAGTTTTAAACTTAAAGGATAAGACTAAAATAATGCTAATTACCGAGTATACCGAGGAATTAATGGCAAGGATAATCGGCTTTGTAATCCAGTCGATTTTATGAACCCGAGGATAAGATAAGAGACAGCTAGGTCGCTAGTATTATCCATTATTGGCTGGCCTATTTGAGTGCATATGGCATAGATCCCTCATAATATTATGTCTTGAGTGGACCACTTTAAAGGGGCTGTATTTTTACAAGGGAATGTTCCCAACTGTACCAACCACCTCCATATTTTTAATACGGTCGCATTGGAAAGAACTACTGACATCACAGCAGGAAACTGTTATTCTAAGGATTCAAAACTTCGGCATGCCTTCCGTGATTTTCAGGAGTAATTTATGAGAACGTAATTAACGAAATAATTTTGTAAAGCATCAAATCAAAAGTATTAAACGTAAAGTCCAGTTTTATTTAAATAAATTATAAATAAAGAAATAAAAATCAGCTCACTCAGGAGAGGAGGAGAGATTCATATAAAAGTGTAACAAGGATTATTAATTAAGTATTGGCAAGAACTGTGTTGTTGGTAGGTGGTCAATTTCATTTTTTCAAAAGGGTGACGTAAGTAAAGAATGTCCCTTGAAATTGTAAAGTGACCCAATTGGATGACCTTTGACCTCATCCAATGACGGCAGGCTGAAGGGGCGTGTCTCCACCACGGCTCACCTTGTAAGCAATGTTATTAGGATTGAGTTGATTTCCGTGATTGTCGAGGTCAAACTTGGTTCCTGTTCCTGGGTAACCGGCTTTGCGTCCGGGTCCACTTATCTCATGATTTGGGTTCAGTTGATTAGCACGATTGTCCAGCGCTTTTTTGTCCAATCCTGCAATTAGATACATCATTTACAGTTTAATTCACACAAAGTGCGTGTCATAGTCATAAATAAGTCATAATGATGGCATTTTTTATTGGATGTACGTACCAAAACCATTGGCTCGTCCAGGAACGACATTTGCATTGTCATCGACATGGTCAAGAACGGCAGCAGCGGGTTTGAATTTGTTGAAGGCCGCAGATCCAGCGCCATCGTCGACAGCGGAGATAACACCGCCAGGATTGACAGGGGGTCGATATCCGCCCCGAACGGGAGCTGGGATCGGTTTGCCCCGCACATTTAACCCCAGGGGCTTTCCAAACACTCTGCCCGCTGAATATCCGGCGAGTCCATCGGAGACGGGGAGCATGCCCATGTCGAATCCCTCTTCAACTGTTATCTTACGTTCGCCATCAATTGCTTTTGCGATCTCGTGTCCTGCTGCCACGTATCCATACGGCTTGTGCTCTCCGTTTATCAAATGCTCACTTCCTGAAATTTAATTACAACGGTTCAATTTATCATGTTTCGAACGGATGCTTAAATCATTTTCACACGTTAAATCTGTGAGAACGAACCAGTAATAATTCCATCCACAGCTGCCCCTCCAGCAATACCCCCAGCGACTGCCCCAAACGGTCCCCCCGCCGCAAAACCCCCCACGCCTCCGAGTACAACTCCCGTCGATCGGCTCGCTGCTTTCATGGCCTCGTCCCCTTGTTCATTTTGACCCAAAGCGTAGTGGACTCCACCCTTCAAGTTAAATCATTTTAGTTTAAAACACATTTAAAAGTAATGAAAAACCTGACTAGTGACAGAATAGATCCTACTAAATCTTGATATAGAAAGACAACCGGAAAAGATAGCGTTTAGTGTTGCTACTTAATTTTAAAAAAATACAGCCCCTTTGCCATTTTGCATTTGTTCAGGCTACCCCAACCGATGACCGACAAGCTGCATCTGACTATTGCTATTATGGTTGAGTTAGACTCGACAACTTCGCCATTGGGTATAAACGGTCAACGTTTTTGCGATTGCGAATTTAGATCGCGTTTTTCGGTGCTTAAAACCGATTAAGAGCACTTATAATATAAGTACAAAAAGTGAAATGAATACCTTGATGTGCCCCGCGACGGGGATCGAGTCGACAACGCGCTGCATGTCGTCCGCGAACTTTTTCTGCAAGTCCAGCGCCCGCTCATTGTCCCCGCCTATGGCGTAGCCAGCCGACGCGATCTGCGAAATGACGGGGAATGTATTGTTGTAAGCGAAGTTCATCTGCGTCGACAGCGCTCCCGCCGAATCGCCGCTCGCGAATTGCACGAAGGATTTGGCCTGCGACACCACCGGAATACTGTCCGTATTACCCATCTTCTGAATCAGAATTTAAAACTTTAAATTATTCGTAGAATTTAAAACAAAACTATTTCTCCTGCCTCAGTATCCTATGATTTTAACGACAGAGACCAAGCCTTACTGATCTATCGAGTATATCTTCTTGTCCGACTGGATAAGAAATTGTATATTATTTTCTGAACCCTCTAAAGTATAGAGACGGACAGAAGCATTAATATTCTAATAGCAAATAGAAAAATCAGACCTTTGGGACTGAAGTCTTGGAGGTTTAGTTACTATAAGATTTAGGATTGACAGGATCGGGTCCAAAGGGCCGTTCATAAACCCTAGTTTTGGCGTTAAAATTACTTTAAAACTCCAATAATGTTAAATTTAAGCGATAAGACTAATGGCAATTACTGAGACGTTAATATTTAGGACAATCTGTTTCTAATCCAATAGATTATCGATTAGGCATGGACCTATTATGGTTGGGGTTCTTTTATAATCTTCTATAACCTTTTCTATCCTCGACTGGTGTAGAAACTGATCTTGATTTTTAGTACATCTATAAGGAATCAAATATCTATTTCATACATGGATGGGAAATGTATCTCGTGTTTTAAATTGTCTTGGTTTATTTTATTCAGATGAACAAAACATGTTTGAATGAGTCACATCATCATAAGACAAGCAAACACAGATTGCTATGTAAAAATTGTTACATGGGATCGGGATTAGGAATTTGGACCAATATTAAAATGATGCTCTGGCTCTGTTGTTGGAGCAGAGAGACAAGAAATGGGCTTTAAAATGCATTCTTAGCTTAAGAATAGAGAGTTCATAATTGCTCAGAAATATATTTTTAATTATTAAAGGGTGAAACCCTTTAATGTTTTCATCATGTCTGTCCGTCTGTCCGTAGGTAGCCGCTCTAGCTCGAAAACGGTAGAACTTTTTTGAATTTTTTTTTCGAATACAGAATATGTAATCTAGGGGTCCTGACCGACTTTCAGTTCGAAGTTGGATCATATTGGTCACACCCCCTCAGTTTTACCAATCTAGCCCAATGTTAAAAAACCACCACCACCACCGTTTTAACAACTCGACTCCGCTCCGTTCGGACTCTAGCTCTCAAACGGTTGCATATTTTTGTGTTTTTTTTCGGAAATCACTTTTGACTTTCAAGCGAAGGCTTAGGTTGTTTGAGGGCCGTGTAGGAAAAGGGTTCGCGGTCAAATGTCAAGGTTTTTTTTTAAATTGAAGCCCTACATGTATAATACATCGTTGGAGAGGGACTGTCATGGGCTAGTCAATGTGCGCGGTTGCATACGGTTTTGCTCTATGGTTGGGGAAATGTGAGATTCTTCGATAATACGTAGTATCCAACGACGTTAAACGATTTTAATGTCTTTCGCGTGGGGTTTCACCCTTTTTCGATGTGCGTTTGCAACGGTTTATTTAGAACAACATTTTTTAAACCAAGTCATTTTAAAACTACATTTTTTCGTTTTTAGTTAGAATCAGATTCCTGTACAACTAGACAGGTTGAACGTTGAAGTTGCTGAGTTGTAGCCTTCCAGCATGGATTTCTGTAATTTAAGACATGTTTAAGACCGATGTTCATGGTTCATCGCTTGTTAATATAAATGTTTATTCAAACACTTCATTTACTTAAAGGATAACTGCTGACAATTGCTCGCTATTACATACAATTGCAAAATGAGATTGTATTAATAATTTAGAGTCAACTTGTCAGTAATATTCTAAATTATAAACTTTCGGAACTCCACACATCCTTATCTTTCGGCTTTAAATAAAATTAATCGTTCTTTGAAGCTCTCAAATTTCAAGCCATAATTTCTATGTACTACAGAGATCAAATTGGTTGGTTTAGTACGCTACTAATTACACACACTTTAGGTCATTGCTTTCAATCCATACAAGGAGCAACCGCAGATTTTGTGTAGATTCCGAATATGCAAAAAAATCCGCGTTCGAAAACCGGGTAAAAATCGGTTGGTTTGGGATTTTAGCATTTTCAGGTGCTTTACACCTTGTGTATTATTCGAATTCAAAGTTCAATTATAATTGACGTCATTGCCATATTAAACATAATATTGTTATGCAATGATGATATGAAAATCTGACAGCTCAAAACTTGAACATTTCTAAACCTATATTTTCTAATCATCTCATTTCCGATAAAATCATACGAGAAACGAAGGATACCACTGCACTGGCATATGCATACGGTTCATGAACGAATGATCAAAAATATAGTCTAGCCATACAGAGTTTCAAAGGTTAGCTCACAAGATTTATTGTATTTTATTTGTCTTTGACATATAATAACATTTAAAATAATATTATTAGATGTGATTGAGTAAGCTAAAACTGTGGATGAGCTAACCTGTTAAAAGCATTTATAGGTATCTTTCATCAGAGAGTAGACTATTGGGCCAAATCCTACAGAGCATGACACAAAACGATTGGAATAAGGGTCATGTCATGATGACAATTCCCGGGGGGGGGGAATCCACAGGAAAATATTAGGTAGATTGTGCAGCAAATGAAAATCAAACAGCCAGAATCTGAAGTAACGCTGGACTCTATAGAATTTTGGTTAAAATTCTGCTTAAAATCGTTCCGCCAAACATCGGAAGAATTAAATCATTTAAATGCGGATAAAACGACCCGATTGAACCGGAGTCGGATTTCTTGTCCATTTTGCATTCTTCATCCCGATTTTCAACGAGGATCGGAGCCACGAGGATCTTAAAACGCTCAAAGTCACAAGGGTCCCGACAATTTGGCATTTCAAGGGCTAGAGGCTCCGAATCCGTTCGATTTCTGTAGTAAATCTGCAGGCAGGAAAATTCATGTTATTCATTAGAAACATTCAAATCGGAGGGTCGGATTTAAGGATTAGGCAACAAGGGGTTTCAGCGACGAAATAGTCAGGTGACAAAGGTGTCAGGTGACAAAGTTGTCAGGTCATAAAGGTGTCAGGTGACTAAGGTATCAGACAACATCAAATGTTTTAGATTTTTTTTCAGATAATTTGAAAAGATATGCACCATTTCTCAACTCAATTGACTCAATTCCTGACAAATGGCAAGCGGTAATTGTAACTGAATCTCCCAGTCAAAAGAGCAAGGCTATTACCTTAATATAATATTCCTCGTCCTGACTCTCCGATTCATGAAGTTCGAGAAATACAGCGGATCCATAAGGGATTCCGTAGTTGCCCTTGTCATAAACCCCGAGAAGGATAAGCCAATCCGCGATAGTGGAGTCATGTCCCGAATAGAGTATCATCTTCGCCCCTGGCAAAGTGGGCGAGGGGGTCGCATCGATAACCTTGTCGAACTGATCGATAAGGTTGTTCATCAGATAACCCCCACGAAGTCTCTTCATCTCTTCCGTCCCCATGAAAAATGAGTAAATGGAGTTACGGACCAGTTCCAATTGGCCAGAGACGTAGAGATGCTCGGCCCAGTCTGGCAAAGTCAGATTCCTTGACCTCTAAATACCATTATACCGACAATTAAACCCCAAATATGAGCCCATAATTCCAAAATAAATCACCTAAAACATTTTTTGATTATTTCTATCATTTAAAATTCATACAGATAATCCCGGAATAGGAAAAAACTAGGAAATCATTTGTATTTTTAAAGTTTCAGTTGGAGTTAACCAATGCAAAGGTATTTCATCCTAAAACCGCTTTCAATAAAACCCGTTTGTAAGTTAGAGCGTACACACCCAGACGGACAGACAGAAAAGATGTTCACATTAAGTGGTTTCTTTCACCCCTTAATAATTGCATTTTTTAAATCGCCCCTATGAATTGGTAGTCAAAACATTTTCTTCTAAATTAAAAACCCCATGGGGTTCAATTTTAAGATTTACAGCATAAACACCTAGAGTTCTAACCTCGATCAACAAAGCGTCGGCGAGAAGTACAAAGTCCCTACTGAAGTATTTGTAGGGTTTCGGCTCTCCACTGTATTTATTTGCCAATTCGAAAACCTCGTGGTTCTTTTCGTAAAATTCCAGCATCACTTCCGATTTTTGCAGGAAAGCTCCAAAGAGGACATCGTTCTTGGGGCACTTGTGATGAATTATTATCGTCTAAAATAATAACATAGTCAGTACGATGGATTAAAAAAATCAAAGTTTAAATTGAAATTCTTTAAATACCTTGTCTTGGTCATCTGGAATAACTTGAATTCCGTAGTCAGTGGGATTCTTCCATTCCAGGGTTTTTAGAACGGATTCGGCTTGACCCCGAAATCCGGCGATTGCAGCCATTCCACTCACTTTCGTACGATTTGTATCGGAACTAAAGATAAGAATATTACGTCCCGAAACCCCTCCATACCGTTCTTTCAAGTACTTCCCGAAATTGTACAGCCGTTCTTTGCCCTTCTGCAATCATACCAAATTCATAAACAGCATATCTTACAAGGGAACATTTTCAGATGTAAAATCCGGATTGAATGTAAACTATTTCATTTGCTGAGAGAGAAATTAAAATATTGAAACTTGTAATTGTTTTCATCAGGGTTATAATTTAAAGTAAAAACTGGGGCGCAAACTGTCGAGTGCACGAATGATAACGCCCAGTCATTTCCACCCCTCCACCCAAAAAATCATATTTGTCATCAAAAACGGTCTCCTCGATACAATTGAGAGTAGTTAAGTGCATAGGAGCATTTTTTTTAAATCCATGGGTGTGGTAAGATATAGATAAGTTACATAAGTCATGGCTCCAAGCCCTTCGGGCCAAAACGACTCGTCCTTGTAGGGATCATTTGCATAAGTCCTGATTGGATTACGATCTCCATGTCGGAACGCCTGTAACGAAGATTTAAAACGTTACAATAGCCAAAATAAATCAGTAACTCCCTTGGGGGAGTTGCTCTATTAAACCCTTGAAACTTATTCCAAGGATGGGGAGTTATTTCGGGGAGTTAGAAGTTTCCAAACAATATATGTATTTTTAATTTGAGGATAAACCGAACGAAATAACTGATTTTTTAAAACCATTTAATGGATCTACTTGTCTCATCGAGCGCGATAACCCATGATTTATTTACTTACGTTATACAAAAATAATTAAACCGGGGGGGGGGGGGGTTAATAATAATTTACGACATATTTTTTAAGCTCTTGCAATCAATACTAAACATGACTTACAATTTGAACAGCTTTTAATGAATCTTGGGTTGAGAACTGGGCTAAACTGACCAACAGAGCTACTGTACCAATCCTATTAATTATACACTTCATTTCTAGTATTTAGCAGCTTTAGTTACTAATTAAAGTCCTTTATTACTATAAACTTTAATTAATTTTCCAATATTCTATTGAATTACTATATCTTGTTCCATACAACTTCAAATCGAATCCAAGATTCCGTATTTTGCGAATAACTTCAGATTTTTTCCATACACCCAACAATACAAATCGTTAAACAAGCGTTCCAGAAATAAGCCCCCAACCCAAATAGCCAATATTTTTATATTATGCAAACTAAACTGAATAAATATTTGTGAGATAAGATAATTTTCAGTATTTTTGAAACTGAAGAATGTTTTACATATTCTCAATCTGATTAAATTGAAACTATGAACGATTTTAGCTTCACACTTGTTTCTTCATAAATTTCAACTCAATTTATGCTACTATTTTTACAGAGTTATTTTTAACACCCTAGCCTAACTTACATGCTTTGGTCAATATTAGCAAAAAGAGGCTAAAATGAGGTTTTATTTCGATGTTACGAAAGGATATGTTATATAATAATATTGAGCAAACGCTAGTATACCACTTAACGGTTTAGACTGATTGTCTAAACACACAAACTCTTGGTTAACAAAACAATTCAAGTTGACGTTTCGGAGTCGGTTAATCATCTTTAACCTTCCAGGAACGGACGAGGGGGACTTTCGAGTTGACAAGAGTAATCTGTCAAAAACAATAATTTACATTAATTACTCATTTAAAAATAATCTCACTTTCCCCGTTTTGACTTACTTTCCGTTGTTACTTTGCTATGTTCTGCATTCACACAATTTCCATTTCAGTCTACATTTCTACAGTTTTCACTGTAAATCATGTCTTAATGGACAACTCAAGATCAGTTCATAATTGATTCACATTATTTCAATACAAGATGTGGTTTTTAGCAAGCAATCCGAGTGATATAGTCTAATCTTATAAAGACATATTATTTCAGGTTAAAAATGTCCCTACAAGTGTTGAATTTTGATTAGCGTCCATACAGTTAAACCTATTACAGTGTTTAAACGTAAACATGATTAATATGATTATGAATGATTTTTAGACTTACAAGGGAGCATTTTGATCTGTAAAACCCCTATTTAAAGAAGACATAGTTTATTATTTGGACACCGTGAATTGAGCTAGACTAATGACTTTAAAATAACCCATTTCCTTGATATAGTAAGTACCCATCTGTTTTTTATGAAAACTGTTGTTGTTGCTCAATACTATTTTTGAACTCGTCCCATTCTAACTCCCTATCTATTTTTGGTCAAATCCGAAAAAGCTCGAGCTGCATATTTTTATTTCACTATATAGAAATGCTGATTTTACTCAGCAAGTTAGTGTATAACAAGTTTAATTTAAGGAACTTATGTATCCATCAAGTCATGTCTCTTTAAAATCAGGGTGTACAGTTTAGAGTGTTTCCTTAGGCATACAAGCTTGTAAATCAACTTGCACATAATATATCTCTTGTCAACGTAGTAAATTATCCGTTGAGACGGACGTTTAAAGAGGTACTTAATAATGATACATTTACGGAATATCCATAGCCTCTCTGTGTTATAATTGTAGATGGTTAATTTAACATAAAATAGTTCTATAAATATGTTGTTCATCATACAGAAGCCATAAAGTTATTAATAAATATCCTAACACACTTCCCATGTTTCAAAATGTTAAAAATTAAATGTTTTATAACGTTGATTGGACAATACGAGTAAGGATTCAATATATATATATATATCCTGGAGATGTTCATTGAATTCATCAAAAGCCTATACATACTACTGTATAAATGTAGATATTCTTCCTAGCTGAAATTAAATCATAGATCAATTAAATTTCGTTCCAAATAAACCGCTTTTTCGAAGTGAAACTTAATTATCGGGAATCGGGATACTAAAATAAAACACGTCAATAGAACCTCGACAGTTCAGTCAACTTTGAATGCTTACGAAATGTAACAGAATTCAAAATTCATTTTTTTGCATATTTTCCTATTTTGGTTCTTGAGTATCATTGGGATAATTTATGTATTAAACCCTCTTTTTAAATTATTCTTTTTAAAAGTAGTTTAGGAGAAGAAGAAAATGTAAATCATCTAAAAATCGACATAAAATTAAAGGAATTAAACATGGAATTTAATTAAATCGCTACAGTAGCTTCCAGTTTTTAAATGACTCGCACGAGAGTAAATAATCTCTGGATTTTAAGATCTTTAAACCCATACTTGCTCTTACAAATTGCAATAAAAAGCACAAGTCACTGTCCTACCTCGTTCATTCATAATTATCATTCACATCTTATACTATTATTTCCTATGCATATCATCATATCATCATATCAGGTTGGAATATGAACTCTCGTAAACATCACACGAAGGAGTCGTAAATGACTCCCACAACAATTCAAGTTCAAAGGACAATGTATTGGAGTTGTTGCAACTTCAACTAACCCAACCTAATGATGCATGACAGAAACAGCAGAATAACACCGTTTAAACTATCAAGTTTTGCATAAGGCGTTGTTTCAATGTGAATTGCCAATTTAAAAACCTATTAACAATAAGGATTCCAAGCCTAATCCACCGCGTCGGATAATAATTACAAGTGTGATGCACAACTGCGGATGTTCCCTTCCTCAATTTTTAAATTATAATAATTTGATTGCAATCGGATATCATTTTTCCATCCATGCACTACAGGTGTTAAAAATTATAACTTAAAACAAAAAAATAGCTACGATTTGTTACGTTTAAGAGCAAAAGGTTATTTGTACCCAGTTTTTTTAGAGAAAAACGTCCAACCCCGCATTCATTTTTAACCCCACCGATATACCTTCTTGATATCCAGCTACAAACGACAAGCGTTTTAAAAATCAGCAACGTATTTTTCAAGAATTTTAATGTTAAAAACCGGTAAATCGCCAGGAAACACCCTGTAGATTAATGCTTCATTTCCAAACAATAAAACCCCAGCCGTTAAATGTGCTTAACAGAAAAACATAACGTTTAGCCCTGTTTCGGGGTTTATATCAAAACTGAACCTATTATGGAACATTTCTTGAATCAATCCGTCTAATTGATACAATTAATTGGAAATGGAACATAGTATATGAACAAGCCCATAGGAAATGATAAACCCGTTACTTCCCTAACAAAATCATGGGTTATGATCTTATGAACTTATGATAGTTAGTGAGATAATATTTATCTTTAGGTATTTATGAATACCGGTCGGGTAGGGACTTTAAACTTTAAGCATTTACACTTGCAGTTTTATTATCACAGGAGCAGACATAACCTGGGACATGATACAGGATCATCGGAAACATGAAATAATAAAACAGAGGCTAATGTCTATCATTTAAACGAATTCAAATGAGGGAATTACGCCTCAAGACTCAAAGGTTTAAAGGTACTTTAATACCGACGGCTTTATGTGCAAAAATCTGCAAATGCTTGCAAAAATATTCGCAATGAAACTGAAGCTCAGTTTGTTTGTCGGCAGTTGAGAAGTTCATACCAGCTCGTATTAACCTTCCTTTACTACCCGTTTGGGTAATCAAACGATTTTTTTAATTATTAAAAAATTTTAAATTTTCGCAAGTTTGTTAATTTTTTTTGAAAATTGCTTTAATTAAGGAATGGACATAATGAAGTTTGTACAAACACACGGAGCTAGAATGGGCATGCCCTGGTTCCCGAATGTAATTTATGGAGTCATGGCTTCGATGGGACTCTACCTCTTGGCCTGGAAGAACTTTGACGAGTCCACAGATAGTTTCAATTTCGACGGGAAGGGTGACATTTTCGATTTTATTATCGGTAAGTTTGTAAAATTTAAAAAAAAAAAAAAAAAAATCTGAACATTTTTCATTAATTTTTGAATGTAATTGGGGCAGTCGGGGCAGGTTCAGCAGGAGCGTTGGTGGCGAATCGACTTAGCCAAAATCACAGCGTTTTGCTGTTGGAAGCGGGAGGAGAGCCGCACCCATTTCATCAGATCCCTGTCTTTTCTATGTTTTTAATTAACTTCCCGGAAGTTGATTGGCAGTTTTTAACGGTTCCTCAGAAGGACTCTACTTTTGCACAACATCACCATGTATGGTTTACTAATACTAATATTAAGGAAAAATTAATAAGGATATAATAATATGTGAGAAAAAGTGTTAAATCGGGGGGGACTTAAATGATAAAATACGGTATAACTATAGGAATCGCTATTAAGTGCCGGGAAGGGCCTGGGTGGAACCAGCAACATAAACTTCATGATGCACAACCGCGGTAACCCGAGGGACTATGACAATTGGGCTAAACTACTTGCTGACCCAACCTGGTCTTACGACGGAGTGCTTCCCTATTTTAAGAAGCAGGAGGACTTTGTTGGGGACTACGAGGCTGGGGGTCCAGGTAATTAATATTAATTAAGGGACAATTTTTAATTATTTTTTTGAAAAATTATTTGCTTTAAATATTTGTTTCAATTTAAACGGTATTTTTAATTTGTCGACACTTTGCATTGCATTTGCAGATGACATGCATGGGAAATCCGGTGAGATGAGAGTTGAAATACCGGAACATACGGGGATGGGGGACATTTACCTCACCGCCGCTAAGGAAATGGGATATCCCACTGTTGATCTTAACGGGAGATTTACTGAAGGCAATTAAAAATCAATTACGTGTTTAATTAATACATTTAATTAGCTAATATTAATTGCTAAAATATTTCAGGGTTTGACTTTATCTACAACCCAACCAAGTTTGGACGAAGAGTAAGCACACATTCGGCCTTTTTAGAGCCGATTCGAAAGAGACCGAATTTGACTATTAGGAAATATTCCTATGCTACCAAAGTAATTACAGATTTACTTATAAAATGCTTTTAATATTTTAATTACTTTAGTTAATTAATTTTTTTCATATAAATGAAGGTCTTATTTAAAGAGGGTGAGGATAACGAAGCCTTTGGCGTGGAGTACACGAGGCACGGGATCCATCAAAGGGCATTTGCGACCAAGGAAGTGATCCTTTCGGCTGGGGCTATTAATTCACCCCGACTTCTAATGTACTCTGGTATCGGGCCTAAGGACAATTTAGAAGCAGTTGGGGTAACACGACTCAATCAAACTTAATTTCATAAATTAAGGAGTAATTAATTAGGAATGATCTGAAAACTTAAACTTAAAATTGTTTATCATTTAACAGATTAAGGTGAAAAAGGATCTTCCTGTTGGAAAGTAAGTTTTAGTGTTAATGTGAAATTAAGTATTGGTACATACATTTACTCCACAAATGTTCTTAAATAATTGATAAAACATTTTATTCTTAAATTCAATTTTGAAAAAAATATACCCTCAATCGTATGCAAGTTTTCGACTTTTTTGAACTGGAACTAGAACCCCAGTAGCGTTCTAAACCACCATATTTATGCTACAAACGGTCCATAGAATCAAAAACTATGGACTATAAGACCAATTTTTAACCGTTCCCTAATTTTATCCAGAAATCTTCAAGACCACACAGCAGTGGGCTTGGGCCCCTTTTTCATCAACCGAACGTACAGCATGAGCGTGGACCGTGACTTCAAGCTGAGTCAGTTCATAAACTACTTGACAAGCGGGTCGGGGCCGTTCACAACTTCGGGTGTCAACTCCCAAGGCTTCATCGCCTCTCCTCTCGCGAAATCTGCCGGGGAAGCGGATTGGCCCGACACGCATTTGATTTTATTCGGCGTCTCCTCCTGCAAAGAATGCGCCCGCAACTTCGCCCGCGCCTTCAACTTCGAAGAAGACGTTATGACCGCTTACTCCGAACACGCGCTCGGACGGGAGTCATTCCTGCAGTTGGTCTCAAACGGGCGCCCCCACTCCCGGGGTCAATTGACCCTCCGCAGTGCAAACCCAACCCTGCCCCCCGTAATTGACCCCAAGTACTTGGACAACGAGCATGACATCCGGGTCATGGTCGAAGGGGTGAAAAAGGCCGTCGAAATCGCCGAGAATACGACAATCTTCCAGAAACTAGGGACTCAATTCACTACCGAGTCTTTTCCCGGATGTCAAGGAGAAGTATTCCGAAGTGACCTTTACTGGGAGTGCTATGTCCGACAGTTTACGATGAGTTTACATCATGTCGTCGGTACTTGTTCCATGGGGAGGTCAGAGGTCGATGGGGGCGTTGTTGACCCCCAACTCAGAGTTTTTGGAACGAAGCGTCTGAGGGTCATAGGTGAGGGATTGCATTTATTTTAGCCCTAAATAGACCTCAATGTTTAAAAATATGCTTTAATTTCATAATTATTCACGTGTAATATAGATGCTTCCGTCATGCCTGTCATTCCGGTTGGAAATACGAACTGGCCGACGATAATGATTGGGGAGAAGGGGTCAGCTATGATTCTGGAGCTTTGGGACAAACCCGATGGGGTTATTTCGAACAGCTCTGAACCTGAGAATGTCAAGGTGACAGTCGACCCCTCTGACATATTGGACCTCGACAATTCCGAATTCATTGTCGACTACTCCCTGATGGATAATAAAGTTAAGCCTTCAGTGAAGATATCCTAATGATTTGGAACAAAATATCAACAAGGTCCTTGTAAATGAGGGGACATTATCTGGGATTTAAATGAATTTTAAATATTTAAGTGTTTTTTGGGTCATTATTCTGTATGTTCTGTATATTTAAGAGTTATGCTGATTTTAATTCTTTTTGGGAAATCAAACAATTTCCACCCAAATCGGCACATATTGCAAAATGCACTTAAAGATAGATTAAAATATGGCATAGAATACGGAAACTGTTTTAATATTATGCTTGTTTGTGTTTGTCAGTAATTTATTGTCGGGTTGACTATACTGTGTACAGGATTAAATGGAATCTGTTAATATTAAATATATAAAAACGATTATCTTTTGTGACTCGTAAATCCCCGAATCCGTAAAATACAAGTCTTTGACACTTATTATCTCAAAGTTTATTACAGTTTTATCAAAAGCATGATTCATATTGATTCATAACAGCATTCACTTCAATTCACAATACACATAATGGTTCATGATGATAAGACACTCGTATAATATTCTCATGGATTTTATCAACAAGATAAGGAGTCAAATTACAAAGGAGTTAGTGGTGCGTAATTGCCATCTCTTTGTTATTGGAAATGCTGATGTAGAACTGTAATCTGAATCTTTGGAACTTTCTCATTTAAATAAGTCCCCAGGGAGTAAAAGAAATACTTAAATAGGGTGAGGACTTATTTCGGTATTGTGAGCACTCTATGTTCTGCTTCTAAAAGAAGGGTTGGGTATTTATTCCGGTTGTAAATTAACACTTTTTAAAGTGAGGGTGGGGACTTATTTAGCGGAACTGATGTGTTTATCATTCCTAACGGCAAAAGCAATATATATGGCTCAAACCCGATATGCAAAGAGACATTAAAAACAGAATCTCCTTTTACAAATAGCAATTACTGAGGATGGAAAATATCCAGCAAAAAACAGTATGGACAAAACCGTCAATCCGTCATCACCAATTCTGACTCACTCTTCGGTGAAACATTAAAAAAATATTTAAAGTCAGAGGAATTAAATTAACTGTTGTAGGATAAACAAGCTCGAATATTATTACGCATACGACACGGCATTCCAATAATTGTTTAAAAAACAAAGACTCTTTTACATCTCAATAAAACAGGGTCGGTAATATTAATTCCGCTTCATTCTGCACTTGAGAGCAGTTCTGGCAAATTGTCCTGTCAATCAGTTCTAACTTCTAACTTTTAATACTTAATATTCGATAGATTGCAAAGGGTTTCATTAAAAGTCGAGTCACGGAATAATTTAAAATATTCAAAAACGTCTGACATTCTGACTAGAATAATTCTCAGACTAGAATTTATTGATTGAAATTAGTAACTGATCGTCATGTTCAAGTCGTACTTCAATTACATAGGCTTTAGGGCCGTAGTAAGTTTATCCCTGATTTTAGGAGTCGCAGCGGTACCTGCGGACCTCGGACTGGATACTAAGGCTGTGTAAGTACCTATATTTTTACTATTAATAATTTTTATCATGGAAAATGCTTGATTTGTTTCAAATACAGACTGAAATGATAACATAACTAATTTTAAATTAGAAATTCACATGACAAAGTATCCGAAACTGCCCCACTCATAGAGAAAATATTGTTTTGATATAACAATTTTTATCCAAACATTAATAAGCCTATATCAAAGCTATTGATGTATGATATTTCTAAAATTCTGACCTATGACTCCCCTATATAACTGTCGAAATATAAAACATAAATAATTTTGCGCTTCATTACTAAAAATCCTTCTGTGAACGTTTTACTTAACTGTAACCAAGAGGTTAACATAACGTTGTTGCTTTGAAAGCCAGATACAAATTCGAGCAACAATTCCAGAGTTTCAAAGTGAGCTACTTTAATTGATTCCTGAGCAAGGAGTTGCTGATACTCATTAAAATTAGAGATAAGAACGGCTAGAGCGTGGGGTTTGGAAAAGCCCGTCGTGATTGACCTTTGGTCAAGTACTTATCTGATTATAAAATAACTTGTATTTTCAGGGGTAATCCGACGTTCACGATCGACAAAACGTGGAACGGTACGATTGTGGAGAACGGTTCGATTTCGATCTCCTTGTCCCTGAAATGCGACAGTTCGTCGGTGAAGAGCCTCCTTGTCGAAATCGACGCTCCGTTCTACGATGACCCCAAAGCCCCCAATGCATCCGTCACTGACCCATTCCCTGGTCTTTGGGACTATGAAGTCGTGGAGGCATTCTTCCTCGGAAATGACGAACAATACCTCGAAATCGAATTGGCCCCGAGTGGTCACTACCTCCTTCTCTACTTAAACGGGGTTCGTTTCTTTATTTGTCTTTCCTTGTCAATTAAATCGCAATCTCCAGAGTTCAGCGAATTCTTTGCAAAAATCGTTAGTATTAAAATCGAAGAATATGCCAAAATACGAGATAGATTTTAATTTTCTGTAATCCCCAGAAACGGGGTAAAGACACTGATTTTTTGGGGTTTTTGCATTTTAAGGGGACTAAACATGGCATTTTCCCGAATTGAATTTTGTCGTAAATGCTGAATATTTATTCATCTGCTTTAACTTAAAAATGTGTAACCGTGTAAAAATACGCGTTTTAGTGGTTTTGACATCCCATCATAACCGTCCGTGGCTTGCGGTCCTGGTTTTAAAAGATCGTTCGCTTAGAACGTTCCCATTTTTTGAAAATTCGAAACGTTTGAAAAATATAATGTTTTAACATTATTATATATGGGCATATTAAAAAGGTCAAATTAATTTTTAGGTCCGAAATGACACGAACCAGACGCTTCCTCTGACGAGTTACACGACGCATGTGAACGGTACTTCACCAACCCAACGATGGTATGGACAGGCCTTCATTCCCTTGAAGTACTTCCCTTCGAATGTGACCAAGTTCAATGCCTATGCAATTCACAACTCGGACCCCGACAGGGTCTACATGTCTCTCTACCCTGTCAACCAGACTCTCTATCCAAATCAAACCCAACCCGACTTCCATTTCCTCGAAGCCTTTGGAGACTTGGACTTCGACTCCGAATTCAATCCAAATGCCACGGACTGTAGAAGTGGAGCTAGTGGACTCGCCAAAATTAATCTCTTGGGAGGCTGGATCATACTTTTAGCGGTGGTTTCAGCCTTCGCATGGGGAAAATCATTCTAATTAAAAGTCTGTAAAATATTATAAATGCATGTATATTGTATATTGTTCTTATTACGAGGGAGTAGGGAGTATGCATGAGAGTTTCGTATGTTACTTCGAAACTCACAACTTTAGCTGTTACGATCGGGCCGTGTTATTTTTATATTTAGAGATGGATATTATAATATTATTTATTACCGTTTCCCAATCAATTATTTATACCATCCATGTCATAAAAAGTAAATAAATGTGTTTATGCTGATATTTTGTATTTGATCAAGTCATAACTAACTCGAAAATATCAGAATCAAGTCAAACAAAGCCAGTTGGACCGGTTGCTCTTCATTCAGGATGACACTTGCACTTTCTATATGCGAAATCAGCTTTCTTTTGCAATTTGCAGGTACATGGCTATTTTGTGACACTTTCCTTAGAAAATAAACAGAAACTTTAGTGAGTTGGAACTTTGAAACCGTGTGGATATCTTATTTCTCTTGCTTCATATCATAGCAATAAAGCATTCGATTTCTTTCTGCCGTTCTAAACTTATTTCGAAAATGTCTAGACATTTAATTAAAACCCCGATAATTCTCATATTATTCATCTCGATCTCAACGACCTTTGGCATGACGTTCCTGGAATGGGGTGACAAGTGCACGATCCCAAAACTGGGCGGAGACAACAACAGAATGACGGAAGAGTGCAACGCTTCGAAGGGCCTCTACTGCAACGGGGAAGCCTGCGTCTGCACTTACAGCCAGCGATATTCCATCGACCACGTCAGCAAGGAATGTCGACGAAAAGTTGGGAAACCCTGCCAACACATCGACACTACCCTTATGGGTCATTATGCCATCGACAAGTTGCCCTTTAACCTCAAGTGTCATGAGAATGCGGCTTGTGTCCAACTACCCGTCCCAGCACGAGCTGGTGGAGTCGTCGACATTGAAAAGGTCTCGATGTGCATTTGTCGACAGGGTATGATTGCCACGCCGAATTTTGACGCCTGCATTGTGCCACCTCCGGTTTTGATTATGTCCCACATCCCACCCCCCAGACGGCCCTTCCTCAAGAACAAGTACGAGTACTCGGATTCGGATGAATAATCAGGGATAAGGAATGCATTATTCAACGCTCGTTTAATGTTTAGTTAAGTTATTTTGAAAATGAAAAGAGTGGAGTTGTAACTTCCAATAATATTATTATAAATTAAGTTAACTAGAGACCAACGGCTATCAATAACTATCTGTATTTATCTTCCACACGAATATACAAATAAAACGCATGTTTTCATTCACACTAGTTATAAATGTTATCAACTTCCGTAGTATAATAATAATAACAATGGCTTATCTAAGTGTATCGGTATCACTGGACTGTAGCATCATCATTCATATGTAAATCATTGTTCATACCATTCACCATAACACCTTAGAACTAAACATAACGGGAGCATTAACTAGAGTACTCATTTCTCTGCAAACCGATCAGGTTTCTTAATTGTAATCCACCATTTAGTTTCTTATACGAGTGATAATTTAAAGTCTAAATTTTTATCACAGAGAGTAGGATCAACTATGTAACACGTTCTTCAACTTGTGTCAATGTCATTCAACTCTTATTCGCCGTTGAAGGGTTGCACTGCAACATAATCAAAATCTTTTTACAGTCAGAATTTAATTATCCGACATATTTACAATTTAGACTTTACATATTTGTCTTTCGCAGTTAAACTATATTGTTTTTAATTCCTATTTGCAATCACGCAAGACTTGTAGCGACGGAACTCGAAGTGTCCGAATCAATAAGGGCTAGGAGGGAAACATTATTGAAGCTATATTACGTGTTTATATACTTTGTGATTCAAACAATAATAATTAATTACTTTGCATGGAAATAGCAATTTACATGGTCAATACACTCTCGGCTCATAACTTGGCAAGAATAACAAAAAACAACCTTGTCACATTTGAACTCAGAGATAATGCAACAAAAATATAATATGTAACAGATGTAAATATGTTTGAACAAAAGAATAAAATCCTTAGTGCACTTGCAATGTAATGACAATATATATTAGTTGATTCGCTGTTTCTAGAAAAACATAGAAACAGCGTTTAATCTTTTAAGAACTAAACTAAATACGAAACATTTTGGCTAAGCTGACTTGTTGGTTGTCCATACGTAAGTCGTCAATATATGGCCGGCTGGCTTATCTGGCCCAATTTGATGAACCTGTGGTTGGGTTGTATCTTCCGTTGTGTCAAGTCTTTTATCATTCTGACTTATAGAGTCTGAGGTTTCGACGTAGCCGTGGTGAGCGTGACTTAAATTGATTTCTAATAGATTACGCGCATTACGACGATGAAGGGATTTGTATTTGACTTGCTCTGTAGTATGGGTTAACTCCTTTGATGGGAAGAGGATGGGCTTCTGTATTAAAAACCCAGTAGTCCAGGTCAATCAGTTCTTTAGAACTGAAGAGAAGATATAGGTACTGGAAATAAGAATAAGAATAAATCAAATGATACAAACTTTTTGTTCAAGGTTAAAGACTTAGATTTTGAATAAATTTTCGAATGTCCTTACCTTGAGTGTCTCCGCGAGGAAGAATGATTGTTGAACATCATCCTGCTGAGCATCTTTACTATACACATTTCGCAAGCCAGAGTATCCTCCACCAGGCCCAGACTTACAATGCTGTTCAATAGCTTGAGCAGCATCCCAACCCCAATCTCGATATTTTTGATCACCCGTTAATCTCCACATCACGAAGTATGACTCAATTACTTCAGGTCGAAGAATATAATATTTCTCATTTTGTCTCAGAGCTCGAGCTTCCATTGCATCACTGAATCGAAAACTTTCAGGACCTGGAATGGTGGAATTCATACAAAGGCCCGATTTGAAAACAGAACCATTAAATACCTCAACTGTAAATAAGAAACGGACATCTACCTAATCGGGTTTGCGTCCTAATGTAGCTCTCGTGACATGTGTTTGTTATTCCTTCCGCTATTTTCATATGTCGGGTAGCTCTTCCCGAGTTTGGAGTTTGGCTAGGACTGCTGGTAAGCCCTGGGTCCGTATGAGCTCCCAAGGCAAATAGGCCACCTAATAATCGAATTTAATTAGTTATTATCCCCACCAAGTTTTTTAAGACACTTGACTTAAATCCATACCTGCAAAGCACGCCAAGTGATCCATTTTGCTTTCTATCCTGTCATATCGCATTTCTGCAATATATAAGAGTCCATTTTTCGAGTATCTAATCAGTCCATTCTTTTCAAAGGCTTCCATTGCCTCGTCATACATTTCTCGAGCTTCAACATCACCAGACTGAATATAAGCCTTCAGTAGATACTCGTAGAAACTATCTCCAAGGGCTCCCATTGACACATGATCTAAAAATCAAAATTAGTACCATATAAAAATACTTTTCTTTTCTAAACAATCAAAATATCAAACCATTTAATAAATACTTACTCTGTGTAAACTTTCCCATCCTAGGATGTACGTAATTGAAATACAATCCTTTTGGCTTCTCCATCCCTTTTAAAGTCTCCCTAATCTTAAATGCTTTCTCCTTAAACACTGGATCTCCAGTTACATCCGACAGATAAAGAAACTCCAAATGCAGCGTTCCAAATTCGGACAAAATACTGGAACCGCTTGAAGCCCATCCGTAATTTTTGCTTGACTAAAGTTAAAATAATCCTTACATTATGGACATATTATTATTAGCTAATTAATAATAAATCAGCCACTCACCCCAGAATTTAAGCCAATTAACGCATGAGGAATACCCGTCGGTGTGTCGAACGCTGGAAGCAATTTCTTGGCTAGATGATATGCTTTATCCTTATACACATTATCCCCAGTAAGGGCATACATTGTCAGGAAGCCCCCAACAAATCGGATATTAGTTTCAAACACAGAGACTTCCGCTCGCTATAATAATATATAAGAAATGTAAGTTATAAATCTCCTTAAAATATGACAATTATACTACGATTAAAATTATTTCTGAAATTACCACTGTATCGAAATCCAGTTCCGTAGCGACCCAGTCCCTAGCTCTTTGATACTCCTCATGAAGTCCCATGATATAAAGGGTATCGAGAGCATCCACAATCGTTGCTCCAATTTTGGAAGGCCCGAATATACTTGCAGAATGTCCTCGCTGACTCAAAGGCCTCAATTCGTTTTGACCCCAGGCATATTTTTCATAGTTGTCCCAGGCATCCTTCATCATCTGTAAAGACAATCAAATAAAAACCAAAATTAAAACTCCATTCGATTCACCATCAAAAGCAATAAGTCCTACGTTCATTAACTGTTTTCATCACGAGAGTTTTAAAACCACACATAAAATACACCACATCGTCCAATTTGTTTATCTCCACCTTTATCCCACAATCTCATTAGCATTATTAGCAGAAAGGAAGTAATGGCATCCTTCAATCCATAGCAGCAATCATATGCAGATTGATGGAAAAAAACTAGCGGTACCAGTCCTACATACTACTCTCAATCAGCAACAAAGGAGGCACACAAAATTGGCCTAAAAACCACAGAGTAACAGAAAGAGATAAAAAGAAGGGTGAAAAGGTAAGAAAAACGATGAATAAAACGAGGTCACTTCATCCCTATCCCACTACCACCGATTTTTTTTAAATCCCCAAAACTAGCAAAAAAATAACCGATTTAACCTGTCGTATAAAATCCCGTCTCTCCGTCGCATTCCCATCCTTCTCTCTCCCTCGTTCCAATTCCCCGAAAACGACAACCTTCTCCGACAAATTCCCGTAAAAACCATCGAAATGATTATAACCATTTAAACTAGAGTTCACAGCCCGTTTAACTACACCCGTTCCACTCGTCATTAACTTTGCGGCTTCGAAGGCATCCCTTGTCCATCCTAAGAGAATGAAACCGGGGAGGAAGACGCCCAACGAGAACATCAGAACCGCTAGCACGTAGAAACTCTTCCGCTTCATCATTTTAAAAATCGGAAGTAGGAAATCCGGAACTTAAAACAACAGGAATCAAAGAACCAAAACCGTTGCAGTCTCGCAAAATGTCAAATTCCCAGCCTAATCAAGGCTCGTATTAAACACAGCCCATATTTTTAGTCAGCAGATTTTAACTTTAAGAACCGTATAATTTAACGATCACAATAAACAAGTCAAAACTGCTCCAGCAATCACAACTAGTCTCGTCTGAACGTCTGTCCCTGAACTCTTCCAGGAATTAACTCTGGACAAACAAAGAATGTCCTTTCTTCGCGAGCCTCAGCTTTTTAATGCACAAAAAATCAGCAAATCACGTTTCCTTATCTCTTCTTGCTAAAATCTCACCAACTCTCCCATCACAGCAATAGGGCAGATTTCATTCCACAGGATTATTTCATGAATCATTCAAAGTCAATCTCTCCTTATATCCTATAGACATTTATTCCAACTCTAAATCGAATCGAGGAACTCTTTACCAAGTATTACAAAGTTCACAGTCACACGATATCCTTCTTCGTATAGAAATCAGGAATTAAAAACTTTTGAGTTATAGGGTTCAACGGATCTTTCCAAAAACGCTTCTTATCCGTAACGCTTAGGATTTAAAAAAAATACGTAGAATTAATTTTGCAGTCAATCCACGTTAAAACTTTTACATTTTAATTCTTAATATACTTTAAATTCTCAGAATATAATGTACGAATCCTAACTCGACCAGTTACCAGTACTATGGACCACAACTGAATCTACTCGAATGAAAAGCAACCCCTTCCAACTGCTACTGATTCACTCTAACTAATTCCTACTGACTTGCTAACTGATTTCAATTCCAACCACCCATAAATCTCTCACCAACAATTAGCTAACTTTCATACTGTAGTACTATGGCTATTTTAATACTTGTATATTAAATTCAACCCCGGCACTTGTTAACTAACCAACTTCCCACGTTAAATTAAATAAATCTCAGTTTCAATCCTTCCTTTTGGACAGAGCTTCGACCCGAAGGAAGCATACAAAACTGTACAATATAAAACATAATAGGATTTAGAAGTAGCCAGTCTCTCAGCATGGGTTCACCTAAACCGGTTCTTCCTCCCTGGCCAACCTGCACTGCAGTTTCAATTTGAAATCTTTTTTGGGATTCTTAAATTATTTATATATTACTTTTATTCCATTCTCCTTCTCTAATCCTTTAGTTCCTAATTCTTTACCTCCAAATCCGGAATCCTAAAAAATGTATAGAAAATTAAAACTTATGATCCGAGGATGGGACCAACCCTCTGAGAAGTCATAACTCACCCTCCGTCTCAGAGCATTTAATTTTTACTGACAATGACAAGGGAATTGTAAAAACGACTATCAAATATCAACAACAACAACAATACCATAAATAAGATACAATAGAATACTATACTATCCTATTACTCATTATTTCAATTTTTAAAAAATACCAAAGGGTGCTTGCCCTCCCACTATTCTTTTACGTGCCTTTCTTCGGTTACGGAAATAACACTTCCAAGGGCAATTAACTCAACCCAACCGTGCATGCTTATTCAAACTTAATCCCTAAATAACTCCCCATCCCAAACGAGCCACGTCGACTCTTTGAAATTGGGATTTAGCTAACTCCTGGGGAGTTATTTAGAGTTGTATGTTAGCTGACATGGATCCTATTTAAGTCATTATATTTTAAGCACTGGCACTAATTCAGGACTCAGGACTGGTCAGGAAGAGAGAAAAAAACCAAGTACTTAATTGTTACTGACATTAGTAATATCCCATCCATGCAATATGCTCTATCCATTTCATAAGTGCTATATTGCATGCAGTAGATAGTAGATCAGAGACCGGAAAGGAAACGATCAGTCCTGCCTTACAATTTAATCTACATTAATAATATTAATTTTAATTACCATAATTAAAATCATTATACAATGCGCAGTCTACTCTACATTTCTTTCCTGCCTTTAAATAGTCTCAAGTTTAGCCTGAACTAATTTCAGCTCTCATAATTTTTTATCTTTGCCCGAGCGCCTGACTATTCTCATGAATTCATGACTTATCATTGAACAAAAAAAGAACAAGTTCACACACAAAAACTATTTCCGTGACACTTAATAACCTTACTGCCCTGAATAATCTTCCAATTTACAAAATGGGAAATGCAAAAATGTGAATCGGAAGGTTGTATAACCGAGGTGATCGTGAGATATCAGATTGCAAAATTAAACCCGTATTTTTCGAATAGAGATGTAATTTGGGCTCTGCTGACAATAATGAGGTTCGTGAGACTGAATCTCTCTAAAATCTCTATACTTTTTAATCCCTCTCTCCGCTTGCTTCTTTAAATGTCAAAGAAAAGGCAGCTCCGCAGATCTCTCTCACAAATTCTAAAATTACACATTCAATCAAATACAAAAACCCCACGATACGGACGACAACTCTCTAAAGGCCGTTCATAAGTCAGAAGTAAAACTACTTACATTTGATGTTTACACCATGTAAACACATTAAGACAGTACTATTTATTTATTTTATTTGCCTTCATATAGGTGTAAGTTGACAGGTTGACCGACAAAAATGGAAACTGTAAATTTCCATTACAATTAAATAAATACAAAATAATAGTTTTTACAATTTTAAAACAATTATTCTCTAAATAAAACCACCCTCTTTTGTATGAACGTGATTAACGTCGAATAATTAGTACCAGCGACACGGCACATCTTAATGAAAATGTGTTTTAAAAGCATTTCTAAATTCCAAATATTTACAATTCGATAATGATACTTGGACAGTATAACATGACAGTGTGAACCATCAAATAAAAACGGGCCTAGACAGACTGTGAATTCTGAATTCCTGGCACCTTGAAGATAAATTTAGCTTTAAGTATTTTCACCTGCAAATCAGGCACAGAACATGCTTTACGAAAAGTCCACCTGAATCCTGATCATGTTCATAAATCCTATACAATGTCACGAAGTAAATTCACATAACTAACTAGATACCGCAAAGTCCTTATATTTAGGTCCCTACTGCCTAGAAACCATATCATGAAAACTATCAGTTCTCTGTTTTGAGTTTCTTCAACACTCCACCCCACCCTTCCTTAACAAGCATATCGTCGTCGGGCACAAAAGATGTGATTTATAGAATGCAAGTATTATTATTCTCGTCGAATTCTTTAAATAACGGTATAATTTGGCTAGTAATTGGCCAACTGTGGTTGTGGTTCCATCCAAAACTCACACAGCAAAAATGCTAGATCTTTAGATCATCTCTCACAGCCTCTCACCAAGTAAATAATGTACACGGCAACCCCAACAGCTAGAATTACTATTTGCACATTACGCTATATTAATTTATACGGAAATTATATAGTCCTGCCTACACACCAACCCTTTTTTACTTCTATCAAATCAAATCCAACAAAAAAAAAAAAAACCAGCTCAGAACACAACCGCTCCGGCAGTATGACTTCGCGAAGCACGTACCCCGTATAAACTATCAATTATCCTAGGAAATGCAGCTTCAGTCAGACAAAACTGTACTCTAAAAAGCGTTAAGTGCAAAGATGTAAAACAAACAATCTTTTCTGCATTCTGTCTACCTCCAACCTCGACTATTAAAACAACATAAACTCAACGGTAGGTTTCAACGAATGGAACCGTCCTTTTTCAACATAATATTTGCATACATTCTCCAAACTCTAATTTCAACTATGATAATGATCAAATGTTCATGATGATTGACGTCGACCACAACCCGGAAATCCCTGTAACATACTAAATAAAAATGTATAGTTTTTTTTTTTAGTTTTTGAATTCCTCTAACTCTAACAATCTAGCACAGAAACCAAACAAAAAACGTTGAGTTGAGGAAATATTTTAAACTAACAAGGGAACATTCCCAACTGTACCACCCCGATATTTTTTAAACTGGTTTCATTCGATATTTTCATTGTAATATTGTAAGCTAAATCAGTCAAAAGATTGACATACGTCCAAATTAGCTGGATATCTTACAATATTACAATCCCAGAATAGACATTCTGCCGGAGTTATATCACTTTTTAATCCTTGTTAATAAAGATTGACGGAATACCTATTCCAATTTATGAAACTATTTTTCTGGCTAATTGGCTTTGTGTAGAAATGACATATATACAGTAACTGGCATTGGGAAAAAAGAGTTTTTTGAGAAAAAGCCAAGCAACATAGGTATAGAATCTCAAATTCGTAGGTATAGTAATAGTACTATATAGCACTCATGACTAATAGTCACTGAAATATATATCCAAAGTCAGGAATTTTGAATGAAAGGTTTTTTTTATCCAAGTTTCAAACAAATCCGAATAGCCAAAAAATCAAGCAAAAGATGAATGCCAACTGCAATTATTATTAATTCATTATTGCTAATTAATAACTCACCTGTTTAATAGCATCGCGTCTAGTCCTAGCTTCAGGACTTGAATCCTCCCCTCCATAAAGAATGACCTTGGACGTTGACAAATTCGTCCGATGGAAGTAAGAGTCTCCGGCAGGGAATATCGGTGACACTCCGTTGTAACGTATTGGACTAGGAATTGCAGGAGGAACTTGATGCAAATCGCCATCCAGATTTCGATCCGGTGATCCCATTTGAGCAGATCGGATGGACGTTGACGATGACGAACTACTACCACCACCGCCACCAAATAGTCTCGGCTTTTCTAAAACCTTCCTCGATTCTTCTTCCAAATCCTCGCGAATTTTGGCGTACAATTTTTCCTGGTCTCTCGACTTTGGACGTTCCTGTTGAGCTGCATCCACTCCATTGTCTCCAACCATGTCTATAACAAAACACAGTTGAAACAGATTATATTTCCGTATTTTAATAAATATATTAATATAGATAATTAATTAGGTGTATTTGATTGTTTACGACTGAGGAGATGGGGCGGCGGGGGCGGTGGCATATGGGGGGCGAGAAACAGTTCGGGTATTTTCTGATAAACATCTTGGACTCCAGTAGTAGTTCGGGCTCGCAGATCCGGGAGGAAAAATACCATCCCAACGCAAATCATAAAGAAACTCATGAGGATGAAGACGAGGCAGTACTTCTCCTTTACACGACGATTCCTTAGATTCATTCTACCACTTAGGTTACGAACTGAAAGAGATTAACATGTAAACCAATTAGTCAAATTACCAATTTGAGTCATGACTCATGAGTCATGATTAGATTAACAAGGCTGGCTCGGGTTGGACAATGGGCCTATGTATTGCCATTCGATTCATCATTTTCGATATTGAGTTTAGTTTTTAGGAATAATGAAGCTTAAATCATAATATCAGAAGTTATTAGAACTGGACACTATATAAGGACCATTGTTCTATGCATGGTCAGTGCCCCCAGTTCGTGCCTTGGACAGTCCAAGGACAAGTGCAAGTACAAGCCTTGCACTGCAAGGCTAGTTTTTCACGGTTGAAACCCAAAAAAGTCAGATTTCGGATTTAACTTCGGAACTAAATAAATGCATTGAATATCAATGGCAGAAACAATATTCAATCTTGATATTCATTAAGTTTGACTTTGCATATATCATTTATGCAGAAATTCCATATATAATATAGATGATGTTGAATTGATAAAGCAAATAAATAAGGTTTATATAATAATATTATAATAATATAAGATATTTCAAAATTGTAATGACTTATTGTGTATTGAGACTTACATGTACTCATTCTTATCATCTCTGGCCTCAGTGGCCTCTGGCCTCTCAGGACTTCAGTTCAGAGTTTAACAAGGTCTGAAAACTCCCTCGACGCTTAATATTCCGTTTTCAGTTATTTTACAATACTAGTGTCTAACCGAGACGAACTTGTACGACTTAAATATTCTAACTTGAGTAGAAATGGACAACCAGTTCTATCCGCTTTTTCTTACTATCTCTATTAATTACCTATAATATTCCTTTATCCCTACACCCTAATCACAATAGCTCAATACGAGACTAAATGAGCTATAATCTTTAATGTATAAAGATTAAGATTAAAAGGGCTAAAACTCTAATTAGTACAGTTTCACATTTTTCATTTTTGAGTCAACAACATTAAAACCACAAACCATGCTAAATATTTGATATTGCTTTGCTATACAAAATAAAAAATAAGTTTTAAAACCGAACTGACACAACAACTAGAGGCAATTGTTTTTTTTTTAAACTAACGTCCCTGCAGTTGTCGCCGTATTTCATTGTTTCGTCAGTCCTTAGCTATGCTAGTTAGGTAGTTAGTGCGTAAAAGTGAATTGATAGTACTAGAACTAGGCTAGTCAAAACGAATTGCTGCATTCTGGAATTAGAATCTAATCTAATTTGTAATTATTAGATCGACCATTAATTAATGTTCAGATGACTTAATGCACATAATATTTCATTAAATTTTGAATTTTAATGTCAAATTGATTCTATTTTGTATTTGTATTGAACTGAACTATGAATGGCTGGAATTCAGAAATTCAACGAATTAGGCTGCAGTCTGCACTCTGCAGTGTGGGGTGAAAACTGCACGGTTATCCATATGTTTTTAACCCGGCCACTTGACTTGACAAATGTTGAATCGTTGAAACTGAAGATGAACAACAAGTTCAACTTAAGTCTAGTCAAAAGTTGATGACAACTTTTTGACAATTAATAGTTGAATAGTTCAACGGAACGGAAATGCAATTCAGATTTGTGATTTGTGGATTTGAATTGAAAGAATTCAGAATTGCAATTTCTTTTCATTTTCATCCTTTCCCATCCATTTTTACTTATTTTTGTCATTTATTGTGTGATTCCCTTTTTGCCTTTCTTTCCCTTCCTGCTCTCAAAATTAAATCGTTGCCGTTTTTAATTGCAAATTAATTAAAAATTTAAATTGCGAATTGACAAATAGTCAATAATTGCAAATTGACAAAAAAATAAATCCGAATTTCAATTTTCAAATAAACTAATAAGAATAACACAATTCCAAATTCCAATTAATTGATTTGAATTTGCAATAAAAATAAAAATTCAATGCACAATAAAATATCTTGCTAATGTTATCGTGCTACCGAACTAGGATAAGAATTAATTTGATGGAAGGATGGAGGGGGAACTTAATCAGAGTTCCCAGCACTTCTAAGCCCCTTAAAATCACAATTACGTGTTTTAATTAATTAAATCCCCAATTAATTATTTTGGGGCCCAAAAATGTGTAACATCTCCTCTCTCTGCTGTCCGTCCCCAATAAAAAAGATTATGAGACGGCGCGGCGGCGCAAGGAATTTAAACACAAAATTCACTCTGACGTTTTCAGCCCGATAACATCTAAGTATTTGTAAACATAATACCATCCTTCTCCGTATGTAAATTTCAAATCCGGCTAAAAGGCACTTCTGCGGTCCCGGGTCCGCGCCGCCGATTTCGGCTAATCTCTGCTTCTTGCTCAATTATTGAACATAGCAGATTTATTTATATGAGGATTATGACTGTAGGACATGATTGAGAAGATGGACAGCAATTTTGCATGTTAAATTCGAATTAACATCGCAGATTTGTAGCAATGGGAATGATGTAGCATATCTATGTTAGAAATTTGAAGAAGATGTATGGTTGGCGGTAAAATGCGTCCATCTGCCGCGGAATTCAAATCTACTCGGCTTTCTGCAGAACGTAAAAATAGTTTGGCGATTCGCGTCAATTTTTGTCGAAAAATTGTGATTTTTTAAGATTTTGGCGAAAAATTACGATTTCCGCCTTTCCGGAGAATTTTTTAATCCTGTAGCAATAAATAACCCACATTAACATTATCCTTCTACGTATTTTGGGTTGCTATTTTGTCTTTTTTCACGTTTTTGTTTTGTCTTTTATTACGACAACGCACAACGAGATTTTGCATTGCATTTATTTCACTGCACACTGTTTGTTTGAAATTGAAATTAAGCTCAACTGTTCAAGTTCGAATTTAAAGTCAAAAGGAGTCAGGATAAGGACACAGGATGGCTGACGATGCGGCCCGTAACAACCAGTACGAGTACAAAGCTGTAAGTTCAAAGTTCAGTCCGCACTGCACACTGCACACTGTGCACTGTTGACTCGTTGACTGTGCACTGTGCACTGTTGACTGTGCACTGTTGACTGTGCACTGACTGCAGGCAGACTGTACTGTGTGCAGTGTGTGTACTGCATGCTGTGCACTGCACACTGTGCAGTGCACTGGCACACCGTGTGCCGTCCTTACCGTGCACTGTCTGCTGGTGGCTGGGTGCTGTGGTGGATTGATAATTGATGATAATTTGATATAATGATATAGGTCGTCTCGAGAGTGTCGTGGGGTCGGTGGGATTGATTGTCTAATCTATTTCATATTTTGTATTTCATATTTTTAGAACTCAAATTTGGTGTTGACGGCTGACATCCGGTTGATTGACAAAGTCAGGCGAGATGATGCGACGGGGGAGGTCATGTCCCTCACGGGAAAGCTCCTCGGAACGAAAATGGGAGACCGGTACATTCGGAGTAAACCTGTCAAGACAGAGGAACGGAAGGCGAAACGCTTGAAGCGAGATGAGGCCACCACTTCCGTTTACAATCAAAAAGGAGCATCACTCCTTGACGATGACTACACTGGAGGGAACACGAGTGGCGGGGGAGCTATCCTATACAGGCCCAAAACTCAGGAAACGAAACAGACTTACGAGGTAAGTGTTCACAATAATATTGCAGTGTGCATTGTCGCCATTGCATTATTGCATACACATTGTCACAAAACACAAAGCAGAATAATTAATACATGATCAAATTATGTGTACAAAATCTAATTGAAAACAAGTTCACTGATTTTTTTTTAATTACGTAGGTTTTGCTCAGCTTCATTCAGAATGCTATTGGAGATCAGGTCGGTATTGCTAAACATAAAATTGTTTTTAAACCATGAGTTTTTGACCTAATTCATTGACTAAACTTAATTATTGTTTTCAATCGTAATTGTAGCCTCGTGATGTCCTTTGTGGTGCCGCTGATGAGATTCTCTCAGTACTAAAGAATGACCGAATGAAGGACAGCGATCGGAAGTCCGAAACGGAAAATCTTCTCGGACCTGTCCCCGATGAGCGGTTTGCGCTTTTAGTTAATCTTGGAAAGAAGATTACAGATTTTAATACAAAACCTTCGTCGGCAGTGACGACGGGAGAAGAAAGCGTTGACGATGCACATGGAATAAATGTCCAGTTTGACGACCAGTCTGAAGACGATGACGATGAAGATACATACGGGGAAGTGAATGACGAAGATGAGATGGATGATCAAGAAGGGGAGGAAGCTGGGGATAGCTCTGCTATTCAGGCTCAGAATGTAACCAATTAATTAACCAGAAAAATTGCCTATAATCTTTCTCGAAACTTAATGACTTGCGAAGTACATAATTAAATAGAAAATAGAACATCATTAAAATTATTACTTTTTAATTTCAGTTAGTTGAATATGAAGCCAGAACTGCCAAGAAAGACAAGTCCCTGCATCCTATGGACGTTGATGCATTTTGGATTCAAAGGAAGCTGTCGAAATATTACAAAGATTCTATAACTTCACAGGCCAGAGCAAAAGAAGTTTTAGATATTTTAGAAAAAGCTCAAGATGAGCGAGATATTGAGAATCAACTGGTCTTGCTGCTGGGGAGTGACTGTTTTGATTTCATCAAGATTTTGAAAAAGCATCGTTTCATGAGTAAATTAGTTTATTTTCAAGAAATACTAGAGTACGCTCGTATAGATATGATAAAAATAATGGAAATGTTTTTAGTCCTCTATTGCAGTTTACTACAAACGGCTCAGACTGACAAGGAAAAGGCTTATATAAAAGATAAGATGAGGCAGGATGCAGAACTGGCCAAGATATTGATTCAAATCGAAACAGGTGAAACCGTCGACGAATCTACTGGTAGGACCTCATTGGCAACCCGAGATTCGGGCAAAGCTGGCACTCACTCGGGCGTTAGTGTTGTTGGACAGGTAACTGCTCAATATTTGTAAATAACGTTTGAGGTTAAGATAACTAAAATCGACTTAGAGTTTATTGTTAAAGTTGTTTGATTAAGGCATTAAGAGTATATATATGTACCACTTTATAGGTACCAGGAGCTCGAGCTGTATTGGATTTAGAGTTGATGGAATTTAAAGATGGATCGCATTTCATGGCTAATGATAAATGCCAGTTACCAGACGGGTCTTTCCGAAAACAAAGAAAAGGTGTTTAGTCTTTACATCCTTACAATTTTTCTATTGATTTATTTCAATTTTATCTACCACCCAAGTTCACTTACTTTAGAGTTTGGATCTGTACAATTCGTAATGTGGTCTGTTGCAATAAATAAATTACATATACCTATTTGTTGTTTAATATAGTGTTGTAATATGGGATAATTTTTCAAAAAATTCTAGGGTATGAAGAAGTTCATGTCCCTGCTTTAAAGCCGAAAGTATTCGATGCTGACGAGGCTCTTGTTGGGATTGACAAGCTCCCAAAATACGTACAGCCAGCATTTGAAGGTTTTAAAAGTTTGAATCGAATTCAGTCTCGAATTCATAAAGTCGCCCTCGAATCGGATCAAAATCTATTGATCTGTGCACCCACGGTAATTGAATGCAAATCGTTCCCTCGTTTCTAATTGGCTGCATTTTAATGGTCTATTTAATTATATTTCAGGGAGCTGGTAAAACTAATGTTGCCTTATTGACAATGATGCGAGAAATCGGTAAACATGTCAATGAAGATGGAACAATTAATGTGGATGAGTTTAAAATTGTTTATATTGCACCCATGAGATCTCTTGTCCAGGAAATGGTGGGAAATTTTTCTAAGGTGAGTTTATTTTCATTATTTTAATTTTTATACTTGCATAATGAAGTATTCTGCACCCTGCTAATAATCTGTAAATTGCAAATCTTTTTTCGACTTGCAGAGACTGGGGTCCTACAAATTGGTCGTATCTGAATTGACGGGAGACACGCAATTAAGTCGAGATCAGCTAAATGCGACCCAAGTGATTGTTTGCACTCCTGAAAAGTGGGATGTTATCACCAGGAAAGAAAATCGAAGTATTACTTCCGTTGTACGATTGATTATCATTGATGAAGTCCATTTACTTCACGATGAGAGAGGGCCAGTTTTAGAAACTGTCGTAGCTAGAGCTATGCGATCTGTAAGAGTTCAAGAATCCCATTCAATTAATTTACCTTTACCTATTTTGGAATCCATATTAATTGTACCATTGTTTCATATTTTTAGGTTTCACAAGAAGGTGATATTCGTATTGTTGGACTTTCGGCTACTCTCCCCAATTACAGGGACGTTGCATATTTTTTGAAAGTGGATCTGGCCACTGGTCTGTTCTTCTTTGACAATAGTTTCCGACCCGTACCTTTGGAACAACAATACATCGGAGTAACGGAGAAGAAAGCTCTGAAGAGATACCAAATAACAAATGAAATTGTGTACGAGAAGGTGATGGAACATGCTGGAAAAAATCAAGTTCTGATATTTGTCCATTCCCGAAAAGAAACTGGAAAGACAGCAAGAACATTACGGGATATGTGCTTAGAAAAGGATACCCTCGGACAGTTCCTAAGAGAGGGAAGTGCTTCCATGGAAGTCTTGAGAAAAGAATCAGAAGAAGTTAAAAATTCCGAACTCAAGGATTTGTTACCGTATGGATTTGCAATCCATCACGCAGGAATGACTAGAGTTGATCGTACCCTTGTTGAGGATTTGTTCGCAGATCGGCACATCCAGGTTTTGGTGTCAACTGCTACTCTCGCTTGGGGAGTTAATCTTCCGGCTCACACGGTCATCATTAAAGGGACACAGGTAAAAATAAGATTAAGAATATCAGGCTAAATAGATTTAAAAAATACTTAATAGTGTTAACATCCCAAATGGAATGATTCTTTGCTTTTTTCAAAACATTTCGGAATTAAGTATTTAATTTTTGCAGGTATATAATCCTGAGAAAGGTCGCTGGGTCGAATTAGGAGCTCTAGATGTTCTTCAAATGCTTGGTCGTGCCGGGCGTCCTCAATATGACACTAAAGGGGAGGGAATCTTGATCACTAATCATTCTGAACTTCGATATTACTTGTCTCTGCTGAATCAACAGCTTCCAATAGAGTCTCAGTTGGTAGCTAAATTACCAGATCTTCTCAATGCCGAAGTTGTGAATGGATCCATTCAAACGGTGAAAGATGCTGTGGAATGGTTGAAATACACATACTACTACGTGCGATCCATGAAGGCACCTCAGACTTACCATGTGGACTCTATTGACGATGATAAGCTGCTTACGGCTCATCGAGCGAATTTAATTCACACTGCTGCTGTAAAATTGGACAAATGTGGTCTAATTCGATACGACAGGACAAGCGGGTCATTCGTGCCTACTGAAATCGGTCGAATTTCTTCCCACTATTACATCACTTGTGATACGGTATATATACGATGCGTTTTATTGGGTCATTATATTCTAAAGTTTCGGAGTAGTTTCCTAGTTTCATGCTAACTTAAATTTAAATTTTGAATGATTTTGTTTCCAGATGCAAACTTACAACCAACTATTGAAGCCCCATCTAAGTGAAATTGAACTGCTTCGTGTCTTCTCTCTTTCTGGTGAGTTTAGAAACTTGACAGTAAGAGAAGAAGAAAAGTTAGAGCTTCAGAAGTTGATGGAACGAGTTCCGGTTCCAATAAAAGAAAATGTCGAAGAGGCTTCTGCGAAAGTTTCTATCCTTTTACAAGCCTACATTTCACAGCTGAAGCTGGAAGGGTTTGCTTTAATGGCTGACATGGTATACGTAACACAGTCTGCTGGACGTTTAGTTCGAGCAATTTACGAGATCGTTTTGTCCCGTGGATGGGCTCAACTAGCTGACAAAACCCTCTCCCTGGCAAAAATGGTCGATCGAAGGATGTGGCAGTCGATGTGTCCTTTGAGACAATTCAAGAAGATTCCCGAAGAAGTTGTCAAGAAAATTGAAAAAAAGTCAATCACGTTTGAACGGTTGTTTGATTTAAATCCTTTGGAATTGGGCGAATTGATCCGTATTCCGAAATTGGGAAAAACGATTCACAAGTTCATTCATCATTTACCAAAAGTTGACCTTTCCTGTACGATTCAGCCCATCACCCGATCTACCCTGAAAGTGGAATTGGCCATAACTCCAGATTTTGAATGGGACGAGAAAATTCATGGAGGGTCGGTTGCATTTTGGATTGTCGTTGAAGATGTTGATACAGAAGTTATCCTTCATCACGAGTACTTCCTTCTTAAGAAGAAATTTCGAGCGGATGAACACGTTGTGAAGTTTTATGTCCCGATCTTCGAGCCTTTACCTCCACAATATTTTATCAGAGTGGTTTCTGATCGATGGATTGGATCTGAAACAATTTTACCAGTTTCATTCCGTCATCTCATTTTGCCAGAAAAGAATCCTCCTCCCACAGAGCTTCTGGATTTGCAACCTCTTCCCATTTCTGCTTTGAGAAATGCTGCCTATGAACTTCTTTACAAGGAGATGAATCAATTTAATCCCATCCAAACTCAAGTTTTCAATGCAGTCTACAATTCGGATGAAAATGTTTTGATTGGAGCACCACCAGGGTCCGGGAAGACAATGATAGCTGAATTTGCTCTCATGCGGTTGTTTTCTACTGTTGGACGACAAGGAGAGGACCATTGCGTGTATATTAGTCCTAAAGAGGTACCAAAATCCAGATGTATTATGCGTAAATGCATTGATTAATTGATGGATTTATATTGATTCAATTCAAGTTGTAGTTGTAGCTAATTGTTTTTGTTCATTTGTAGGAACTTGCCGAAATTATGTATGCAGATTGGAGTGAGAAGTTTGGTAAACTTGGGAGAAAAGTCATTCTTTTGACCGGAGAAACAGGAACTGACCTTAAATTGTTGGCTAAAGGAAACATCGTTATCAGCACACCAGAGAAATGGGATGTCTTGTCTCGGCGATGGAAACAGAGGAAGAATGTTCAGAATGTTAATTTATTCATTATTGATGACCTTCAGCTGATTGGAGGAGAGGAGGGCCCGATTGTTGAAATTATATGTTCTAGAATGCGATACATCGCATCTCAAACAGAACGACCGATTCGGATTGTCGCTCTCTCAACTTCCCTCAGCAATGCTCGAGATATATCCCAATGGCTGGGTTGCGCACCTACACATACTTTCAATTTCCATCCTTCGGTGAGACCACTCCCGATGGAGTTACACATTCAGGGATACAACATCTCTCACAATGCGTCCAGACTTGCTGCGATGTCGAAGCCAGTTTACAATGCTATTGCCAAGTTATCTCCAGAAAAACCTGTGATCATCTTCGTTCCCTCGAGGAAGCTTGCTAAGCTTACGGCGATTGATATCATCAGTTATGCAGAAATGGACGAAAAACAGGGTAGATTTTTACTCCTCAATGAATCAGAACTTCGAGGTGTGTTCGAGAAAATTCAGGACGATACATTGAGAGGAACACTTGGTCAGGGTGTTGCATACTTACATGAAGGGACATCCCCAACGGATCGTCACATTGTTTCTACACTCTTTAAGTCGGGAGCTATCCAGGTAATATTTATTTTGTAGTTTGTGGTAATCAGCATCAGGCACTATGTGTCTATTACCTAATATCAATGACAGTAGTACCGAATATCACTAATTTTTGTTTGATTCTTTATTGACGTGTCGAAAAGGTTCATAACTTTATCTGTTCATTCTGTTTTAGGTTGTTGTTGCGACAAGGAGCATGTGCTGGAATATCAGTTTCCATTGCCATCTTGTTATAATAATGGATTCTCAAAATTACAATGGTAAAATTCATGCTTATGAAGATTACGCTGTAACGGATGTATTGCGAATGGTTGGAAGAGCCTGCAGACCTTTGGATGATGATGATTCGAAGTGCGTCCTCATGTGTCAGACATCGAAGAAAGAGTTTTTCAAAAAGTTCTTGAATGATCCACTTCCGGTGGAAAGCCATTTGGATCATTGTCTCCATGATCATTTCAATGCCGAAATCGTAACAAAGACGATAGAAAATAAACAAGACGCTGTAGACTACTTGACTTGGACATTCCTGTACCGACGAATGACTCAAAATCCAAATTACTACAATTTACAAGGAGTGACTCATCGGCATTTGTCAGATCACTTGTCCGAATTGGTGGAGAATACGTTGAATGATCTGGAGCAGTCTAAATGTATTTCAGTAGAGGAGGATATGGATACTAGTCCATTGAATTTGGGAATGATCGCTGCGTACTATTACATCAATTACACCACCATTGAGTTGTTCAGTATGTCTTTGACAGCCAAGACGAAGTTAAGGGGGCTACTGGATATTGTTAGCTCGTCCTATGAGTATTCTACATTACCTATTCGCCATCACGAGGACAATGTTCTACAAGCATTAGCCACCAAATTGCCCAACAAACCTTCGTCTACCTCTTCTCAGATTCGATTTACAGATCCGAACGTCAAGGCGAATGTCTTGCTGCAGGCTCATTTGTGTCGCATCCAGTTGAGTGCTGAACTCCAACAAGATACTGAAGTTGTTCTCAGCAAGGTTAGTAAATTATAACTTATATAAATTAAATACAAATTTTTAACTACAATGATTTATTAATTATAATACCTATGTATTTTAGGCGATTCGACTTATTCAAGCATGTGTTGATGTGTTGAGTTCAAATGGTTGGTTATCCCCTGCCGTTGCTGCTATGGAGTTCGCACAAATGGTAACCCAAGCTATGTGGTCCAAGGACTCTTACTTGAAGCAGATTCCACATTTTACTTCAGATACTATCAAGCGGTGTTCTGAAAAGGTGAGATTATAGAAATACATATCTGATAAATATTTTTCAAGGTATGCTTTTGATGTTGAATTAAGTTTTAATTTTGATATCAATTTATATTTTAGAGTGTGGAGACAATCTTCGACTTGATGGAGCTGGAAGATGAGGACCGAACCTCAATTCTAGGAAGTTTGTCCGCTACTCAGATGAGTGATGTAGCTCGTTTCTGTAACCGATATCCCAATATTGAGTTGGTTTATGAGATTGAGAATAAAGATCGAGTGAAGACTGGTTCGAACGTTAATATATCTGTTCAACTGGAACGAGAGGACGACGTCACAGGCCCCGTTATTGCACCTTACTATCCTCATGTAAGATCCCCCAATACGTCATTATTCTATGCTAGATTTATGAAATGCTCAAGATAATTTTAATGGGTATACTAAATGTGTTTTGTTTCTTGTAATAGAAACGGGAAGAAGGTTGGTGGGTTGTAATTGGTGACCCCAAGACGAATTCATTGTTATCAATCAAGCGGTTGACGCTCCAGCAAAAGGCGAAAGTCAAATTGGATTTCGTGGCACCCAGTGCAGGTTTGTTCCGATTCTGATTCTACTATGTATACTCAAATGTAGTTGTACAAAAGATGGTATTTGACATGTGATTATCAATTTTGTGGTTTTTCAACAGGAGAGCACGGTTACACATTGTACTACATGAGCGATGCTTACATGGGATGTGATCAAGAATACAAGTTCTCTATAAATGTCAGAAGCGGTCGAGACCGAAGAAACGAGTCGGATTCGGAGTAATTCCAACCCTAATTCATTATTACTTCTCCCACTTTAGAGTTTTATAATATTGTAGTACTTATTTGTTTTTACTGGCGTGTGTAGATTTAAAAAATAATTACCATCATTGTGACTAGTTAATATTTTTTGGCCTCATATTATGATGGTCTCAAATGACAGGCATTGTTGGATATGAAATAAATCTAAAAAAAATATTTATAATCATGTAGATTTTGTTTTCAAACCGTTCGAATTTAATTAAAAAGGATTAATCTATAAAATATATTTATAATAATAACTGTTTCTAACTAGTTGGTAGTTTGGGCTGGAGGAGTCTTTTTAATTGTAGACGATCTGCTTGGAAATGCACCTTTGGCTTTGTTGTTATTATCCCCCTTGTACTTCGATTCTGCCTTTGCTTCGTATGTCTGCCCAATGTAATCTAAATCGAATTGTAAAGTTAATCTGAAGTAGGATGAATGGTTCTGTAATTTAACTGTACGGAATTTAGAATTTACCTATAGCTTCGTCACTGTAAGGCCCAGAGGCTCTCCTGACGAACCGTACTCTCTTGTCCTGAACGAGATCCAAGTTATTTTTCCCAGTGCTATTGTTAGGCTTGGAAGCGGGGTCGTGAGGGGCACCATTTCCAGAAGATGGTGGTTTGTAGCAGTCAAAGTGCCTATCACCCGCATGGTTCGAATCACAATTCGAGTCCCTGGCAGTGCCATTGTTGCCAACAATGACGGAATCCAGCCCACACTCGTTCCCGTCCGAAGTCCCGTCTTTTGCGGAGTCGACTCGGATCATTGGCACGTTTTTCGCGCAAGAGCTTTTTTGGCATCTGTACAGATTGTAAATCGTGGAGTATAGTTGTTAGACTTCAATCCTAATTAAATCCCATAGATTAGAAATTCATGCAATTGTACGAGCTTACAGTTTCTTAGCTTGCTTGATAATCCCGAGGGTTCCGAGGAGTAGTAAGCCACAGACAACTAAGGTAATAATAGCTTGGAAATATTTTGGCACGCGGAGAGATCCTGAGGACACTCCTGGAAACATCAAGGATTTCAATGTCATTTTTTATTAACTTCTTTCATCTTTCCGCTTTGCATTTTGCATGAGCTTATTATTCAAAGATATGTGATTAGTTAATTTTATGAGAACGATGTTTTCCTATAAGATTATGAACCGAGGAAGATTAATAGCTTCCATGTGTCAAACCTCCTTGAAGAGTCTTTCCACGCCAGAACGATCAAAAAGATAATCTTTAAATCTTCTAAACCTCCTCAACTTGATAAACAAGATCTTGGCATTCTGAGCTAAATTAATTTGTCAAATTATCAAACCCTATTTTTCCCATTCGTCGAAATCATGGGATTTGCTCAGGAATAACCGTTTAGCAACGAATAAATCAGTTATGAATTTATTAAACCTCACCATCCTCATCTGAAATCATATCTGCATGAATGCCGTGAAGGTCTTCTAAGGATTTATCACTAACGAAACTGGTAGCACTGCCACCACCACTCCCACTTCCAAGTTCCGATAATAAACTGTCCAAAATCAGGCTACCGTTCCCTCCAGCCATAATTACAGGGGTTCGATGAAATTCGACGAGTCTTGTCGACACTATATCGACGAGTTTCGATTTGGGAATTGGGGTTCCAGGAACTTTTTAAACACGCTTCGGATTTTTAAGATTCCGAACACTTGTTAAAACTTGGAGAGTTAATATTCTAACTGTTGCGTAATGATTGGGACTAGGACATGATGTTGACTGTGGATAATATTCTGGCAATTGCCCGAGTAAAGAGTACTTGGCCAACTTGTTCTTATTGTCAATTTGGGAGCAGTTTCTTGGGTGAGATCCGAATCTTTTAATCTGTTCGTATTCTTATTCTTGGCCTATCAGTGATCTTGTGGGGATACGGAGGTATCATCTTATCATTACATCATCATTATCAGCATCCAATCTCCTAATCACGAAATGAACCCCTATCTAGAGATCCCCCTTTGGGAGTTTTTAACTATAGGCCAGTTCCAGTTTCTATTTTTGCATTGTACGGGACGGTTTTAGCTTTTTAATGGCTATTCTAACCTTTATGTAATATTTGCAAGAGACTTTAGTTTAAACTGTCAAGACGGTATAAGTAGTTTTGTAGTTTTAATAGACTTGTGACAAGATATGCTCCTTCTTTTATACGACAGTCCAATACTTGGCAACAACAAAACAATTCTACCCAGATTTTTTGTTACACGGGTTGAGGGGATTTATATTGCAGGGTCTTCATCTCATTATTTACTGTTTCTAAATCGTTGAAATAATTTAAAATTGCTATACATCATGGGAATAGATATTCCTCTGCTTTGAAATATGGGTGGGGCTCTATTCCGGGTTGTATTGTATTGTTGTATCATTGATCATAGTCACCCTTAAAAACAATTTCAAACAATCAAAACCAGAATAGTTTATCGTCACACAATTTTAAACCGAATTAAAAAAATTAATTTTTTAATAAAAAAACCTATTTAAATTTTACGATACTTCTAACTGACAAAATCTATTCCCTTTAATTGCTTCTTACCTATTCGAACCGTCAAAAAGTGATAAGGATATTGAAGATTTTTTTATATAGGAGTGGGGCATAATTCATTGGGTACTTATTTCGGGAGGTTTTAATCTTGAAGATTTCTATCAGGGTTCACTTAAAACCCGTCAAAACGTCTAGAATCTCATGGTTTGTCGGAGCGTTTAAATTAAAACTCTGACAGCGTTTTTATCGCAATTCTAAACGTTTGAACTCTAAAATAACAAGCGTCCTAAAAGGTATATCCTCCTCTGAAACACCCTGTAAATAGTTGTAATGGAATAAAGACAGTGCCCGTGGCAGTAGATAATTTATTGCGTTACTGTTCTACTTATTTCCCTCAGTTAAGACGATGGGACACTGGAAACGTGTTGAGAAGACTCAAGAATCGGGATTTGGACGGAGAGGAGAGGACATTAATCCGATTTCATTTATTCGGCAGAGGAACAACATTTATTTACGTTCCCCATACAGTTTTTGGCTCCGTTTTTGCTGATTTTGACAGGCAAGCCCAATCTCGAGGACTTAACTACGTTGCAAATTCAAGAGTTCAGTCGAAAGGACAAGACAAAATGTCTCCTCATGTTTTTCGAAATCTCGTGTAGGAATGCACTAAAGACATGCAAAATAGTTAAATAAGTTTGTCTCCCAACAAACTCCGTTTTGGCACTCTCCATTTAGTTGACACTATTTCAAGCTCTTTGTTAAAGTGTCAACCTCCTCGACAAAAATGCATTTCACATTTAGTAGCAACGATCGGATGGGTTTTCGCTTCCCCTTTGCCAATTTAACCTCAAAAATAGACGGATTTTTAATTGGAAACATGGTTCTAAAATTAGATTTTTATAGAGCGATTGTGGTACTGACAGAGCAGAATATAATCGGTTGGAGAAATTTAGAATCAATCATCAGATTGTTTTTATTCGTGTTCTATTGTTGTTTTTACATCGGATTCGTAATGTTAACGACTACAAGAAATTGACATTTTTCTACGATATAAAAGAACATACTTATCCCTATTTAAAATGTAGTATGCAAGTCCCGACTAATGAGGAATTGGGGAATAAAATGCCTTGAGATTTAATTGGCTTCTTGTCAACTTTTGGGCGATGAGGGTTTAAAGGTTTTAAATCGGTGTGGTCTCTTCCCTTCGTCAAAAGACGAGCTGTTTCTTTGTTTCTTAGGCTTCTTTCAGCAGATCTTTAGAATTTTTCGTTCAATTTTGATACGGTTTTCGAGTCTAATCAATTAAAACTAAAAGACTGGTTCTTTTTGTTGGTAAGATCAGGATTTTAAATAAGTTTAAAGGTCAGTAGGATTCATTATGTCGGGATTTGCAAAGAAGTTCAAGATCAAGACCTTGTGGGATGAACAAGGACTCTTTAAGTTCTGAATGCAAAAAGAGGTATTTAAAACGAAAGTGAAGGATGAATTTAAATAAATATCAAAAGACTCCTTGTGCCTTGTCTTGCCTTAAAAACTGCCAAAAAGACTCTTATTCTTTTCTTATTAAAGATCAATTTTAACTCCGGTATTACTCCGAAATTAGCTTAAAGGTTGGCTATATGCACATACGGATGAAGTTGTAGTGTGAATAAAACGAAAATTTCGATTATTGTAGAATTTATATTTATTTATTTTAATTTGTTTGGTTGAGCGTTAGAATTAAATATCCATACAAATTTAATTTATTTAAATATTCATGTAGGTAAACGTAAATGTGGACAGCAAGTTAGTGTGCACATCAAAATTCAGTTCTTGTTCTAACGTAAACTACTTTTCATTAGCGAGTAAATCATATTGTGTATTTATAATCTAATAGTATTAAAATTTATGTCTAATAAATATATTCCTCTATAAAATTCTAATTTAATCAAAATTAATTTGCTAACAACGACAAGAACAAGTATTTAGGTAACTTTGTTTTTTCAACTCTTTCCCTTCACTTATTGTTACAAGCGCCTATGCAACGAAATTAACTATCATTCTAACCTAACGCTAGTTTTTTTGTCCAGTTTTTTTGTCAATTACAATTTTCTAAACAGAATTTAAGCATCTAAAGTAAATGGTATAATAGTCTCTATTCTATACGATATTGCATTTTATATAAATCAAAGACGATCTTTCCTAGAAACTAAGAATATTGAGCAAAATTAACCTCCTTGACCCCGTTTCTGATCACATCTTCAAATTCCCGTCTCGGTCCAAAAAACCACTCCGTTTTTCCGTCTCCAGTCTCTCTCGGCCTTCGAGCCTCCTTCAAATGAACGTGAATCAGATTCTCGGTCAAAAACCGAAACGGGGTTTCCACCGAGAATACAATCTGATACGTCTCCTTATTATTGTTCTCCTGAACTTTGACCCTTCGGTCTGGTAATTCCTTAGACATCCCGATCTTATAGTGACCCTTATCTCCCTTAGGATTCGGATTGTCCTTAAGTTCGTACATGTAAATGTGTCCTGGTCCATCGGTAAGGGTGGGACCCTTGCTGAGCCGAATTCGGGCATCGGGGCTCAACCACTGAGGGCCCTCTTCCTTGGCCCTTGTCCTCTCGGCTTCGGTGAGGGGGCAAGTGCTTCGGTAATGATCCGGGCTTTTGCAGACGCTGCAAAAGTACCGTCTTGAGCTATTCGGGTTTTTGGAATAACAGGTGCTTTCCAAGTGCCCGTACTTGTGACAGGAGTCACAGAAATTCTTGACATGGTCCTTGGAACGAGGTTCAAGACTTGCTTTTATTTTGGTTACAATCGGTGTCGATTCATGGAAATCCCCTGCCCCGGACTCGACCAGTTTTAGGTGGGGGTTGTTTTTCAGGAAATCGGATGGGGGTAGGTTTTGTGGGATCGGGATCAGTTGATCCGCATTGCTTTTAGCCCTGATCCCGGGTGACTTGGGTTTCGTCAAGACAATTTTTGAGCTAGATTGAGATTCTTCAGTCTTTTTTGGCTTTGGTATTGGTTTTAGTATCACAGTTTTATCGGTTTTAGACAGAGGTTTTTGGATCGGATCTTGTCTTTTGGAAGCGAGGGTACTGAAGTCGGATTTTTTGACCCCGAGGTCAACAGGCCCATGACTAGTCCCACCGGCTTTTATGTTACTTTTGCCATTTACATGAACACGGGTGTCAGAGGATATACTATTATGGGTTTTACAGGTAAGTCTATTATGGCCGGCCAGGCCACATGAAGAACAGACCATTGTCAAATAAACTATTTTATTTTTTACTAATAGTGTTTTACTCTTTTACTATCTGTTGGAGTTAGTTATTTTAATCTTGTTATTTTTGTTACTAAATATTGTTATTTTTGATTAATATTTATTTTTGCCAATAATTATTCTTCACGTGTGTACTGTTTATGTGAAGAACAGTAGGAAAGAGCAGGTTTCAACTTGATTTAAAAGGATACGTATACACGTATGAATAGAGAGATGATAGGGGAAGTGAGAGAAAAAAGGGTTAAAACTTTAACACCATGCATATGACTATACAGTTGCATAAGATCCATTCATAAAGACCTTTAATTAATGCTATTTAATGGAACTAGTAAGATGGCTAGGTTTAACCCATACGGGTTTGCATATTAATCATAGAATAGTACAAGTGTTGCAGATGAATTATAATATAATTCGGACTACAACCAATCGGAAATCTGCTATAAGGAGGCCGTGTTTTATGTGTGGTCCGTATTTGAACCCAATATTCTGAAGTTGAGTCAGGTTAGGATGAATATGTAAAGCTATATAGCATGGATTTATTTCAATATTGCTTTTGTTGCAAACGTATGTAATGTTATATATCAAGACCTGCACTGACTCATTTGTTATGATGACTGGATTTTTGCTAAATAAATGATTAAAAAACTAGCAATTTTAGGGTTAGAGAGCCACTTGCTCTTAATCATGAACTTATTAAGTCATTCAAGATAATCAATCAACTCAAACCTAAGTATTCCCTCAAGTAAGTTAGAATGGCGAATTTCGGATCTACGATTAAACACTGTATAGTCAAATTAATTAAAATTGCATTCCCATTTTAGAAATAGTAAAATTTCTTAAGACCATTTTAAAATTTAAATATACATTCTTTTGTGTAATTTGCACCTAATCATCCTATAATTACACTCTTATAAATTTATCATGGGGATTATGTGAAGCCTATAATATTCATGAATGATAATGATCAGTCATATCATCCCTGGCCCTATCCTTAAAGTCTGAAATTTACTTTAAAATAATACAGAGGCAATATTAACAAAATAAAACAATTTTTAAAACATGACGGTGATAGATCCGTCCCTCTGTTTTCAGACTGGGTATCTTCAATCAACTTCAGTGCTGCGCGAGAGAGATAGAGTTAATATAATCGCTGCATAGCTCGGTGCCCTATTCCTATCGACTTCGCATAGCTAGGTACCCTACCCATTCCTACCTCACATAGATCGGATCGATTCCCATGAACCCAATAGTGAACTGATGAAAGATCTACGAATATTTTGCTTTCCGCCTTGACCATCCGGACTGGTTGGTTGGTTGGTTAGGTTAGGTTAGGTTAGGTTAGGTTAGGTTAGGTTAGGTTAGGTTAGGTTAGGTTAGGTTAGGTTAGGTTAGGTTAGGTTAGGTTAGGTTAGGTTAGGTTAGGTTAGGTTAGGTTAGGTTAGGTTGGGTTGGGTTGGGTTGGGTTTGGGTTAGGTTAGGTTAGGTTGGGTTAGGTTGGATTAGGTTAGGTTAGGTTAGGTTAGGTTCGGTTAGGTTAGGTTAGGTTGGGTTGGGTTGGGTTGGGTTGGGTTGGGTTGGGTTAGGTTAGGTTAGGTTGGGTTAGGTTAGGTTGGATTAGGTTAGGTCACGTTAGGTTAGGTTAGGTTAGGTTAGGTTGGGTTGGGTTGGGTTAGGTTGGGTTAGGTTAGGTTAGGTTAGGTTAGTTCACGTTAGGTTAGGTTAGGTTAGGTTAGGTTAGGTTAGGTTGGGTTGGGTTAGGTTAGGTTAGGTTAGGTTGGGTTGGGTTAGGTTAGGTTGGATTAGGTTAGGTCACGTTAGGTTAGGTTAGGTTAGGTTAGGTTGGGTTGGGTTGGGTTGGGTTGGGTTGGGTTGGGTTAGGTTAGGTTAGGTTAGGTTAGGTTAGGTTAGGTTAGGTTAGGTCACGTTAGGTTAGGTTAGGTTAGGTTAGGTTAGGTTAGGTTAGGGTAGGTTAGGTTCTAGGTTAGGTTAGGTTAGATTACTATCCGGAGAAAGAAGGCAAAGCGTTATTCTGCTGTAGTGCTTGAATATTAGGAATGAGTAGATACAAATCTATAAAGTCCAATTATATTCAGACATTTTGGTTCGAGTACGACATGGGTCATTCTAAAGTTCGTGGGAGTTGAGTATAAATGTCATTCAAAATATAATCTAGGTATTAGCGTCCATTCAAGATGTCATAAATATGTCTGTCTGTAGATTATGAGATAATATGTTGAATTGATAGAGAGTGGAATGAACTAGGATTAGTCTGTTGTAAAGATATAGAATATTCAAGGTTTTAGGGAATTTTCCCATATTAGGTTGATCGGTAATTGTTATAATTTTTTTGTTAGAATATGAATCACGCCCAGTCGGTCTTAGAGAGTTTTTACTTCTCCTGTAACTTGTAATTGATTTACTATTGTTATACATTCTAATTTAATTGACTCGTTAAATTCTACTATTCGCAACGCTATGCTTTTAATTACATGAAATCATATAAAATCAGTAAAATCATAAATGCCAGCCCGATTTACAGTTCACGGTATATTTTAGGAGAACACGGATTCTCAGGAAATGCAAAATCTCGCCAAAGGGCCGTTAGCCCTTAAAAACCTTTTCGTACCATTTGCAAAGGCCGTACGAAGTTGTGGTAGCAAGATGCTGCTAAAATTACAACATTTAAGATATCTACAATTTTCTTCTCATACTATTTGATCAAATGTTGCAATTTTAATTAAAAATCAGTAGTATTAAAATGAAGAGTAGTTGCGCCCATTATTTATGCGATTGATTTACATGTACCATTATTTCTGCTACTATTTTTTGAGTTAACCGAAATAACATTAAAATAAATATGCTGTTTAAAATTGTTTGGAACCGAAATATTTTGAATTTATAATATGTATGAATTCAAAATACAATAAATAATTTTTAAGGTTCCTCAGGGTAGTGGTAGTGGATGGATTGCAAGATTACAATCGATAATCATATGTCACAAGGGCGAAATAAAACAAGGATTTATTAAAACCATTTATCGATTTAGTATTGAAAACAATGTCTACTTGCACTTTTAAAAATGAAATCAGTTCTGCAAATACTCATAATGCCATTTTACAGCTTATTTATTATGATACATCACCAGTTAATATAAAGCAAATACAACGGTATATGAATCCTGTTAGTAAAAACAGACCCCATTGTCTCGTATTTTGATGGTTTTACATAACGAATTGCATAAGATAATGCGAATTTCTAATTCTCTCAATCACAAAGTACGACTCAAGGCCAAATTCCAATGTCTTCGTCGTTTACTTTCGAAATGGGTTCCATATAATCAACAATAGAAGTACGGAATTCCAAGCATCCAGTTTCGCTCAGGCTTTGGAAATGTGTCGACTTGCCCTTCCAATCGGAATAGGGCTCTTGCTCCTAGTCTGTGCCCTTAATTACTTCTCAACCTCAATTACAAATGAGCTCCAGGGTAAGTCTCTTTGATATTTAACAAAAAACCCGACCAAAAATGATCAAAATCGACATATTCATGCTATTTTTTTTTAGAACTTGAAGAGCTACAACTCGCAGATGAAAAACCCACGGAACCAGCAACTCCCGTAATAAAAGTAACTGCCCCTATCCCAGTCACCAAAGGGAAGTTAATCCCAAGGGAACAAGTTGAGGAAACTTCTGACGGAACTGGGAACTCTTTGAAACGACGAGTTGTCAGAAGTCCTGGTAAGCCAGACCCCAAGAAGAAGCAACAGGGCAAAAAAGCCCCTGGCAAAGCAACCCCGAAGGGACGGGGCGCCAAACCGAAGGGCAAGGGTCGCGCCGTTGACGCTGCTACAACTGAAGCGGCTGAAACTGAAACAACCACTGCTGCAGCAGAGGGCGACGCTGAGGCGACAACTGCAGCGGCAGAGGGCGATGCGGACGCGACAACTTCCGCGGACGAAGAAAGCACTACCGAGGGATCGAGCGACACGGCCGAAACCTCTACGGTCAGCGAAGATGCTTCAACGGTCGAACCCACAACCGAAAAACCCAAGGGCCGGTCAGCCAAGGGCAAAGGTAAAAAACCAGAGGGCCGAGGAACGAAGGGAGCCGAGAAACCTAAAGGTCGAGAGATCAAACCAGCCCCCAAGCCTGGGAAGAAGCCCCCTTCCAAAGTCGTTGGACGAACTACGAAGGACAAGAAGAAGGGGAAGGGCCGAAGCATGGACGCTGCAGCGACGGAAGCGTCTGCCGCTGATTTTGCTCCTGAAGCAGGACCATCTGCAGATCCGATCATTACGGCTGATCCAACCATCGAATCTGCCCCCACGGGTGAGGCAGGGCACACGACAGACGATGCCCCAGCTGAACACAAGGGAAGAGGGATGGGGAAGGGCAAAAAGGGCGACAAGAAGCCGGAGGGCAGGGGCAGCAAGGGCACCGCGGGGGATGCGAAAGGGAAAGGCAGAGGGGCCAAAAAACCGGAACACAAAGGAAAGAAGCCAGAGGGGCGAGGAACGAAGGGCGCCGAGAAACCGAAAGGTCGGGAAATAAAGCCGGCACCCAAACCGGGGAAAAAGCCGCCTTCCAAAGTCGTTGGACGAACGACGAAGAAGAAGGGGAAAGGACGAGGTATGGACGCTGCAGTTACAACGACCGAAGCAACAGCCGTGACGACGGGGGAGTCCACTGGTGAAACCACTGCCCCGACCACCGAAACAAGCGACTCAAGCACCGCAGCCGACTCATCCGGATCTGTAACCACCGAAGCTTCGGCAGCAGAAACGACGGAAGCAGCAGCTGAAACACCCACTGAAGCTCCTACAGAAGCAACAACTGCGAAGCCCAAAGGCCGATCCGTAAAGGGGGGCAAGGGCAAGAAACCAGAGGGTAGAGGAACAAAGGGAGCTGAAAAACCTGGAGATATTCCAGCCCCAAAACCAGGAAAAAAGCCCCCTTCTAAGGTCGTTGGACGAACCGCTAAAGATAAGAAACCGAAGGGCAGGGGTCGGAGTTTTGGTCCGATGGGCCGAGCGGCTGGAGACGCGCCCCAATCGACAGTAGCCCCTGTAGCTGCAGACACAGTAGCCCCTACCGAGCAATCGACCCCTGCTAGTGTCCCTACCACAGGTTCATCAGATACGACCGAACTGCCGACAGAATCCCCAACGACGGGGGCAGCTGCGACAGACGAGTCGGCAAGTGACGGAAGTACGGTAGCCCCATCCGGAGGGGGGTCAACTGAGAAACCTAAGGACGGTCGACGATATGGTCATGGTAAGCACGGTGGGCCTGATGGTCCACCATGGGGTGGGAAACCCCCTCCAGGTCATATGGGCGAACATGGACAACAGGGTAAATGGAAAGGTCAGAACCATAATGGCGGTCAACAAGGTGGACCAGGATCAGGAAATGGTGACCATCCACGACCAGGGCATGGTGGACATAACGGAGATGGGGGTCATGGTGGACATAACGGAGATGGGGGTCAATTTAAGGGTGGACACCCAGGTCAAAATGGGCAGGGGAAACACTCGGGGCATAATGGACCAGGGAACCAATCGGGGCGCAACGGACCGGGGAAACAACCGGGGCATAATGGGCACCCCGGGGAGGGCGGTTCCGGAGGGCATCAAGGGAAATTCGGAAATGGTAACCCAAATCATTCTGGCGGTGGGGGTATGCACGATGGGCAAGCGGGAAGAAGTAAAGGGCCCGGGGGTCCAGGGGGTCACGGTGGAAAGTTCAACGGTAAAAAGCCCGGTGTAGCTCCGCATGTTGAACCTGTTGAGCCGGTTGCATAGGTTAACTAACAACAATATTTTAGTCCATACACAACTCAACCGAAATTGGAACACTAAAATCAAATAAAAATCTTTTGTAATCAACTGTAATGTTTTATAAGTATTTAGCCTTTTTTATTCATGCCAAAGAAGCGTATAATAAATTCCAGGCTTCACTGCCTTGATTCGAACATGCCCCCACCGATTAACCCGGAATAAAAAGCTGTTTAATTATAACTGAAGGAATTGATGCTGCATATGAGGGTTATCATTTCCGAATAACCTCCGGGCACCACATTTTGCTCATATTTTGTACATCAAATAATGACCTGGTAGGGGCACATTTTCAAAGCACAAGCGATCATCGTTACTTAGGTTTCTCAGTCGACTTGACATTAGTAGAACTCATATGTTCCTCTCGTACTTCCATCAAATTTTCTTTTGCAGTTCCCCATAAATAATTACCCCTGGAAATAATTGAGTAATTAAGAAACATCTAAACTTTGTGATGTTTATTTCAAAAACATGGTGTTTGAACTTAATGGTATCTCCAGGAACGACAATATTTCAAGCCGTCCGTTTCAACAAATCTGGTTACAGATCGATGGATGAGTCGCTTGCAGCGTTTTCGGGCAATGTGGTTTCATCACCGGATGTCCCACACAATTTATTTTCAACAATAACCTGTATCTTTATTACCATATTTATCGAAATGTAATGCAACATTCCTGTTACTTTTACAGTCCCAAATTAGGACGTGTTTTGAAAACTAAATTTAATGTGTAATTAAATTACTTGAATACCTTAGAATTAGAATAATCTCCTCAATTGGAAAACTCAACGCAGATTCCATTTTACGTTCAAACGGTTTGAGACAGGGTAGGATTTGGTCGTCAATCTGTGGGTAACTTGGGATTCGTGTTTTCTCGATGATCGGCGTTGGGTGTCGGCGATGGATAGGCGGGAACCCAGATTCCGGCGCCGCAGCCGTTTCCAATTTACCAATTCGGCTAAGATACTATAAAGTCACAGATAATGATAATTAAGTGTCCTTAATGAACTAATTATGATTTTGAGGGGGGAAATGACTTCAATCCACCGCGTACTTAAATTTTCATCGCGTTATTACAATCCGAAGTCGAAAATTGGATGATAAAGTCATGAGTTTTTGTCTCGAATATGGAATATTACAATCCGAAGTCGAAAATTGGATGATAAAGTCATGAGTTTTTGTCTCGAATATGGAATATTGAATATGTGGATTTATCAATGGAGAGCCTTCTCCAGTTATGTACACAGCTTGCCCCAACTATTTTTTTTGAGGAACCGGACCTTAAAATTCCAATTCTAGAGTGCTAAAAGGTCGGGTTGGAAAAATAAATATTTCGAAAATATTTCGAAACAGTTGCGCCATATCAAAAGGCGCAAAAAATCACAAAATATAGTCCGGAGAACTCATTTATGAACGAAATTGGCCCAATTTTGAACACAGTACGTAACCATCAATTCTCCAGACAGTTTTTTTGTGTTTTTGAAAAAAAAATACCCGAGATATTTAAAAAAACCCGAATTTTCAAATTTTTCTCCGATTTTCTAAAAATGTCAAAAACACTGTCTTTAGTATCGTTTTCTAAGTACTGTGTCAAAACATGGGCCGATTTCGAGCATAAATGAACTCTGTAGACTGTTCCAAAGCTTCAAAATGGCACCAAATGCAGCAATTGGAACCGACTTTGGCCATTTTTTTTAACGTCAGCAAATACAATATACTTAAAAACCACTTGATATTTGTAATCTACGGCGACAAATTGACCGATTTAATTTTTTTTTGAAAATCCGATGAAAATTGACCGAGAAAAAAAATGTCAAAGTTGGCTCCGAAAATGGTGGCACTTATAAAATTTTCGAGTTTTTAAAAAAATCTTTTTTTATAAATCAAAATTAGTTTTTTTGATAGACATACTTCTTAAAGCATATAAACAGTAACTTCGCAGAAGAAATCCGCAAAAAATCGAATTTTTGAAAAAAATCAGAAAATGTTGTCGATTTTCAAATTTTTTTACACCGTAATTTTTAATTTTTGCCTAGTTTCTCTTGAATATTTACATTCTACTAGACTTACTTAAGCAAATAAAAAATATTTTTTGAAAATCTGATGAAAATTGACCGAGAAAAAAAAATGTCAAAGTTGCCTCTGAAAAATGTGGCACTTATAAAATTTTCGAGTTTTTAAAAAAATCTTTTTTTATAAATCAAAATTAGTTTTTTTGATAGACATACTTCTTAAAGCATATAAACAGTAACTCCGTTGAAGAAATCCACTAAAATCAAATTTTTGAAAAAAATCAGAAAATTTTGTAGATTTTAAAATTTTTTTACACCGTAATTTTTAATTTTTCCTAGTTTCTGTTTAATGTTTACATTCTACTAGACCTACTTAAGCAAATAAAAAAAAATTTGTGAAAATCTGATGAAAATTGACCGAGAAAAAAAATGTCAAAGTTAGCCGAAATGAAGGCTTGCTCTGCAAAGAGTTTAAAAAATTATTTTTTCAAACCAAAATTTGGTATCTTGAGAAATGTTCTTATTAAACGTATAAACTCCGAACCAGTTAGGAATTCGTTTGAAACCAATGTTTCGAAATTTTTCGTTTTCACAATGTTCTTAAAAGCAATTTCGGATTTTTCGCACAACAATGTTTGATTGCAACTAACAGAGTTTCAACTCATCACGTCCGAGTTGGCCCACAGGCGACAGGCCCACTACACCAATCATCAGGTGAGCGGATCGGCTTACTGCCCATCTATCTTATTCCTCTATCATTTTTCATCTAATTTTCATTCATTATAGTAGATGTATATAAACTAATGAAACTAATGGGAATTATTGAATACTAAATTTGATAACATAGGTTTAAATTATATACCAATTTTGCCCATCTTCGAACTTAGCCTTTGGTTTTGGCCTGACCCTAAGTGTATCAAATTTTAGAAGATATAAGTTAGCGCTAACGGAAGTTATCGAGTCCACAGACCGACAGACGGACAGACAACGGCATCCATATAAGCCCTGCATAGCAACGTGCCACCTTATTCAGAGGCAACTTTGACATTTTTTTTTCTCGGTCAAATTTCATCAGATTTTCAAAAAATAATTTTAATTGGTGTTAGTAATTCTGATAAAATGTAAATAATTAACAGAAATTGGGCAAAAATTAAAAATTACGATGTGAAAAAAATTTGAAAATCGAAAAAATTTTAAGATTTTTTTTTCAAAAATTAGATTTTAGTGGATTTCTTTAACTAAGTTACTGTCTATATGCTTTAAGAAAGTACTATCAAGAAAATGAATTTAAATTTAAAAAGATGTTTTTTCAAAAATTTGATTTTAGTGGATTTCTTCAACGGAGTTACTGTTTATATGCTTTAAGAAGTATGTCTATCAAGAAAATGAATTTAAATTTTAAAAAAATCAAAAACTAAAAATTTTACAAGTGCCACATTTTTCAGACGCAACTTTGACATTTTTTTTTCTCGGTCAATTTTCATCAGATTTTCAAAAAATATTTTTTATTTGCTTAAGTAAGTCTAGTAGAATGTAAATATTCAAGAGAAACTAGGCAAAAATTAAAAATTACGGTGTAAAAAAATTTGAAAGTCGACAACATTTTCTGATTTTTTTCAAAAATTCGATTTTTTGCGGATTGCTTCTGCGGAGTTACTGTTTATATGCTTTAAGAAGTATGTCTATCAAAAAAACTAATTTTGATTTATAAAAAAAGATTTTTTTAAAAACTCGAAAATTTTATAAGTGCCACATTTTTCAGAGGCAACTTTGACATTTTTTTTTCTCGGTCAATTTTCATCAGATTTTCAAAAAATATTTTTTATTTGCTTAAGTAAGTCTAGTAGAATGTAAATATTCAAGAGAAACTAGGCAAAAATTAAAAATTACGGTGTAAAAAAATTTGAAAGTCGACAACATTTTCTGATTTTTTTCAAAAATTCGATTTTTTGCGGATTGCTTCTGCGGAGTTACTGTTTATATGCTTTAAGAAGTATGTCTATCAAAAAAACTAATTTTGATTTATAAAAAAAGATTTTTTTAAAAACTCGAAAATTTTATAAGTGCCACATTTTTCAGAGGCAACTTTGACATTTTTTTTTCTCGGTCAATTTTCATCAGATTTTCAAAAAATATTTTTTATTTGCTTAAGTAAGTCTAGTAGAATGTAAATATTCAAGAGAAACTAGGCAAAAATTAAAAATTACGGTGTAAAAAAATTTGAAAATCGACAACATTTTCTGATTTTTTTCAAAAATTCGATTTTTTGCGGATTTCTTCTGCGAAGTTACTGTTTATATGCTTTAAGAAGTATGTCTATCAAAAAAACTAATTTTGATTTATAAAAAAAGATTTTTTTAAAAACTCGAAAATTTTATAAGTGCCACCATTTTCGGAGCCAACTTTGACATTTTTTTTCTCGGTCAATTTTCATCGGATTTTCAAAAAAAAATTAAATCGGTCAATTTGTCGCCGTAGATTACAAATATCAAGTGGTTTTTAAGTATATTGTATTTGCTGACGTTAAAAAAAATGGCCAAAGTCGGTTCCAATTGCTGCATTTGGTGCCATTTTGAAGCTTTGGAACAGTCTACAGAGTTCATTTATGCTCGAAATCGGCCCATGTTTTGACACAGTACTTAGAAAACGATACTAAAGACAGTGTTTTTGACATTTTTAGAAAATCGGAGAAAAATTTGAAAATTCGGGTTTTTTTAAATATCTCGGGTATTTTTTTTTCAAAAACACAAAAAAACTGTCTGGAGAATTGATGGTTACGTACTGTGTTCAAAATTGGGCCAATTTCGTTCATAAATGAGTTCTCCGGACTATATTTTGTGATTTTTTGCGCCTTTTGATATGGCGCAACTGTTTCGAAATATTTTCGAAATATTTATTTTTCCAACCCGACCTTTTACCACTCTAGAATTGGAATTTTAAGGTCCGGTTCCTCAAAAAAAATAGTTGGGGCAAGCTGTGTACATAACTGGAGAAGGCTCTCCATTGATAAATCCACATATTCAATATTCCATATTCGAGACAAAAACTCATGACTTTATCATCCAATTTTCGACTTCGGATTGTAATATTCCATATTCGAGACAAAAACTCATGACTTTATCATCCAATTTTCGACTTCGGATTGTAATAACGCGATGAAAATTTAAGTACGCGGTGGATTGAAGTCATTTCCCCCCTCAAAATCATAATTAGTTCATTAAGGACACTTAATTATCATTATCTGTGACTTTATAGTATCTTAGCCGAATTGGTAAATTGGAAACGGCTGCGGCGCCGGAATCTGGGTTCCCGCCTATCCATCGCCGACACCCAACGCCGATCATCGAGAAAACACGAATCCCAAGTTACCCACAGATTGACGACCAAATCCTACCCTGGTTTGAGATACAAGAATTTTGAAAGTTTATTCCACGAGGGCTGTTTTCAGTTCGGGTCGGTTATTCCGTCTGATTTATTTCGATAAATATGGTATTATAAATTACAATACATAAACTCGTTTTATAACATTATTCTTATTTTTGAAGGTATCGCGAAAAAAAATAATTCCGACAACGGTATGGAAATAGTCCTCCTAGAGTCAAAAACAGTCCACTGGAACGGGGCTAGTGAAAGAACAGTCCTGGTAAAGCCCGGTTCCGGAAACGGTAAAAACAGAACCAAGGGCCGGGTTGTGACTTTGAATATCAGTAGTCACCAACAAAAGAATTCATCGAGGAGTCGGATTAGTTCAAAAACTCATCGACAGAGTCAAACTAAAACGACCCACAAAGGCCGAACAGTAACATCCGCAAACAAGAAAACGCAAACCGTGTCGAAATCAAAGGGTCGTTCAATGATGACGAAGAACACTAAAACAAAGAAGAAAGCTCAAGGTCGAGTTGGCGTCACAAATAAAATAACTTTAAAGGGACGAAGCGACGAAGTGAGTCAGGAGTTATCGATGGGCTCAAATACTATTCGACATGTTAACTCGTCGATGAGTCGGAGTCAAATGGCTGTAAATGAGGATGTGTCAACATTCGTTAAAGTTCAACAGTCGAACAAGAATGTTACAGACAAGGAGGTATCGACGTCTACAGAGACTGGTACTTTAAAGGGGAACATCTTCACGTCGACCAGTAGTCCACAAGAAAAATTGACAAATCCGAATTCCGCAATGTCGACTAGTGGTCCGACAAACGGAAATGCAGAAGCGTCGACAAGTGGTCCTCAACATAAAACAGCGATTGGGGGTATGTCTACATCGACTAGTCTACCTCTCGAGATCATATCTAAAGCAACTATTGAGACATCACCGAGTAGTTTTTTAGACGAAAAAACAGGAAATGGAGGTCTTATGACATCGACAATTAATTCATTTGAAAACACATCGAAACGGAGCTTTTCAACGTCGACGAGTTATCCTTTAGAAACCACGACAAGAAATAGCCGCTTGGAGACAACATCGACAAGTAGTCCATCTCAGACAATTAAAAGCGGGCGGAATGTTGTATCGACCAAAACTCAACGCGTCGATAAGAGTCAGAATACCATATCGACCAGTGATCATCAACAGGAGCAAGAAACAAATGCTTTGAACGAAACTAACACTTTCAAACGAAAGAGTAGAACGAACAATTCTTCGGTCTTAAAACAACCTAAGATTAAAAAACCACAACCGAAATCAGCAAATCTGTTCGATAACTTGTGGCAGAAATATGACTTTGGAGACAAGATAATTGATGAATCCAAACCCGTCGAAAGTACCGTTTCCAACACCCGGAATAAAAGTCCTAGCCAGGGAGCTGGGGACGACTTGTCACTTAAAAGCAGAACGATGACGTTGTCAACTGTCACCAGTTCCAATTCCAGCAGCAATCGTCACAGTTATCACAACCAGAGCAGAACCACTCGAATCGAAGGCCGAACTTCCGTCCAAAATCATGACATGAATATTACGTTATCCAAACAAGACAAATCCATGACAGAAAACTCTAATAACAGTCGCCAGTTCAATAACTCCCCAATCTTGGAACAAAATTCATCTCAACAAGACAATGGTCACATCCTCGACAAATATTTCGAGAACAATAATCCAAGTTTCAAAACCAACTCCAAGTCCAACAAATCGGGGTCTCCTCAAACGCCGGTATTCAACAACATCGATTTGAGTTGGACAGTTTCCGGTTCGGAAGCCATCCCCCCAAGCGCAAACCCACAGCGTCGGAAGCGTCATGCTGACCCTCAAAACAACAACAAAAACAATATGAAGGGGTGTCCTAAAGAATCGGACAATGTATCCAATTCGGATGGGCGTGGCACGGGGCGATCACGAGCGCGTGCAGTGTCCAAAGGCTGTGGAAACGCTTTGGCAAACGCTTTCAACGGCGTGGAATCGGAAGCGTCGGCGCTTGCTCAGGGATCAGGTCACGCTGAAGCGAATTCGGAGTCGCGAGGTCAAGGGGGGTCCTCAGCGATTTCTGAAGCGAAGGGGGCTGGAAAAGCGACCGGGACGGCCATTTCTAAAGGGGGTGGTTCATCAAAGTCCGTCGCAACAGCAAATGAGGGTGACGCCATAGCCACTTCCATTGCTGAGGATCACAACTCAGGAAATTAAGACATTTTAACTTTTTTCAATTAATTAAATAATTTATATTTTAAAGACGGGAATATAGAGTATATATTTTTATTTGCGTTTTCACCGAAAAATATAGATTCATTGGAAAACGGGAATGCGATTTCTCTTAGCGATAGAATCTGTAATCGTTCGTGGCGTTTTCGAAGAAAAAAATCATCCCGTTCATCGATAAAATTCATATAATTCTAATTTCATAACGATTTAAATATTGCAGTGTAAAAAACAGTTGGGTCATTCCACTCTCAGACTTATACTTTATAGATATACACATGAATTTGAAATTATCGTATCCGAACTCGGTTTTCGAAATATCCTAATCGATATAAGTTATACTATCCTCGGTTTTTGGTAAGTTTTGATTTGGTTGCTCAGCAGAAGCAGACGTCTTCAGGAGCGGTTTGGTCATAAGTTGTGAGGTAAGGTAACTGGAGTCGGCAACCGGAAGTTGTCGGGGTCACATCGTCGTAGGAATCCGAGTCCGGGTTTAGAACCGTGGACTCCATGATTTCTCCGACGAGGCAACGAAAGGCTGCTTCCACGTTATTCGACTCTTTGGCAGAAGTTTCGAAGAAGGAGAGGCTCAGCTTTGTCGCCAAATTCTGTCGACACAATTACAAAATTAGTGACAAATTCTTTCTTAAATATATTCGACCAATAATAAATAATACCCCCTAGGGAGATTGTTTGAAATCCTGACGGGATATGAGAAGTAAATTTTGGACAATGCTGACAGAATAGAGAGGGTGAGGGGTTATTCTGGGGGTCTTATTCTACTATCCAACAAGGGAATTGCTTGAAACTTTTGTCATATATGTGAAAGTCTTATGATTATGAACAATGAAAATCGAAAAATTAGCTGCCCTAAATGAGGTTAGATGTTAGAAAATGACGATTAAAAAAATCATCCCAATTGACTTTTTCAACCGCCCTTAAAACAACGACTATTGATCCAATTTTCGAAATGATTAAACTTTTCTTAACGCGAGAGTTTTTGTTAAAAAATGAATTTATAAATTTTGAGAAAACAAATAAAAAAAGAACTTCCAATCACTTCGAAGAGATTCAAAGTTTAAAAATATTAAAAATTAGATGTTTATAATTCTTGAAAACAAGTATTTGGCATTCAAAAAGTTTAAATTTTCGGTTTATTTAAGTTATTTTTTATATCCCTCAATTTTTTAAACATTTTTTAGTCATAATCAGTTAATGCATCTCATTTTTCGATTTTTATTGTTGATTTTTCATCAGACTATTAAATTAAAGTTTCAAGGAATTCCCTTGTAAGTGTTCGAGTTTCAATGACAATTCTACTGACCTTGCCCTGTCTCTGTGACACCATCCGATGATCCTCCTCCACGTCCACCTTGTTTCCGAGCAGAATTCTGGCCGATTGTGGATGTCCGTAGTCGTCGACGAATTTGAGCCAATTGTCGACAGAGACGAATGAGGAGGTGTCCGTGACATCGTAAACTAGCATGACACCCTGGGCATTCCGCACGCAATTTGTTGCCACTGACCGGAACTTCTCTTGCCCAACTGTGTCCCACTGAAAGGTACATTAATTTTATCAGTTTACCATTTTTTTAGATTTTTTAAACAACTCCAAATACTATGGTTTACAATTACAACTGCAAATAAGCAACTTACAATGTTTAACTTGATAAGTTTTCCACCCATTTCCATCATTCGGAAGCACTTTAATTTTAAAAATACTGATAGATCAATTTCCTTATGCAAGTTATTTGCGTTACTTTTTAATAACAGATTTTTATAATTAACTCACAACATCACAGCCAGTAGTGGCAATCACATCCTCATGAAAGATACCTGTCTATAATTTAAATCCATGATTTACAAACTGCTATTTCACCACAAATTTTTAACCTGTACGGACATTATCCAAACCTTACAGTAAATCTTTTGAGAAGAGAAGACTTCCCAACTGACGAATTTCCAAGGAGGACAATTTTGAAAGTATAATCTCTGAAAATGCCAATATTTAAAAAATTATGATTACCTTGAATTGTAATTAAATAATTAAAAATGATTAAAATATACTAATTTTAATAATCTTACGGTCTGCCTTCCAACCCATTATTGTTATTAGTTCGAACCTTCCTCTTAAACATGGGGTCAATCCCATACAGTCTTGTCAGATTGTTAAGGTTAACGGGTTCACGACACATAGGGCAGCTATTCAAAATTAAATTATTAAATTTGAAATTCTGTTAATTAATTAATTTAAATACACAGATTTGTAAAATACGTCCGATTCCCAGCCTCGATATGCTTCCGGATACAAGAGCCATGGAAAATGTGACCTCCTGGAGTACTTACGAAATAGTCCTTGGACTTACTTCCTAAAAAAACAGTTAAAAACCTCGTTAAAACTTTGTTAAAGTAGTTTTAATTGTAAAGACAGTTAAATTCTCCCATATTTACCTGAAGTGAACTCCAAACAAATAGAACATTTGAAACCTGCATCCGAGGCCATGATTTATAGAAATATCTATTATAAATACTTTATTGTACTTGGCGTTGGCGGAGAAGGCTTGATTAAATCTTAGTTTTGCATCATAATTAACTAAATGTGATCTCTTAGTACGAAATGACTACTAAGTTCTTTGGGATAACTTTCCAATGCAATAAAGAATATAAAGATTACATATTCTTACATAAATTCGTATTACATTGCATTATAGGGATTGGTACATGATCTCGATTAAAAATGAATAGAATTTAGCAAATCTGTCTGTAGAAAGCTTGTTAGGTTTTTGGTTCTTGAACAAGAATAAGTGTGTTGATATTTTGGTGTGAATGTGTTGAATTGAGTGCGGCTGATTTTGTGTACTTTAACCCTTTACTTTGATAGGCTAGCACATACAGAGACCATCTCTATTCTAATATTATTATACAACACCATCACCTCCGGGTTTTTACGCATTGCCCTCCTCTTCTATCCAATTACTAGACAACCTTTTGAGGAATGTCAATCAATCCTCTAAAACGTAAATAAAATTAAATAGTCCAAATCCTAAAAGTACCTAAGTTTTTAAAATGCAAGGTGTAGCAAAGTTTATGCGATATTTAGTAGGAGGGCTTATCCAAGCAGTTCCTACAGTTACCATTTATTGGGTCGGCTTGGAATCATCGAAATAAGTTCCCCATATATTATGTGATAGGACAGAAGCTATTTAAATACCCAGTTGCACGACCTTAGCTGGTAGAATGCCTTTAGTTTGTAACGATCACTTAGATCGTGGTTCTATGGTTTGTATAATTAAATGCTGAATCACTTAGAAGAGCAGAATATTAATTATAGTTTTTATTGAATCTTAAGTCTATGATGGAGGGAGAGCGAATTATTAGACTATTCTAAAGAGAATATAAATTAAGACTAAAGAGTAGAGTGATGGATCCTGTGAGCATCTCCAGGATTCATCCTCTTCTATTCATACATTCGCCTTATGGGAATGTAAAGGTAATCCGGGATGATAATGTATCATCTATGGATACATTATCATTCTTATCTTATAATATCTACTTTCCTATACATGATGGTTTAGAGGTACGTTATACCCCGCGGATTAAACGTGAGTACGGGAGAAAATAAGGACAAGGGACCCGTACTTACGAAAGATAAGGAAAGGAGAAAGGATAGTGGGTTCAAACATCTTGTGTTTGGGACCCTAAACTAAGAGTCAACCATAGTAGTTGTGAAAACGATTATTATGACTATTTTTGTTTTTATTGGATAAGCTAAAGCAGATCCATGATTTGTTTTGTTTTTTGTGTACTTTTCTTGAGATCATGAACTCCTCCGCCAAATCTCAGTCTACTTAACTGGCCCCATTACCAGAACCGGTCATTTTTCAACCGGGTAGAAAGTATCTGTTTTAGACCTTCATTCAACCAATTTTTGCTATAAGCTATGAGCGGACAAGTATAAATAGGGGGTTGTTCTTGTCGTTTGAAGGAGGTCAGGTGCGATAGGACACTGTCTCGGAAGTATTATTCTATATATGAATATTTTACATTATTGATGCCCAATGAGTGGGTCTTTTAGGACTCTTCCTCTCCCTTTATTAAGGGCTCGATAATCCCACCTTGGTTGTTGTCGAGTTTTGGACAGAGGTAAGAGTTGGACAGGGATGGATATGGGAAGGGAGGTCACCGAATCCAAACCACCATGTACAGTCGAAATATAGCCACTTTGGGCAGAAATCGGATCGGCTGTCATAGTATTATTAATTGTGGGTATGGTATCATTAATTGTGGTCATAACATTATCTAGATTAACCATCCCAATATGCTTAATTGATTCGGCCAGAGGCGATACAACGCTTGGACCTGAAAACTGTTCGAACGTATCTAAATCAGAATTTTTAACATTTAAAGGGTCTTTAGAAATAGCTACATCTAGACTACTAGGTGCTATTGTGGTAGAGAGTGTGGAATCGTTGTCAATGACGACGGACTGAGACGGCTTCGGTGAGTCTAATGTGGATAGATCCGGAGGCTCGGGATCTCTGTCATAGTATTTCCTTAGAAAGTGTATATGCAGAGGGCCCTTAGTAGCGCCGTTTGGCAGTTCGACGGTGAATGCGGAATTCCCATGTTTCTCGACAATGGTGCAGACCTTATCCCCATATAGTGGATTCAGGCCAGCGGTAATGCCCTTGGATTTGGAGGATAGAGTGACGTCCTTGAGGAGTACTTTGTCCCCGATCTGTAATACGATCCTTGCATCGTGTGCCTGGTCGTAATATTTTTTCTGGTTGGCTGCTGCTTTTTCCAGATTCTGTTGAATAAAAAGTACAATTTTGTTATATGATTCTTGATTATAAGTTTGATTTGGGTTCCCTAAGGCATTATCGATTGGTAAACTTAATTGCCTGTTCAAAAAGGCTTGAGCCGGAGTACATTTAGAACTCTCTTGGTATGAAGAGTTAATTGCTAACTGAATCAAAGATAAGTCTCGGGACCATTTGGAATGAGCAGTGTTTAAAACGTAAGCTCGAAGAATCTTTTTAATTGTTTTATTCGCCCTCTCCGTCAAATTAACCTGAGGAGTATAAACCGGAGTAGGACAGTGTTTTATATTCCAATTTGTTAAGCATTTTTTAAATGAATTGGACATGAAGTTTGTTGCGTTATCTGTGATAACGTTTTTTGGCAAGCCGTAACGGCAAAAGACATGTTTATCTAATATACGAACTATTTCGTTCGTGGTTGCCTTTCTGAGTGGAAAAATCTCGACCCATTTGGTAAAGTAATCAATGAGTACGAAAATATAATTAAAACCCCCTGGATACGAGGTCACGTATGGTCCCATCAGATCCATGTGAACGGTTTCCCAAGGGCCTCCGACTACTGGTGATGACATTTGACCTGCGGGTTTCCTGTGGTCGTAATTCACTTGTTGACAGGTTTTACAGGTTCGGATGTAATCTATCACCGTTTGCTTCATCTTTGGGAAGTAAACTCGAGTCTTCATTTTGGAGTAGGTTTTTGTAATTCCTAAGTGTCCTCCTTCGGGAGCATCATGGAATTGTTTTAAGACCTCCGGAACTAAACTCAATGGTATTACCGGAACTTTATTGTCTGAAATATACTTATAAAGAATGTCATTTTGAACCTCAAATTTGGGAGACATTTTGGATTTGGTTTTTAGTGCAAATGAATCGCTGAGCTGTGCTACTTTCAGTGACTGAAGTTTGATCGGACAGACTAACGACACTTTGCTTTGGTGTACTGGAGGATACATGTAGTTTTCCTCTCTTTCCGTACAGTTATCATCTGGTTCGGGATTTCGGGAAAGGTAATCGGCAATTACATTCGTGGCCCCTTTGATATAGTTTATTGTAGGTGAGAATTCCTGAATTTTCCAGGCCCAACGCATTAGTCGCTGGGAGGTATTCTTCATGTTGGTCAGATATGTCAGGGCCTGACTATCTGTCTCAATCGAGAATTTCTGGGCATCTAGGTACTCATAAAACTTGTTTAGGGAAAACACAATAGCGAATAACTCTTTTTCTACCGTGGAATAATTCCTTTGGGCTGAGTTCAGCGTTTTACTCGCAAAGGATATTATTCTTTCCTTGCCAAACTGATCTAGTTGGGACAACGCCCCTGACACCCCGTAATCGCTTGCATCGGTCCTTAAGATGAAGGGTTTGTCGAAGTCTGGGTAATTTAACTCCAGTTCCGTACAAATTGCCTTTTTGAGGTTCTCAAACGCATCTTGTTGCGATTGAGTCCAGTGGTACCGACGTTTTATGAAGCATAGCTCATACAGGGGTGCTGCTATTTCACCTATCTTATTTATAAAATGATGGTAAAAATTAATTACTCCGAGGAACTTTTTTAGCTCTTTACGGGTTTTTGGGACCGGAAAATTCTTAACGATTTGGACTTTTGCTGGGTTCATTTTGATTCCCCTTGAGGAAATGATATGCCCGAGGAACTTGACCTCTTGTGCTCCGAAGATACACTTATGCTTGGCAAGGGTGATTCCCGCAGTCTGTAATCTACTTAAGACCGTGTCCAAGTGACTGAGATGATCTTTAAAGGTCTGACTAAAAATTAAAATGTCATCCTGAAAGACTAAACAGAAACTATCAAGACCTTCTAAGAGGTCATTCATTATTCTTTGATAACTGGCCGGGCTATTTTTTAAGCCAAATGGCATCACGTTGTATTCGTAGAGGCCTTTCCTCGTACGAAACGCAGTGTAATGTTTACATTCCTCCTTTACAGGCACTTGCCAGTAACCTTTTTCTGCGTCTAAGGCGGTAATGTAGAATGAATTCCCTAAGTTTTTCAAAATATCTTGTATTTTAATCATGGGAAAACTGTCTGTTATGGTCAAGCTGTTGATGTATGAAAAGTCCGTGATAAATCTCCACTCCCCATTCGGCTTTTCTCTCAGAATTACTGGAGCCGCATAGGGACTTGAAGATTTCCGGATCAGTCCACTCTCTAACATAACTTTGACCTGCCTATCAATTTCCTGTGCTTTGACAGGTGTGGCTGGATAGGCATTAAACCTCTTGGGTTTTTCATGTGTGAGCTGTATGACGTGCTGATAACCTTTGACTTTGCCTAAAGGAGCATCAAGCACTTTGGGGTATTTCGAGAGTAAATCTTTAATTTTAGAGGACTCGAAATCAGTTAAGACCTGTACAGCTTTGGCCTTCATTGTATTAATTTTTCTCATGTTAATTTTGTAAGTTTGTTTGGGGTACTTTCGGAAGCAGAGGAGATCGGATGAAAAGTCTATCAAAACTCCCATTGACTTCATAAAGTCCATACCTAACACTATAGAGGAATCCGATTTGATTATTACAAAGTTTCTTTTGAAATATTTGTTCTCAATTTTAAATTTGAGTCGAACATAAGAATTTGGAGTTATTAATGAGCCATCCATCATTGTGATGGGGCCCATGTCCCATGCAAAGCATGTCATGTTTGAGGGGATTAAACTTTCTGAAATGAGAGATAAGGTCGAACCTGAGTCCAGTAAAGCCGGATGAGATTCGCCTAAAATTTTAATTTTAATTTCAGGAATGTATGCGATTGAATTTGTGTGGGTAGAAGAGAGATTATTCTTCTCATCTACCCACTGTCTCCGTTTTTTGAATCAGTAGATTCTGTATCGGAATTTGGACAGTCTAAACTATTGTATGCTGCCTTGGTTTTATGAAAGCGATTGGGCTTATTTTGGGAAGAAGTTGGTTTTGGCTTATCTTTGTACCAACATTCTTGAGATATGTGATTAGTTAAGCTGCAGTGTTCACAAGCTAATCCGTTGGCATTGGCAGACGGATTAACTTTCTGACTTCCTGGTTGATAACTGGAATCAGAAGAATTTGTCTGAGACTGGGATTTTGTATGGAAATCTCGGGGTTTTGTATCTCTGTCCTGTGAATATACAGGCTTTGAGGTATTTTTCGAGAATCCTGATTTAGTTGTGCTAGGGTTGCTTTTGTAATCCTTAGTTTCAGGTTCTGTGAACGGAGATATTTTCTCGGCTAACTTAATCAAATCATAAATATTTTTCGCTTTCGATCCTAACAAATGTGGTCGAAGCGAGGGCAATGATCTTTTGGAAATAAAATCCATGATCTCACCGGTGTTACGGTTTGCGGAGGGATGCACTCGGAGATAATGCAACTCCGTTGTTAATGCGAATGTTTCGAAAGACTCGGAGGGCTTTTGTTTGGTCAAAACAAGCTTTTCTAAAGCATCGTCCTCATCCGATGTACTTCCATACATTGCCAAAAATTGTTCTTGGAACATTGGCCAGGTTTTCGCAATTATTTTTGTTCTTTTCCACCACAACTCTTGGTTGGGATTTTTGGAGAATACTGCTGTGAGCTGGCTAAGCCAGTCACGAGGGTCAAGCCGTTTTTGACGCATATAAGTTTCAACTTCGTCAAGAAACTGGGACGCTAAGTCTATCTTGGGGTTGAACTTCGGAACCGGGATTGATGCACCAATTGTGAAATGCGAATGGTAATTCGGGTTCGACAGCGACATTTCTAACGGGGTTGACGTAATTATGTTTGAATTCTGCACAGAGGATGGTGGTGCAGAAACAGGGACTTGATCCTGTGGACCATAGCTACCCTGCAATTTATGAACCTGACTACAACTACAAGTGACTATTTTATTTTGTAAATCTGAAATTGACTTGTCAACCTTACCGATGTGATCTAGGAATTCCTTAGAATACTTTTGTCGGTTTTCATCGGCGGTTTTATATAGGTCAGTCTGAACATCATTGAGTATGCCGTTCCATTCTCTAGTTAAGTTCCTGAGCACTGTGTCAATATCAGACTTCAAAACATACGAATTTTTAATCATTGCGATTTCTGTGGCGATATTACGGAACGAAATCTGTGCTTCCGATTGAAATTCAAAAAGTTTTTGTCCTTGTTTCTGTCGTAGATTTTTAATTCCCGCATCTACATATTGTTTTACGGTATTGGGTTCAAGGGAAATGAAATTACTCGTCTTTGCGGGTTTCCTATTTCCAAATAGTAATCTATCCTGACTATCAGTTCTGCCTGAGACCAACCATGACCAACCGCGAGTCAATGCTCCAGCGAGTGGTCGATATGTGCATCCGGGTATTATGAGACATATTATTATTAGGAATCCAAAAAAATAAAAATCAGACATACCTTCGTACCATTCGACGAACGCTGTTGTGGATGGCGGCCTGGATGTGGTTCTCATGGTGTAGACAGTTCGGATGATGTATTGTTTTGTGTATCTTTAACGTACCTCAGGAACCTGAATCTTACTCCGGGTTGAGTGGGTTTTGTGTCCTCGTCTCACTCGGAAATTTAGGTATTGTCCAGAAAATTAGGCCGTAAAAGTAAACTGGTTTCGTCACCATGTAACGATCACTTAGATCGTGGTTCTATGGTTTGTATAATTAAATGCTGAATCACTTAGAAGAGCAGAATATTAATTATAGTTTTTATTGAATCTTAAGTCTATGATGGAGGGAGAGCGAATTATTAGACTATTCTAAAGAGAATATAAATTAAGACTAAAGAGTAGAGTGATGGATCCTGTGAGCATCTCCAGGATTCATCCTCTTCTATTCATACATTCGCCTTATGGGAATGTAAAGGTAATCCGGGATGATAATGTATCTTCTATGGATACATTATCATTCTTATCTTATAATATCTACTTTCCTATACATGATGGTTTAGAGGTACGTTATAAGTTTTAACAGTTTAGACTGTTGAATGGAGAAGTTATTGGATGATACGTATGACCAGGTTTTTAGGGAGCCTTTTTATGTTAACTAAATGATCTTTAAAACGATACATATAACGATGTAACTCATAAAACCTGGCTTTATTTGAAGCATTAAATCACAACAAGACATTAATTTTATAACTGCTTCTTCATATGCAAATTAATGAATAAATTGGATTAAAACTTTAAGTCAACTAATAAATATATAATTAAGGATACAAACAGCTTTCAGGAATATTGTACAGTTTTAGCCCAAAAGAGTGCTGCGGCACTTAAAACGGCGAGTATGGAGGTAGGAGCAGCGGCAGTGGCAGCGTTGCAGCCCTCCGTGTCGCAGACACAAGCGCGGATGCTGAAAGCGGGCTCGGAGCCGGGCGGAAGTTCAATCGTTTGTCCGATCAATGCCTCGATGATCTTTAAGGATTCCTTGACGGTCAAATCCTCGCAATCTGTGACGGACGTGTTGGGGACACAGCCCTTTAAATAGGCTTCCACGTCCCCCTCCGCAGTCCCCTTCACTTTACCGCAAACGGAGCCGGAAGGACATTGCTTCAAGAGATCACTCGACAGCTCACCTTCCTTACAGTCTTTCGTTACAGTTAGGCCCGGCAAAGTTATCGGAAAACTATCCAGGTTCTTGATGTATCCGCATTTGTAGCATTTTAGTCCTGGAATTAATTTTAAACTGCTCAATATAGGGATAGGGACGATTACTTTTAATCCTAATACGATTTTTCATAGGTGTTGAGAGACTGAAGACTTGAGACTAGGGATTATTTGGCCCAGTCTGAGATATGGAATTTTATTCAAATTAACCCAAAATATTTTTCAGATTTAATTTCTTCATGACTTAATTAGTTTTAAAGTTGGGCATTTTATGCTATATTTTATTGTCAAATTGAAATAGTTTTAAACTAAAATGTAATTTAATTCCCCATCCTTTGTCGTAAAACTTTAAGGAAATCGAGATGATGCTTGATCTCGACATAATTGTTCCGTAATATTGAATAATAGCTGTTTCTTAATATTTTTGACGATAACAATTTTTAACCCTGAAATGTGTTCTTTCTACATTTACTATACACTGTATTAATTAATTATTTTTCACTTTTTATCCTATATGCAAGACATACAAAATACGACATACCCGAGGCCACTTGAATGATGACAAGGAAGAAAATAGGGAGTAAAATCCTCACACTCTTCATACTTTAATAGCTTTTGAATTCCCGAGTTTAGTCTATATTTCAAAATTTCGATCCCTTCGGAATTTGTTAAACCAAACTGACACCGATACCAACAGTTTTATAATTAATGACCCTGTTTAACAGAGTGGTGAATCAATCACTTGGTGATAACTCTCGTATTTTCCTTATTAAATTACAAACTATACACCTTATCATTTGACAAGCTTATTACAGATAAGCTGATAACGATCGTGTATCAAGTGATTGTGAATGTATTTAGTCATCGACAAAACGTACTGCTTGTCCATTTCTTCTCATTAAACTTTCCATAACGTGTCAGACTCGATTTAAAAATATAACGGTTGTGGAAGGCCTTATTAAAATGACAAATTAATTTTTAACAGTTCATTCTTTAATTTATGCAATTGTCAAAACATACCGATTTAGCTGAAATGACTTAACTATATGTTAATTTTAGTAGTGGAATTTACAAAAAGTTACAATTGTCAAAAGACACCGGTTAAAGCCGATTGCTCGACCTTGGATGTAATTCAACCTTCCTTGTCTGCAAATAATCCCAATAGTCCAGAGCCATTTCCAGGATTTGAGGGTGACACTTCCGGTCATCTTCTTCGTTTCTGGTACTGGAACATGCCCCTTCGCCCTCATCTCCGTAGCCCATGACAATATTCCCATCCGTGGACTGATAAAACCGAGTGCAGGGACTCAGTCCATATTCCTCCCGACTTTTCCTAATGAATTCATCGATATTCATTTTTGGAGGAAAGCCAATGGAAATCGTATTCATAACGTCCCTCTTGGTCTTGACCATATAAAACGCATTCCGTAGCCAATGGTGGTAGAGGCAGTATCGGAGAATAAAATCTACTTCCGCTTGAAGCCCCAACTTGTCATAAATGAGGATGAGCTCCTGGTAAGACTGGATAATGTCACAGATGTAATGGTCCTGTAAATGTTCAGTGAAAAGAAACTTTAATCAAGTTCGAATGAAATTAAACGGAACAACGACACACGTGTCTCGGCGCATATGTCGTGACACATATGTCGTTCGGCACATAAAATTAAACGAACCTGTCCCTGATACAACTTGCACTGGGCCTCTCGATATGGCCTGGCTTGTGAGAAGTGACCCAACCTGGTAAGTAAATCCCCATATCCACGGACTAAGATAAATGTTTGAGTTGTCGACACACCAAACGTCGACATTATCTCGTCGATAGAAGAGCGGAAGAGTTGAGCCGATTCCGAGCTCCGGTCCAATTGTTCCATAATGACGCCTTTGAGCAAATAGTCATTTGCCAATTCCGATTTCTCGCCAATTTCCAACCGAATTTCCAGGACTTGTTCAATATCCTGCAAAGCCTGGCTTAAGCGATTTTCATCATGGGTGAATAGGGCAAGCCAGCACTTCCAAACCAGGTTTTCTAGCCGGACGGGACTCGTCAAAGGTAGTCTTAAAACGGCTGGAGAGTTCAGGATTTGATCTTGTAGTTTTGTAAAGTTTTGGATAACGTCTGGGGGACTATTTACTGTTTGGGGTAACATGGATAATTTCTTGAGGGCCGTAAAGAGTGCCATTTGTGCCTCTAGAGTCCTAGGGTCATCTTGGCCTAGTTTTGCTTCTAGACGGGGCACGTAGAGATAACCTAGGTAGTAGATGTCCTCGAATTTGTTCATTGTGATTCCAACTGTCACAATTGCTACAAATGCGATTAATAGGTACTGGTTCTCCACTTCCAGGCTTCCAAGTCCTTCGTGAATGAAGTCACTGAAATATCGATACGCGTTTTTGAAATCGCTTGATTCTAAGAAGAATGTTGCGAAGGATAAAATCGAGTACACTGCTTCCTGCCCAAATTTATCTCCGTAATTCGTTTCGTAGTTTCCAAACGATGGCGATTTCACTTCGGTGTCCACATTTGTGAGTGCGGTGACGGTGACCGCAAGGTGTCGAGTTTTGTCCAGGTCAGATCGACTTGCTTCTTGAATTGAGCGTTTCAACTGATAAGGGGAAGGACGCTTGGATTCAGTATGCGAGGTCATTTTTTTAATCCAAGCGAATTCTACCGGAAATTGAAGTTCAAGATCCTTGGGATATTTCCTCAAATTCTTCTTGTACATGGCGTCAAGAACTGCCTCATACCGATCTATGAACAGGTAACTCCCATCCTTAGAAATTTTGGATTCGTATTGACCTAACATTGTCATGAATATTAAGCCAAGGGCATAAATATCACCCCTGATCGTGTAGAGCCCCTTAAGGTATTCCGGGGCGTGATATTTCTGTCGCGGGGTAAAAGGGTCAATTACCACATCCGCAAAATTCTTAGGATCCTTGAGGGCTTGGACTTCTTCGTTTTGCATCGAGAGTCCAAAGTCCCCGATTTTGACCTTGAGGCCTGTCTTCGGATACACAGAATCTTAAAATGTCCCCACAATTACAAATCATAGAAATATCCCCACTAAAGGGGTGTGGTTTTTCAAAAATCCCTACTTTCCCGAATGACCCTACTCGTCGTTCAAAAAAGTCGTCAAGGGTAGCGAAATTCCATATGTCCTCACTTTTTTCCAGAAATGTCCCTACTCGTCTTTCAAAAAATAGGCGTCAAGGGTAGCGAAATTCCAAATGTCCCCACTTTTTTTTCCAAAATGTCCCTACTCGTCTTTCAAAAAATAGGCGTCAAGGGTAGCGAAATTCCAAATGTCCCCACTTTTTTTTCCAAAATGTCCCTACTCGTCTTTCAAAAAATAGGCGTCAAGGGTAGCGAAATTCCAAATGTCCCTACTTTTCGTAAAATGACCCCACTTTTCGTAAAATGTCCCTACTTTTCGTAAAATGTCCCCACTTTTCATAAAATGTCCCTACTTTTCATAAAATGTCCCCACTTTTCGTAAAATGTCCCTACTTTTCGTAAAATGTCCCCACTTTTCATAAAATGTCCCTACTTTTCATAAAATGTCCCCACTTTTTGTAAAATGTCCCCACTTTTCATAAAATATCCCCACTTTTCGTAAAATGTCCCCACTTTTCATAAGATGTCCCTACTTTTCGCAAAATGTCCCTACTTTTTGCAAAATGTCCCCACTTTTCATAAAATGCCCCTAGTTTTCGTAAAACGTTCCATTTTTCATAAAACGTAAATTTAAACATTCCATTTTAGGAAAAGTGGGGATATTTTGAAATTCTAAATTTTTCTGGGAACTTTTGGGAAAAAGTGGGGACATTTGAAATTTCGCTACCCTTGACGCCTATTTTTTGTAAGGAAAGTGGGGATTTCAGAGAGAAAAATGGGGCTCTGCTCGCGGGGATATTTATGTCTGCTCGCGGGGAGAAATTTTTGAAAAAGTGGGGATATTTTGAAATTCTAATTTTTTTGGGGGACTTTTGGGAAAAAGTGGGGACATTTGGAATTTTGCTACCCTTGACGCCTATTTTTTGTAAGGAAAGTGGGGATTTCCGAGAGAAAAATAGGGCGCTGCTCGCGGGGACATTTGTTTGCTCGCCGGGAGAAATTTTGGGAAAAGTGGGGATATTTTGAAATTCTAATTTTTTCTGAGGACTTTTGGAAAAGAAAGTGGGGACATTTGGAATTTCGCTACCCTTGACGTCTATTTTTTGTAAGGAAAGTGGGGATTTCAGAGAGAAAAATGGGGCTCTGCTCGCGGGGATATTTATGTCTGCTCGCGGGGAGAAATTTTGGGAAAAGTGGGGATATTTTGAAATTCTAATTTTTTTGGGGGACTTTTGGGAAAAAGTGGGGACATTTGGAATTTTGCTACCCTTGACGCCTATTTTTTGTAAGGGAAGTAGGGATTTCAGAGAGAAAAATAGGGCGCTGCTCGCGGGGAGAAATTTTTGAAAAAAATGGGGGTATTTTGAAATTCTAATTTTTTTGGGGACTTTTGGGGAAAAGTGGGGACATTTGGAATTTCGCTACCCTTGACGCCTATTTTTTGTAAGGGAAGTAGGGATTTCAGAGAGAAAAATAGGGAGCTGCTCGCGGGGACATTAATGTTTGCTCGCCGGGATAAATTTGGGGAAAAGTAGGGATATTTTCTGGGAAGTCTTGATTGAACAAGGTGGGAATATTTTCAATTGAGATATTGTTGGGGGATTTTTTTTTATTATGTTACTAACTATACCTTTTTGTGTTTGTTTTTGTAACTTAAGCATGTCACATGTGTATGCATATCTTCTACTACAGGGACAATTAATTGTAATTGCGCCCTACGCTTGACCAAGGATACGTCAACGTTAAACTGAGGAAGTACTTGTGAGTTTGTACGTTGTGCTTATTAGAGCAAAGACGTGCCTATAATAATGAAGACAAAGTATTTGTAATTTATCCAATATGTCCACAAACAAACATTCTCGAAATGTCCCCACGATTTAAATATTTGCATCTTCGATTACAAGATAATATCCCCGGAAATCAATTAAATGTTCCTCCGATTTGCCGTTTCAAAATGTCCCTACTCGCTTTAAAAAAAAAAGGCGTCAAGGGTAGCGAAATTCCAAATGTCCCTACTCGTCTTTCAAAAAAAGGCGTCAAGGGTAGCGAAATTCCAAATGTCCCCACTTTTTTTTCAAAATGTCCCTACTCGTCTTTTCAAAAAATAGGCGTCAAGGGTAGCGAAATTCCAAATGTCCCTACTTTTTTTTTCAAAATGTCCCTACTGGTCTTTCAAAAAAAAGGCGTCAAGGGTAGCGAAATTCCAAATGTCCCCACTTTTTTTTTCAAAATGTCCCTACTCGTCTTTCAAAAAAAAGGCGTCAAGGGTAGCGAAATTCCAAATGTCCCCACTTTTTTTTCAAAATGTCCCTACTCGTCTTTAAAAAATAAGCGTCAAGGGTAGCGAAATTCCAAGTATCCCCACTTTTTTTTCAAAAATGTCCCTACTCGTCTTTCAAAAAATAGGCGTCAAGGGTTGCGAAATTCCAAATGTCCCCACTTTTTTTTCCAAATGTCCCTACTCGTCTTTTCAAAAAATAGGCGTCAAGGGTAGCGAAATTCCAAATGTCCCCACTTTTTTTTCAAAATGTCCCTACTTTTTTTTTCAAAATGTCCCTACTGGTCTTTCAAAAAAAAGGCGTCAAGGGTAGCGAAATTCCAAATGTCCCCACTTTTTTTTTCAAAATGTCCCTACTCGTCTTTTCAAAAAATAGGCGTCAAGGGTAGCGAAATTCCAAATGTCCCCACTTTTTTTTCAAAATGTCCCTACTTTTTTTTCCAAAATGTCCCTACTTTTTTTCCGAAATGTCCCTACTTTTTTTCCGAAATGTCCCCACGAGCGAAAGGGGGTGTGGTTTTGGACCAAATGTCCCCACGAGCCGCGCTCGCGCGCTCGCGCATATTCTGCACACCCGCCTGTCTTATTTTTGACCAGAAATATATTGTTTGGTTTCAGGTCACCATGGACAATCCCGCTGTACTCGAGGTACACGAGTCCTTCGAGGATTTGCATGAAAATGTTCTGGGTTTCTTTGTAGTCGAGATTGATTGTGTCTTGGTCTGGGCTATGGTGACGATTTCGATTCATTCGGTCCTTGAGTAAGTCCTCCAGGTTTCCATCCCCACAGAGTTCATATTGGAGGAAGAGGCAGGACCTTAAAAAATCGGGTGACCTAGGGACATTTTGACAACTGGATCCGAGAGTTTCACCTTCGGCCTTCAATTCAAAGCCAACTTCTTCCGGAACGAGACTTTGTAAATACTGCCATTCCGACGGAGTTGATGCAGGACCGATCTCCACCCACGCATTGTAGCATCTGTAGAATTCACCCGATTTTATATTTCAACTCAATGCATTTAGTGTGAAATACTTAAGATTAGTGATTTGCGGAGAAAAGTGCCCCATCATAAGCGGCCCATCAAAAGCGCTTTTTGAAGGGGCGCTTATTGTTAGGGCGCTTTATGTTCGTGGCGCTTATTGCAAGGGGCGCTTATGGGGCACTTTTGATGGGCCGCTTATAATGGGGCGCTTTTCTCCGCATACCAGATTAGTAGTGCCAACTAATGGTGGAACACTCGCACACTCCGATAATTTTCAAACATGTCTCGTTCGAATCAAAATGAGTTAGGAACCACAGACCGCTAAGATATATTTGACCTAGTAAAGTCGGTAGGGAGGTCAAGAAGCTGGAACGAATTTCAATAATTCATATAATTGATGATTTATTTTTTGCGAAAACGCTGTTTAAATCATAATACTATTTTTGATTCCTCCAATGTTAACTCCTATCCCTTTTTGGAGCAAACTCGAAAAGGGGTAAAAATGGGAAAAGTCAACTTCCCTCTTCATCCCTTCTTATCGCTTCCAATTTTTTACGTCAAGCGCGTAGTTTTTGACCTTCAGGCATGCTTTACTAGGTCAAATACATTTGCCAGCCTGTAGTCTCCATGTTAAGGTGGGAAAATATCGGAATTGTACAGTTGGAAATGTTCCCTTGTAAACTGATTATGTGCGTTGACTCGCCGGGTAAAAGTCATTTCGTCCGCTATAGCTAATCCAATGCTAATCAAGCAATGGACTGTATATTATGCTATACATACAGATGAATCGAGTTTTACCCAGCGAGTCAAGGAACGCGAGGACTTCAAGAACGTATATACTCTCTCATTTTAAGTACCTGACAATGTTGGGATGAACTAAAGCGGACAGATGCTTAAGTTCGTTCATCACGAGTTGTTGTTTGTAATTGGGGACGAGTTTGATGGCGAAATGTTTCTGAAAGCTGTATCCATCGGGCTGGAAATTGACGACGTCGAATTCATTGCCACTGCAAAAGATCTTCTCTACTTTGTAAACCAGCCCGAATGATCCACCTCCCAGGGAATTCACAACGCAGAAATTTCGACAAAAGTTTGACTTGAACTCTTCATCTCTCCTCTCCTGACAGCTTAGACCCTTAAGGGTGTACTCAATTATATTTGTCCATCTAAAAAAAATACAAGATTTATTTCTCAACAAGCTAAATAACTGGCAAAAACATTCTCAAGCTTCCCATTTGGTATTTTTATTGCAAGTCTAATTATCAATGAAATTATAGGAATAATACGTGTGGTTTGGGAATCCACGTACCTTCGATTGGCTTCAATATTGAAGAGGTATTTAATAACAAGCCCAAGCGGTTCGAGTCTGGATCTGGATGGATAACAACAGCCACAATGTTAATTATAAACCGTAACAAACGCACTTAAGCAAGGGGTGACACCACTTGTTTTACGTGACACTCGACACTTGTGAATGGTCCCACATATTTATGTTTATGATAAGGAATCAAAAGTCAAAAGCAATGGCTTCATTAAATTCAACGTATTGTATGTCAAGATTTAAAAATATGCGATTGCTTCATGAGTTAAAGTGTTTAGATTTTTCTTAACTATGGGTGTGTTACCGATTGTTTCCAAAAACCATAGGCTCGTGGCGAGGACACTGTAGTTTCGAAATGTGAAAAAGAATCAAAAAAGTTTAACCGTTCGAACGCTTGAGTACGATCGGATCGGACGGACACACGGACGGACGGACGGACAGAGTAAAACCAATTAGGGGTTTCATGTTTCATCCCTTAATAATAGGAAGTATATTAATGTGCCCCCTAAATGTGAATTCGCCCCCTATTAAAAGGGAATGGTGCCCAGTTGAACATTTGCCCACATCCCAAATGAACCATGCCCCGAATTTTCGTGGAAAAATGCCCCCTGAAATTTTAATTTACCACCACAATCCACATTAAGTTTAATGAATTTAAAAAAAATCAAAATTAAAATAGTTTTTGATAGTTATATTAGTTTAATATATCTAATTGTGAAGTTCACCTTTCTCCCATCATTGATACAGCAGTCCAACTTCTTAACAATCTATTATGCAGAGTTTTATGTTCTCAATTACAACAAGACTTTAAATTTAAATGAATTATGATTTTTTTAAATGAAATTGAATAAAATATCTTGTCCCGTGAAAGCAGTCAGAAATGTAGGTTCCAAACACAAATCCAATTATTTGTTTATTTGGTCAAACTTTTTTAAAATTGCAATTATTATACATTTATATATTGTGAGAGCAGGAGTTTTCGAATTCGTGATAATCGAATCGGTTTTGTGGATGGAAGGTTATTATTAGCCGTTACAAATGTGCAGTTTTTTTTACAACTGATTAATCATCGTGTCCTATCAGTATTATCGGATTATCACCAAATTACATGCCCTAGTATGATGGCTGGATGCATATAATTCGCAGATTAGATTAAGCATTTTTTATAGCAAGTTTCCACTCAATTTCTTATCTAAAATGCTTTGCAATTTATTAATCAATCGGTTAATATGGCGGTTTGCACAAAACTGCTTGCTAATCATAAATCATAAATCCTAATACCAATTTGATGACAATAAATATGTATTCTACTAAAATCTATAAATAATTGACGATTAGTATGTAAATTATTGTTATTATTTAATCTATTGCTGTATTTATAATTTTATTGCATATATAAAAGTGGAGATTGTCTGACACATATTACAAAATAATTAATATTAATATTAATATTAACTAATATTAAAATAATTAATAGTTACATATTACATCCTATTTTCCACCATTTCCGTTTCGTATTCGAAAGCCCTGTTAAACTCTGCCTTTTGGAGTGACAAGGAATTGCCCTTTTTCCTTGGTCGGACGATCGGATGTAGATATTCGCTTTTCACGTATTTCGCTTGTTTAGCCCCTAAAATCAACTTAATTTAAACGAGGGTTTTGCATGGATTTTTGTTAATGTTAAGTTAGCAGTACCATTGGTTAATAAGCTGACAATTATCCCAACGGAAATCGTAATCATGCCTCCAATAAACGAGTACAGAATGTAGGAAATCGTGTATAATTTCTCCGGCCAATCTCTGAAAAATAAAGATTTTTCATCAAAATCATTCTCATTTAGATTTTTAACGATGTAATTTGAAGTAGTTACAAATCTTGGATTCCTAAAAGCGTCTCCGCGTTGCTTCCCGAAGTTCCATTAAAATTGGAATAAACATCGTCGGAGCATTCTTCAATCGAAAGAGGCAACTTTGGCTGGAAACTATGGGTCTTTTGCAGTAAAATGGACTGTACTGTAATGTAAATCATGATCCCAGACCCGGCCAAAAGTCCTGTTACAGCTCCCTAAATTAGTAATTTTGAACGATAATTTTCTAATAATTAAAAATGAATTAACTGCTAATTAGTTAATTGAATCAAGTAATAAGAGCTCACGTGTTTGTTAACGAAGGGCATGAAAACACCCATGATGAAAACAGCCCCGAGGACACCCGCTGCCGTTCCGATAACTGTAATCGCGGCTTGGAATATAGCTCCGAAGTGTTGAGCCAAAAATGCAAGGGACACACAAATCACTCCGTACATTACAGCTAATTAGGTTAATTAAAATCAGAGTTAATTAATCAAGTCATTGTTTAAAATAGATTCATGTGTGTGCCGTTTCTTACATATAACTTTGTAGGTAGTCGCTTGCGCGAAATCCCCCATGTTTTGGAATGCCGGAATTTTGGACAAAAAGTCCTCCCATGTTACGGCAGCCAAGGAATTTAAAGTTGACGAAATGGTGCTAATTATTTGGTGGTTAAGATATAATGAAAATATAAAAATAAGGAAAAAATCGTCAAAAATATTATTCTGGTCGATATATAACTGCTGAAAATTCGAGATTGGGTATGAAATGTACCTCAAAACGGCACTAAAAATCACGGCAACAAAGAGACCCATCATTCCCGGAATAAATGCCAATTCCTGGACAACAAAAAATGGGACGATTTGGTCGGACTTTGCGATTTGGTGAGAGGTCAAAGGGTCACAGTTGGCATAATGGGCAAATATCGAAATCCCAGTCACTACAACAAGCCCCACCGTAAAAAATCCAAAAACGTAGCTCCACAAAATGGATCTGACAATTCAAGATTGTCAAATTATTTAAATTAATCTTTACGTTTAAATGTTCATTAAATCTTGTAATTTCGATTACTTGACGGCGTCCCTAAAGGTTGGGAGACTGCAGTATCTCTGAACAACAGGTTGATGAACAAGGAAACAGATCCCAGCAAATCCGTTCCCGAGGACGATATTTAAGGTATTGTGTCGCATAAACGGATCGACAGTCCAGCTACAAAATTGACACAACTAATTAAGATTTCAATTTTACTTTATTAACGGTTGTATTAGCTACGTGTACATAGACGTTTTCGGGGCTTTTTAAACGATATGTTACCCTTTGCTATACCAGCGAAACTGAAGTAAATTAGCATAAAACTTAATTTTTAATCAAAGCATGTACTAACTTGAATAGCTCAAGTCGACCCCCTTCACCAGCGATATTAAACATTGCTGAAATGCCTCCGGAGGAATAAATCCCTTTGATGACAATCGCCGTCATCCCCATAAAAATCATCCCGAATTGAAAGACGTCCGTCCAAACCACAGCCTTGATCCCACCCTGTTCAATTTCACCAATTTTAATTATTATTTTATCTAAACCTAGATCAGCAAGCCAGGAAAAGAGATTAGATATGATAAATAAATGCCAATATTACAATGCTCGTGTAAACGGTACCACAGACCCCGATCCCAATGACAGAGATCCACATGGGAAGGCCCATCATGGTCTCCATTGCGATGGAGGGGGCGTAGAGGACAATTCCACTGATGAACAAAAGCTGGAGGATAAACGTCAGGGAACCCATCCACCGAACTAATATCGACTCGTATCTCAATTCCAAGTACTTTAAAATGACAAAACAATTAGAACGACAGTTAAAGTTAGTAATTATTAAGAATTATTTTGGGGGCCTTTAAGTGTACCTTGTAAGCACTGGTGAGCTTGAGGTCGTACATGACTTTGACGAAGAGGAGGATCCCAATGATATTCGTAAAGGCACCCATGAGGGTCATCAGGAACACTTGCGATCCGTAGCTGTACACCTCGGCCGGGTATCCTGTTTTAGTTATAAAGTACAATGTACAATTACCGCTTACCATCGTTTTATACCTCATTGGAGGTTCAAAAATAATTTCCTACAAGACGCTTATCCCTCAAAACAGTCAAAACCATAAAAATATATTTAAGGACTATTATAATTGAAACGTGAAATTAATGCCAGGTTTTGAATTTGGGAAACGTATTGCCAATTACATTTACATAAAATAAGTCCATAGCTAATATTAACTATCTCGTCCCAAAAACCTTATCTGTATCCACCTCGAATTATTATTAACCCGAAATAGAACCCCATGTATATCTATAGAATACTCCAAAGACTTACCCCTACATTACAGACATATAGATTTTACAGTGTTTCAGACAGGCAATCACCGACATGTAATTTCATACCTCGAACTCCTTGACAAAATTTGGTTAGGTTGGGTTACCTAACCTAACCCAACCAAATGAAAAAAAAATCTTTCATCTACTCAAGACTATTTCATGAATTTTGAGGATTTTAATTTTCCTTAAAAATTCTGTGCTAAAAATAGATACCAATAATTTCGACTTAAATTCGTGTTTTAAACTCACCCAAAATAGTAATTGCGGAAAGATAAGAGACAAGAATTGAGGCAGCGACAGGAATAGCCCCCATCTTCCTACTCCCCACAAGCAACTCATCGCTGTTACTCTTGGTCCCCTTCAGGGCAAAGTAAATCCCGATAAACACCGAAAACAATAGTGTCCCAACAACAACAAAATAGTCAACAATCCCGAGGTAGTTCTGCCCCATACTTACTAACTTACTCTCACAACTTTAGCAGATTTCAAAGTAACCGTAACTGACGAATTTAAAACAAAACTTCAAAAAAACCCAACAAAATCACTAATTAAAACTTAAATATGATGTTAGAATCCACTGATTAAAGCTACCTTGGCATCTTTCACACCATCACACTTTCGGAATTATAAACCTCTGTAACTTTAATTAAAAATGGAGATAAATTTCACTTTTCCAACTACGGTTTTTTATTTACATATTTAAGGATGCACTTGCTATTGGTATTTAATGGCCAAGTGTGGATCGTCTACTGCTTTTGCACCTATTCCCAATACCAAATTCTAATTGTTGTTTATTTACTATCTCCTCACTCGCTAATATATTCATATATGAAAAAGTGACAGTGGATTGTTAAGCATATTTTTCCTTTGTCAATCTTCGATACTTGAGATCCTGTTGGCTTGATGAGATTTTGGGATCCTCAACAATGGAGCATGTGAAGTTCTTATTTACCGTCGGCGTTGGATTTGGCTAAATGTGCTACAAGAATGTGAATTTAATCAATTCTAAACAATGGATACAAAAGCACAGCTCGTTACTGATTCTATAATGGGCTGATCAGTGGACATGGACCATAGGCAAGTGGGTGGGAATATTAATATTATCAAGTCCTTGCCTTACCAACTTGATAATTGTGACTGAAAAAATAAGCGTGGGAATTTATTGGATTGTTATAAAGACCCCTTGAATTTAAGCAACAAGCAATTTAAATTAACGGGATAAGTTAATAATAAATAGAATTTTGTTTAATGTGCAAATTAAGTCCGAATAAGTTAAATTCTTAATATTAATTTTGACAATAAACGGATGAAATAGGACGTTTAATAGAAGAGAATCTGAATGGATGAAAGCTAACACGGATTAACTTTTTTCATTTAACTGTTATATGGATGTGTTATACAATGTAGCGCCAACATTAACATTCAATTAATTCATATTCAGTTAAATAGGGTGGATATGGTTAGGTTAGGTCAGGGTACCGTAATTCTCTAAATAATTTCCCCTCCTCTCTCAAATAAACTGCCGTCTCAAAACCTTCAATCTGAATTAACATTCTTAAGCAAAATACCAAGGAATAAAATGCAGTTTTCTGAAAATGTCATGATTGTCAAGAGTTGACAAAAATATCGTCGGAAATTGTTCAATATTTCAGGTCTCTATTAGTTCTCCCTCGGAATAGACCCCCACCCCGGTATTCGTCTATAGGGACCCGAAAATTGCATTCTACCCCATTATATTACGTTGGATTTTATCAGACTTGCACTATAGAGCGTAGCTTATGAACGAACCCTTAAAATATAACTGTCACAAAAGCTGACAGTTTAATTAAATAAGATACAGACTGGGAATAACAATGTCATTGAGTACCGTCTACTTGGCCCTTGTCGCCGTCCAATGCAAACCTACTGATTTGTATCGTGCCTCCGCACTATCAAACTATAATTAATTACACTTGCCACTTAACTGCAGCAGTTAAAATTATGCACCTCACAATGTCAGATTTATTAGTCAGAGGTTGCCAACAAAATATTTGCACTCGATAGAAAGTTGTATTGATTGAGTTTGGCAAATGTCACTTTTGCACCAACAACTAATATGCAGTTAATATGGTCCAACTTCCAAATGTCACTATTTCCATTCCCAATTGGCATCATAATATTTATAGTAGTTACTACATTATCTTCGTCAGGGTCACAATCTTTATTGTGTCATCCCATTGCTTGTCTGTCGTACTCTGGTGCTAAATTCTATGAAAAATTATGCAAATATTTTTAAGGTCCAAGGCTTCTGAAACTATAGTCAAAATCATTGATTGAGTATCTATATTCGAGGAGGTTGGCCAATCTACTGATCCTATTCATTGTCCTGTTCAAGAAGCTATAATTGGATAATTTAATTTTTAAATACTTTAAATAGAAAATCGGTAAAATTAATTTGAATCTGATTTCTGCCGAACTAAAGTAGTTAGCGAAATAAGTCCCCGGTCAGTGGTGGGAGTAATTTAAGCATCGAATACATCTTCGGATGCACTTTTCAATTATTACATACATTGGGTAGGTGTATTGTCGTAACTTTGCGGTTTCCAGGAAATGTCCTTCGGTCGAGTCAAGGCTTATCGATTCCAAATCCTTGAAAATTGAACTATAGTTTATCCAAGTCTAAAAATATTCTTACTGAATCAATTATATGCCTAAATGAACTCGGCAGATTTTCGAAATGAAACCGAATTTTGAAATCGAACTTTACCAGCTAATTATTTGTCGTAAGACTTCTGTCACCAGCTTCTGAATGGTAAACATAATTAACATCTTATCAGTTTATGCACGAGCTTATTTTACTTATTTAAGTTAATAAATTAATTTTTTGTTCCTATTTCGTGTGTGTTTAACGTGCGTCATGCAGCCGAGATAAGGTTTCCAAAGGTTGCAAAATTTTATCTGAATGAATTTTTAAGGTCAAAGTATGTTTGGGTGAGTGCCCCTGACCCTTCACCCCGTCCAACAATAAGCCTTGTTACTAGTTTGAACAAAATGACACAGTTTTGGCAACAAGGACCTGTTTTAAGCCAAAAATGAGTAATTAATCTATAATATTAATGAGGGCCGTAAATAAATGCATATTTAATATATGTAATCAAACGTATTTGTGTTTGATTCAACTAAGCGTGATTTTTTTTACGAATTCTCAAATCATATTTATTTTTCCACAAAAAATGCTATATGACTACGACCGGATTTTTTGTTTCATATGTTGGTATAAACGAGTTACTTAAACCAGCTTAAACCACTTTAGTTGTTAATTTAATATGCTAGAAACTAGAATTACGTTGGATATCATTAATCTAAATTAATTAATGGTCCAGGGATTTGGAGCACTCTAAATATTTTAATATGCAATTAATTACAGAAGTATTTCATCTAGTTATTGTCAAATTTTGTGATTGTTTAATAAAGCAATATATTATATGAAAAAGCAGGAGTTCTCTCTAGTGATGCCTTGTTTTAAGATCACTGCCCAAGAAAAACGGCTAGTTTAAAGTTTATTTATATGAAGTGTAGCAAATATCGTCACAAGTTGAAATTACATGACAATATGACATTGAAGGCATTTCCCGACCCCGTTATGTTTTCGGGAAATAACGTGTTGAAAGTAAAATGGGTTGGATATTACTAATTAATTCAATAACTAATGAAATAAACTGAATACATCTTTATAAAATGTGAAAAAAATAAATACGAATCCTACTGTAAAACATTTAAAACTCTTCAGGATTACTGACGTTTTGAACTTGACCAATTCGTTATATGAATTTACCATTTACCAACCTCACATCTTGCTTTGGCAATTTGGCATCAAAATCAGTACGCGTTTGTTGGATGACCATAACCCTGACTTTGTCCATAACCCCCACCGTGACTTCCACCGTGACTTCCACCGTGACCTCCACCGTGACCTCCACTGTGACCATAGCCACCAACAGCAGACTGAGCAGAACTAGCAGCCCAAGCCGCTTTATTAGCTGCAGCCTGACCTTGGGCTAAATCATGAAGCGCGGCACTCTGTTTCTGCGAAAGCGCCCAAGCATTCTGCTGCGCTTGATACGCCTGCTGGGCCTGCCATTCCCGCACGTTCCGCGCCTCATCCAGCGCCCTCTTTGCTGTGTATAATTGGTCCTGAGAATGATAGCCGCCGTAATGCGCCGCTTGTTGCGCTTGATACTTTGCTGCTTCAGCTGCCGCTACCGCGCGGTTGACTTTTGCCAGTTGAGTGGATTCTGCATATGCTGCCGCCTAAAATGTATTTAATTTATTACTTCAAGTCCAAAACTGCGCATTTAATTCTTAAAAATTATCATGTTACTTACTTGAGCTGCATTTGCAGCGTGTGTTATATGGCTGACTTGGCCTTGCTTCGCAGCAACTATCGCTTGGGCCTGAAACCAAGTTTGACGCATGTAGGGAATCGATAAAAATGAGTTTACTTAGAATTATAGGTCGAAGATTTCAAGAAAATACTGATCATCAACGACTGTACCTGCTTTGCAGCATGCGTCGCCTGTTCCGCGAGCAGAGCACGCGCCTGTGTCCCTGCTTGGTGAGCTGCGGGACCTTGCGCCGCTAACGCTGCCTTGGCCTGGTTTGCGGCCTGTTGTGCCAATCCCGCCGCCCCACCTCCCCCACCATATTGACCGTGACCATGCCCTCCGCCCCCGCCGTATCTGCCCCCACCACCTCCACCATACCCACCTCCCCCTCCACCGCTCCCATATCCACCCCCGCCTCTTATTGGTCCATAGCCACCCCCGCCATGTCCGTGCCCAAATCCTCGTTTAGGCTTGTGAGAAAAAATTAAAATCCCATTACAACTAAATTCGTTTACTTGATCCAGCTTGCTAGTAATCAAACATTTTTAAGCCCTATAAAATAGTTACTCTTTAATTCGATAATATTTATTGTTATGTTTCCTTGAGTTTTATTTGAGTTTAAAACCGTTATAGGAGAAAACAAATCCCCCAATGTTTTTACAATGTTCGAAATCGAATTTCCTGTTTTGAAACTATGTTTTTGTAACCGTATAGTAACGCTTGAAATACTGAATTTATGATTAAAATTATTTTCAATTGAAAAAGTGTTAAAATGTGTTTTCATTCTACCGTATTAACGAGTGAGTTGTCCTTAACCAACCCTTTAATATTTTTTTTATTTACCCGAATTAGACTATTTAGGAACCGAATTGCTCTGGGAATCTGAGATCTCGGGAGTTCGGAATCCGTACTTCGTTCTGCTCTAACCAAGCCTAGACCTGAATTTCAAAAAATTTAATTACTGCCCTTAATGTGAACTTAATTTAAAATGCAAAATTGTGTAAACTGTGTTACCTAATATTAGGGTAGCAAGTATAACGGATATCCTAATTGCCGATTTCATAATTTGCAAACTATGAAGCCCAAGGGTTACAATCCTTAAATGAAAAACTGTGCAGTTCGGCCTAACCCAACTTGGAAACTGAATTCATCTGACAAAAAAAGTTTGAAATAAAGATTCCCCTCGAGGTCTTGCCTCAGTTCGATTACAAATTAATCTCATTGGAATTGACGACAGGGGACTTAATTGTAGTTAAACTACAATTAATTACTAAATTTACTTCATCGTCTAAATAATTGGGATTTAGGAGTAAGAATCCTCTTAAGGCCATGCACCATTGACTTTTCCTATTTTTCGAAACTGAAATGTCTTTGAAGGACTTTCAGAGAAAATGCGTTTTCCATTACTTAATTTTCGATTTCAAAAGTTAGGAGGGTTTAGGTTGCCTTTTGATCCTTTGAGACGGCAAGGTTGCTTCATCCTTAATTATTCTCAACTAATAATAGATGTAATTTACATCATGAAATAAAATAATCAAATTCAATCAAAGGATTTGGAAAGTGAAACCTGGGTTTCTGAAAGAAATGTCTCTATTTAGGAGCAAATGTTCGTGCCCATTGTTTCGGGTTTCATTGTTTTATGTAAACGTGCAGATTTACAGTATCAATGGGACTTGTGAACTGTTGACGTAAATTTAAATACCTACTGATGTTAGGACTGCTTTGGCTTATTCATACAGTATGGGACTAACCCTATTGAATTAGGGATTGAAATGTTTTAGTGGAATTTATCTTGTTGGAGTTAATAAAAAACTAGTCAGAGTTTTGGACGTATTATAGAGACAACCCAGCGTGTCTGATCTAATGTCGATCGGTTTAGCAGTTTTGGCCCTATTTTATCAGGAACGGACGGATGATTCCGTAATAACTGCCTTGAGCTTGATAGGGTTGTTTTATGTTTATAAGCTTATGTACTCAAATCATGGTTTGTAATGTCCATTTTAGTAATTCCCGTTTCAGTCAGGTTTCAATAATATGCCAAACATTTTAGAGATTTTTATATATGTATTGTGTATAGTGTTAAAAACATCCTTTGTATTACAGATTTTGTGTCACATATAAAAAACAAAACGGTTAAATTGTCTGTATGCTTGAAAAACGATTAAATTCGATCCCTATGAATTCGCTACGAATAAAAACTAAATTTTAAGTCCCACCTATCCTTACGCTACATTGTAAAAATAATGATTTCACAATTTTTTATATGACTTTGTTAAGACTAATGTTTCGTAATACTAAATTCCAGCAGACGCTTTTGTTTAAATTGGGTCAAGCAATAATTAGGTTCAAAAAACGTCCCATGACACTTTTGTTTCATTAGTTCTGGAACCTTAATAATATTAGGCTCAAATTGCTGTCCGCATAAAAATAAGCTCGGACCCGAAACAGCTATCTATAAGCATAATAAAATAAGCCGCAAAAAACTAAGAATCTCATTTATTTATTTATTTACTAATAGAAGTGATACCCTTACAAAGGAAGGTAGATTACATCATAGCAATTTTGTCAAAAAAGAAGTAAATTATATTATTGAAGAGTTAAGTTAATATGGTAATTCGTCAAATATTAATGCACATTGGTCACATGAGAGAGAACAAGTATTAAGGTCATGTTGGTTGATTTCAGTTACAGCTATCTGTTCAATTAAAAGTGATTTTTTAAGTTTCGATTTAAAGATATTGAAGGAGTGACGAATGACGATTCTCGACTAACTCAAAAATGATCATTTACATGATCTATGAATGATTTGTTCAATTGTAGTATGACATTAATTCAAATTAATAAAAATAATTACAGCTCACACGCGACAAAGCACGTTCGGGTTAATCATTTGATAAGTGGTAAAATTTCGTATAAACTTTTTATTTCTTTCAAAAATTAGGAAACCAATTTTCAGTAGCCAAGATTATGTCAGCCAAATCAGTATTTACATCCATATAGTTATGTTCGCAAATAAAATAATTTGATAAGTGTGCTGTAAACGGCGGAGCTTAAGCCTGTAATTCCTATCGTCGATTCTCGCCCTTGTAGCCGGCGGGGACATGTCCAGTCGCAATAGTGTTGTACCAAGCCCCAGCGGCATTCGCAGACGCACCCGCCGCCGCCGTTGCATGTTGACCGTGTTGTTGCAACCGGTCCAAGGACTGGGCTGAGGATGCCCCCGCATTTTGAGTTGCCTGAATAAATTCAAATAAATTGGTTAAAGAAATATTTTTAAACAAATATATATGGATTCGGAGACGATTTTAATTACCACGAACACAACATTTTTAAGTAAAATCATTAAGATAATTTAGCCTGCTGTTTCATAGCAATTAAATAGGGGTGGTTCTTTTGGATTTTCCCGTTCAAGCAATTTAACATAAATTGGTGATGTGTCATTTTATTTTTTAGTAAATAAAAGACTCGGTTTTGTGGTTTGAGCCCGTTTGAAAATGAAAACAATGAAGAATTAAATATTTTTTATATTTTGAATCCAGAATCCATTTTAAAACAATAACTGGAACATATTTTACTCCCACAGAGACCTCATTTTTAAATTGATAATCATCTCCATCATGAAAATGTACCTGATAAGAGCGAAGGAAAGCGTCATTGCCCCCAGAAACGGCCTTCTGAGCAATGGTGTCGAAGACAACTCCGCCCCCACCGCCCCCACTATGATGCCCCAAGGAGGTGGATCCTCCGTAACCTACTCCAAGGGCACTTGATGGCCCAATCCCACCCGAGTTTCTTTCTCCGTAGTTTCCTCTACGAACCTAAGGAAACACCAATTTCCGAATTTTTTATTACAAAAATATTACATTTTCTGGTAAAAGAAAAATTGTTTAAAATGATAAATTGTTTTATATACCCGAAGACGGGCGTCACCAGAATGCACAGCTCCTGATATTCCAAGAAACCCGATAACAAGGATGGCCGAAAATGACTTCATCTTGCAAATAATTATTAATTACTCAAAGCGTTCTCGTTAATTGGACAGATAACTGTTGACGAGATGAGAAACTGCAATGAACTACTTAATTAAATCCCTTCTCTAATTAAAATCCACTGTCTATCTTAAGGATTAACACTGTGAATTCACTTTTTAAAACTTTCCTTTTTATATACAATCACTTCTGCTTAAAATGTACTTTAAATTGGGGTAAAAACAAAAATAAGAGGGGATTAAGCATTAATCATTAAATCATTATATACCCACATACCATTATACAGCCTTTTCAACATGAGCTTCAACTTTAAATCAATTTTACATCAACTATATAACTACAACATGAGCTAATTTATTATTCGTGATTACTCAATTGCTTTTGTCACTTCAGATGTTAATTCGGATTATTCGTGCGTTAAAATCATTCATGATGGGTGTTTGCTAATTGACAAGACAAGGGACCGTTCATAAATCTTTCAGCGCCGAAAGAAGTGCAGATTCAACATCAACCTCTGAAGTCGAGTCGAAAAACATTATTAGTAGCCTTTTGTAGTGTCAAACCTCGATGTCTGAATGGAATTAAGTCTGAATTGAATCCTCAAAACTAAACCTAATAAAAATATCCCACCCCATCGGTGATGGTGGGCCGCTTATTGTGAGGGCCGTTTATGATGTAGCCGCTAATAATGACCTCGTCCTGGCAAGGAGTGAGATACCTCTTCTGTGCTATGTCTCGATGAGCTGAGGGGGCAGCTAGTGTGCCCCGACTCCCACGGTGCTGGGGGTGTGGCTGCAGTACACTTGAGAAGGGCTGGTGTCCGATGAGGGGACTAGGCTCATCTTCCACAATCCCAGCTCACTGCCCAGCAAGCCACATCGAGACCAGTTAAACTTACAATTAGATGAGATAAAGTTGAGAAGTCCTGGAGAATCCGGGAGACCAAACCACCTCCATCATCGACCAGCTCATTATGAATTGTGCAACATTAAATCGTGTTTCGAGGAAATCGTATTGGTTTTAATACCAAATCTTATAGATATGGTGTTTAGTGTTTATCCCTTTTCCCAAATTTAAAACAATTTAAAGAAACTTTGAGGTTTGATATCAATTGTGCAACATGAAAATGGTTTTCGAGGAAATCGTATTGGTTTATATACCAAATGTTATTTAAGGCTCCAGAGTAGTTATCACCAAGGAAAAAAGTGTACCATAAGGGGTACTTTGAACGCTTCTAGATTTTGACCCACTTCAACTAAACTTTTAAAATAAAATTATTAGACAGACATTTTAATGGCCAAAATTTTGAAACCAATGAAGAGCGCTTATGAGATTTGGATCGATTGTAAATCAAAATTTAGTGAAGCCCTCTTAATAATTTTCCAACACCCGTTTAGGCCGATAGGGTTGTCTTTTGAAAAATCGATGATTACCATTCGATAGATAATTTCATGGCCGAGGTGCATAAGTGGGTCAAACGTTAATTTTGATGAACCCATACTACCGAAAAATGCGTTTAAATGAAAAACTGTTGTATATTTGTTTGGTTTTAGCCCAGTCAAATGGGCTTATATGATAGTCTTTTCCGTGTGTCCCGTAATTCTTGTGCAGAGATTATCTCCATCACGGATTATACTAGCCCTCTGAAATTTTGCACAAAACTGTATCACAACCGAACCACGGCACTGCAGAAAACTGGAATGAAATGGCCAACGCGTTCAATAGTTATAGTCCAAAAACCCCACCGGGTCTATGGAAACGAATGAGAAAATTTATAGAAAGAATTAAATATAACCTTTTAAAACCTTGAAAAAAGTCAAAACTTTGACATGACCTCAGCATCATGGGCCTTAAAATTAAGTCATGAAAATTTGTACAAAAATGCATTCAAGTATTAGCTTTCGATTTTCGAAAAAAATTGCGATGGCTCCAAGTCTAATTATTCCCGTACGGTCAATCTACCAAACCCATTTCTGTTGGAATTGCAATAACCTAAAAAAAGTCAAAACTTTGACATGACCTCAGCATCATGGGCCTTAAAATTAAGTCATGAAAATTTGTACAAAAATGTATTTAAGTATTAAGATTCGATGGCCCTAATCCCCTCTGCGTCTCTACGGTCTGTCCGCCACACCGACATATCGGATTGACTGGGCTTTATTGGCTGCTTGGAGTAGTTTTTAATTTATTCCCCTAAAACCATAAGAGCTAGTGCAATTTTGACCCACTTATGCACCTCGGCCATCAAATTATCTATCGAGTGGTACTAGTCGCTTTTTTGTAAGATGACCCTATCGGTCTAAACGGTTGTTGGAAAAATAAAAAGGAGGATGTCTTGACCATCGTTGCTAAGTACATCCCTCACTTACTTTTGCTGGGAATCATCTTTAGTCATGTTGCTAACAAGCAAGTAACTGGGCTTTATTGGCTGCTTGGAGTAGTTTTAGCCCAGTCAAATGGGCTTATATGATCGTCGTTTCCGTGTGTCACGTAATTCTTGTGGTCAGATTATCTCCATCATGGATTACACTAGCCCTCTGAAATTTTGCATAAAATTGTATCACAACCGAACCACGGCACTGCAGAAAACTGGAATGAAATGGACAACCCGTTCAATAGTTATAGTCCAAAAACCCCACCGGGTCTATGGAAACGAATGAGAAAAGTCGAAACTTTGACATGACCTCAGTATCATGGGCCTTAAAATTAAGTCATGAAAATTTGTACAAAAATGTATTCAAGTACTAAGATTCGATTTAAAAAAAATTGCGATGGCCCCAAGTCTAATTATTTCCGTACGGTCAATCTACCAAACCCATTTCTGTTGGAATTGCAATAACCTGAAAAAAGTCGAAACTTTGACATGACCTCAGTATCATGGGCCTTAAACTTAGGTCATGAAAATTTGTACAAACATGTATTCAAGTACTAAGATTCGATTTAAAAAAAATTGCGATGGCCCCAAGTCTAATTATTTCCGTACGGTCAATCTACCAAACCCATTTCTGTTGGAATTGCAATAACCTGAAAAAAGTCGAAACTTTGACATGACCTCAGTATCATGGGCCTTAAACTTAGGTCATGAAAATTTGTACAAACATGTATTAAAGTATTAAGATTCGATTTAAAAAAAATGCGATGGCCCCAAGTCTAATTATTTCCGTGCGGTCAATCAACCAAACCCATTTCTGTTGGAATTGCAATAACCGGAAAAAAGTCGAAACTTTGACATGACCTCAGTATCATGTCCCTTAACCTCTTGGAGACGGCAAACGACAAAAGTCGTTTTTCCTAACAGTCCAAGCAGCCGACATACGCAAAAATTATGTACCCGTGGAGACGACTTACGACTTTAGTCGTTCATTATTTTTGTCCCACGAAGCCGAAATACGACTTTAGTCGTTTTCAAATTTGCATCCCAGGCAACCGAAATACGACTTTAGTCGTTTAAATTTTTCATCCCGTGTAGCCGAAATACGACTTTAGTCGTTCCGGGCATTTTTGATTTGGATTCGATTTTTTATCATAGTTTTCATCTTCAAAAACGGTCTGATTTTTTAAGTTAATTAGTTGAATAGGTTTAAATTACAAATTAACTGACTTTAATTTATACGATTATCGAAAACGTATGCAATCGGATGAAGCATACGCTTGTTCGTATTTTCAACTCTTTAACGTTTTATGTGCATGATACAGGACATGATTTTAGAGTTCTTTTGAAGTTGTCTTGTTTTAACAAGGCTGGAATAACCTCATACAAGGGATGATTTTCAGATGTTATACCCCGATTGGCTTTAGACTTATCAGTTATCTCACTCGAAAGATCAAGGAAAAATGAAACTTTAACATTGGGACTGATTTTGAAAATTCTGCTCAAGGTATATCGGTCACACCCCCTAGGGTTTGTCGATCTACCTCAATGTTAAAAAGTCACCACCACCATGTTAGACTCACCCGTTCGTTCGCTAACTCTAGATATAATGGTTAAGGCAAATGACCTCCCAGCGGAGGTCGAGTTCGTGTGAAAGCTAGGTCATATCATATTCATAAAGGTCACATTTTTCAAATTTCAAACCTACAGGAATATATCACCAATGTGTGATGTATCGCTGGATAGGTTTTTTAAGTCGTCAGATAACCCTCAAAGTTCGGATTTCGATTTACATCGATCATGGGGGTGTGGTCATTTTTTGCGCCTCCGAAAAAAATACTTGGACCAGAAACCGTGCTTTAACCGGCACGGCTATGTGATATTTAACAGTACACCACTTTACTCTATGGTTGGGGGAATTTTGAAAAACGTGTCAGTTGGTCACAAGACGTTTTAGTCGTCTTCTTCGTTTGGTTTCACGGTTTTTGAATGTGCGTTTGCAACGGTTTATTCATTATTACAATGTGACACCTACAGTACGTGTATTTAGTAGTGGTTACATCACAAGGATTAATATAAAAAGTATAATTCTAGATTAGAATATGTAATGTCAGTTAAATGTAAGTCAAGTTCAAGTAGTAGATTCATTTTTCCTTTTGCAAATGAGACAAGTTTAATGCAAACCGGGATTTTACATCTGAATGTACTCCCTTGTTAGTCGCAATTTTTGTTTTCCATTAATTTAACACTACAGCTAATTTCAGCAAAATTACAAACAAGGACAAAAAATGCCGTTCGATCACAATCAACAAATACAACAAAATTTCAAACGGTCCTTCACCAGATCCGATTTTTTTGTAATTTTATTACTGTTTGCAGAAATGAAACAATGCATAATCTCTGATCATAGGTCGCTCATAAAAATCAGATCTTCTTGGTTGGAAGTTTGGAAGCTTGAAACTGTTGGAACGATGATTGGATTCAAAATGTAATTTTGTGTCCTCTTCTTCTCCATCTGTCTTTGTTTTCAAACTTGCATTGAAATTAGCTTCAAAAAAATTATTTCTGATTCTATAAAATTTCACTGAAAACTCCGTCTCCTACGAAATTATATAAATGAAATGTAGGTTTCCGAGGAATTTTTAGATTTTAAAAAGTTGTCCAGGGATACGCTGCTGTTTCACAAATATGCGCTTATCAAGGGGTTTGAAACTTGCAAATGTCAGGTTATAATGGACTTGATTGATTGTTAATGCCGTAAACAAGAGGTTAAAATTAGGTCATGAAAATTTGTACAAACATGTATTCAAGTATTAAGATTTGATTTTTGAAAAAACTGCGATGGCCCCAAGTCTAATTATTTCCGTACGGTCAATCTACAATACCCATTTCGGTTGGAATTGCAATAACCTGAAAAAAGTCGAAACTTTGACATGACCTCAGTATCATGGGCCTTAAAATTAGGTCATGAAAATTTGTATAAACATGTATTCAAGTATTAAGATTCGATTTAAAAAAATTGCGATGGCCCTAAGCTCCTTTGCGTCTCTACGGTCTATCCGCCACACGGATGTATCGGTTTGACTGGGCTTTATTGGCTGCTTGGAGTAGTTTTAGCCCAGTCAAATGGGCTTATATGATCGTCATTTCCGTGTGTCCCGTAATTCTTGTGCAGAGATTATCTCCATCACGGATTACACTAGCCCTCTGAAATTTTGCATAAAATTGTATCACAACCGAACCACGGCACTGCAGAAAACTGGAATGAAATGGCCAACCCGTTCAATAGTTATAGTCCAAAAACCCCACCGGGTCTATGGAAACGAATGAGAAAATTTATAGAAAGAATTAAATATAACCTTATAAAACCTTGAAAAAAGTCGAAACTTTTACACGACCTCAGCATCATGGGCCTTAAAATTAAGTCATGAAAATTTGTACAAAAATGTATTCAAGTATTAAGGGGGGGTTTTAAAAGTATTTTACGACCTAAAATGGCCATCCATAGATACACATAACGACAAAACTTTGATGTGGATTTTTAGCAAAAGCCTAAACAAATCAAAAATTGCTTGGTAACGCAACCATTATGGGGCTTGTTGCCATAGTGATTGTTGAAGTTACTATGGTTACCGTCGCAAATGCCCATGGCAACGACAATTTTCACTTACTTTCACACTTTTCAGAAAGTATTAAAAAAGTAGCCAAACCGTTTTACGGGGGAGCTCCCACAGCCCCAACCGATCCGTCAATCGAACTAATTTTTTTTCTAAAAATTGCTTGATAAATTCAATATTAGAGATGATCCTTTGATTTTTTAGTTTGATGTTAGAACTACTTTAAAAACTCAGTTTAATTGAAAACACAGTCATCAGAAAGCAGAAATTTTTGTAACTACGGGTTTTGCCGGTGTGGTACAAAAAACTTAAAAAATTGAAGGATCATTCTAATCTTGAATTTATCAAGGAATTTTTAGAAAAAAAAATTAATTCGATTGATGAATCGGTTGGGGCTGTGGGAGCCCCCCCGTAAAATGGTTTTTAACATTGGTTTAGATAGGGAAATCAAAATTTCCATAGTTTTTAGCCCGTTGCTATGCAGGGCTTATATGGATGCCGTTGTCTGTCCGTCTGTCCGTCTGTCCGTCTGTTAACTCGATAACTTCCGTTAGGGTTAACTTAGATCCTCCAAATTTGATACACCGGGGGTTAGGCCAAAACCAAAGGCTAAGTTCGAAGATAGCTGAAATCGGTCTATTGATTAACCCGTGGGGGTCATTTCCAATTTGTTTGTAATTTAAACTTGTTATAAAATTGGGAATTCGATAATTCCCATTAGTTTATTGTAAAATCTTCGTTATGGATACGATTTGAGATACAGGGTATTATCTACTGCTTAGAGTATACAGGGTGTTTAACCCTTAAAGGGTAGCAGTTTAGTTTCCCCACTAGCAATGGATAAAGATAAATGGATAAATAAGTTAGAACTTTAGAAGCAAGGAATGGCATTTGTCAAATTGTTTCGGTACTTTAATACAACGGGCCCGTAATAGCTGCTTGGATAGGTTTTTTAAACCCCCCCTTAAGATTCGATTTTCGAAAAAATTGCAATGGCCCCAAGTCTAATTATTCCCCTACGGTCAATCTACCAAACCTATTTCTGTTGGAATTGCAATAACCTGAAAAAAGTCGAAACTTTGACATGACCTCAGTATCATGGGCCTTAAACTTAGGTCATGAAAATTTGTACAAACATGTATTCAAGTATTAAGATTCGATTTAAAAAAAATGCGATGGCCCCAAGTCTAATTATTTCCGTGCGGTCAATCAACCAAACCCATTTCTGTTGGAATTGCAATAACCGGAAAAAAGTCGAAACTTTGACATGACCTCAGTATCATGGGCCTTAAACTTAGGTCATGAAAATTTGTACAAACATGTATTCAAGTATTAAGATTCGATTTTCGAAAAAAATTGCGATGGCCCCAAGTCTAATTATTCCCCTGCGGTCAATCTACCAAACCCATTTCTGTTGGAATTGCAATAACCTGACAAAGTCGAAACTTTGACACAACCTCAGCATCATGGGCCTTGAAATTGAATCATGAAAAGTTGTACAAAAATGTATTCAAGCATTAAGATTCGATTTTTGAAAAAATTGCGATGGCCCCAACTTTAATTATTCCCCTACGGTCAATCTACCAAACCCATTTCTGTTGGAATTGCAATAACCTGAAAAAGTCGAAACTTTGACACGACCTCAGCATCATTGGCCTTTAAATTAAGTCATGAAAATTTGTACAAAAATGTATTAAAGTATTAAGATTCGATTTTCGAAAAAAATGCGATGGCCCCAAGTCTAATTATTCTCGTAAGGTCAATCTACCAAACCCATTTCTGTTGGAATTGCAATGACCTGGAAAAAGTCTAAACTTTGTCATGACCTCAGCATCATGGGCCTTCAAATTAAGTCATAAAAATTTGTACAAAAATGTATTCAAGTATTAAGATTCGATTTTCGAAAAATTGCGATGGCCCTAAGCCCCTCTGCGTTTCTATGGTCCGTCCGCCCACCGATTGACTGGGCTTTATTGGCTGCTTGGAGTAGTTTTTAGCCCGTTGCTATGCAGGGCTTATATGGATGCCGTTGTCTGTCCGTCTGTCCGTCTGTTAACTCGATAACTTCCGTTAGCGTTAACTTAGATCCTCCAAATTTGATACACCTGGAGTTAGGCCAAAACCAAAGGCTAAGTTCGAAGATAGGTGACATTGGTCCATTGATTGACCCGTGGGGGTCATTTCCAATTTGTTTGTAATTTAAACCGATGTTAAAAACCTATCCAAGCAGCTATTAAAGGCCCGTTGCATTAAAGTATCGAAACAACTTGCTTCTAACTAACTCATCCATTCTCCTTTAACCTGTATGTTATAAATTCAATGTGTTCTGATTATCTCGGATTAATTATTCAAGGTTATATAGAATTCGGAGATCCAGACCTCATTTTCACAAAACCCGCTTGGGTCACCCTCCATGCGATAATAGCGACGTTTCGGCCTCGGCCACTATCACAATAGATAGTGTATTCAAGTACGACCAATTTATAGTTAGAAACGAAAATTAGTTGCATGCAAATTATTAAAGAAGTATATTTAATTTAACTACTAAAAAGTGTACTATTATTACTTTGATAAAGAAGCGCATAATCTTATAAATAAGGTATATGAGGGACGTTTTATAGTTGATATAAATGGCTTCTCATGTAATTAGAAATCTAATTTTGTAGCTTAATTGTTAGTCAATATGTTTTGTATCAGTATCTTAGTTTAGTTCATTTAATTTATCATTTAACAGGGTAATATTGGGATTTCTAGCGCTAAAACTAATATTAGAGTATGAAGGAGATGATACAACATGAACTTTGTGGAAGACTGGTCTAGATGAACCAAACAAGGAATAACACAATAATAAAAGCCAAACAAAACAACAAACAAACAACAAGAAAGATTGATTTTAAACTTGTAGATAATGTTATCAGCTACAATCTGACAACATTTAAGAAAAATTCATCGTTTGGAAATCAAGCGAGTTAATATTTAGTAATAGTTATTTATAACATGTAATGTATAAGTATACGGAACATAAATGTTATTTCGTAAGAAATGAAGAAAGGAATTTTACGATTCCATTATAACGTATTAAATATGTATTTTATGTATTTTGTGATTTTGAAGATGTACCTAAAATGCATTGGTAAATAGAAGAGAGAAACTTCCGAATTCAGTTTGTCAAGTATTGGTGAACCTGTCATGAAAAAATGCATGCATAATTTTATGTTAATTAAGATTAAGTAAATATTAAGATTACAAGTCTGGGGCATGAGTTCAGTGTCTGGAAATACGATGTTAGTTCGTGTGTCTACTTTTAAGATTAAATTTTGGAAGAGTCTACATTTCATTTGTAAAGCAATTTAAGTACAAGATATGTGATTGTAAAAGGTATGATTTCGTTTTAACTTGGGGAAAGAATAACCGAGAAAAAGAACCTGTAAAATTAATATATCATAGGATTTTGGAGGAGAATGAACTGAAGTTCATTTATCTGTAGAGTAATATTTTCCACTTTAAAGCATTTTCTGAATTTCGAATTTTATCAATTAAAATTGCACTTTTTTGTAGAATTCCTATTTGTCTATCGCCTATTCATTTCGCCAAGCATCTTTATGCCAGGGAACGTTTTTCTTAGTTTTTCATTGTGGTTAAACTAGCGTCTTGAAATTAAAATCTAGGGAAGTCATCCGTTTCATGGTTCATATATTAAAATACAGTCCAAACCTTTTGCCGTACCAGTAGTCCACACTACAGATAGTACTCGGTATCTCAAATAGTATCCATAACGAAGATTTTGTTAAACTAATGGGAATTATCGAATTCCCAATTGGATAACATAGGTTTAAATTACATACAAATTGGAAATGACCCCCACGGGTCAATCAATGGACCAATTTCACCTATCTTCGAACTTAGCCTTTGGTTTTGGCCTAACCCCAGGTGTATCAAATTTGCAGGATCTAAGTTAACGCTAACGGCAGTTATCGAGCTAACAGACGGACAGACGGACAGACAACGGCATCCATATAAGCCCTGCATAGCAACGGGCTAAAAATTGGGAATTCGATAATTCCCATATTAAGGTGGAATCCCACTGTCACGCAGAATGCAGAATGCAGAATTCTGCATGAAGAATTCTGCATTTCTGCAGATGCAGAATTACATTACTGTGAATAAAAATAAATTTAGAAATTCTTCAGAATTACACTGCTCACTCCAAGACTTGGAGTAGCTTTCTGCAGGTAAAGTGCAGAAATATGCATGCGTTTTTCTGCATTTGCAGTGTAATCCAGCCATGCAGCTTTTCAAAAAAATTTAATTAATAAAATTTAAAGTTTTATAATTTAGCGTTGTAAAGATTGATTAATTTCTTTCGGCTAACAGTTTCCATTCTGAAACAGGGAATGAACCATAGACGGGCAAAATGCACCCAGCCCCCAGGGGGTAGCTGGGGGCACCTACTGCCCCCGTTTTTTGCGGGGTCTTGATATACATTCTTAACCCCGCTAGCGGGGTCTGCTATACGTTCTTAACCCCGCTAGCGGGGTCTTCATATAAATTCTTAACCCCGTTAGCGGGGTCTTGATAAACATTCTTAATCCCGTTAGCGGTGTCTTGATATACAACAAAAACCCCGGTACCGGGGTCTGATATATACGTTCTTAACCCCGGTACCGGGGTCTGATATATACGTTCTTAACCATGGTACCGGGGTCTGATATATACGTTCTTAACCCCGGTACCGGGGTCTGATATATACGTTCTTAACCCCGGTACCGGGGTCTGATATATACGTTCCTAACCCCAGTACCGGGGTCTAATATACATTCCTAACCCCTGTACCGGGGTCTGATTTACGTTCTTAACCCCGGTACCGGGGTCTGATATAGACGTTCTTAACCCTGGTACCGGGGTCTGATATACGTTCTTAACCCCGGTACCGGGGTCTTGAAATGCATTCTTAACCCTGCTAGCGGGGTCTGATATACGTTCTTAACCCCGGTACCGGGGTCTGAAATACGTTCTTAACCCAGGTACCGGGGTCTGATATATACGTTCTTAACGCCGGTACCGGGGTCTGATATACGTTCTTAACCCCCGTACTGGGGTCTGATATACGTTCTTAGCCCCGGTACCGGGGTCTTGAAATACATTCTTAACCCCGTTTGCGGGGTCTGATATGCTTTCTTAACCCCGCTTGCGGGGTCTGATATACGTTCTTAACCCCGGTACCGGGGTCTGATATACGTTCTTAACCCCGGTACCGGGGTCTGATATACATTCTTAACCCCGCTAGCGGGGTCTTGATATACATTCTTAACCCCGCTAGCGGGGTCTTGATATACATTCTTAACCCCGCTAGCGAGGTCTTGATATACATTCTTAACCCCGCTAGCAGGGTCTTGATATACATTCTTAACCCCGCTAGCGGGGTCTGATATACGTTCTTGACCCCTCTAGTGGGGTCTTCATATAAATTCTTAACCCCTCTAGCGGGGTGTTGATATAAATTCTTAACCCCGCTAGCAGGGTCTTGATATACATTCTTAACCCCGCTAGCGGGGTCTGATATACCTTCTTGACCCCTCCAGCGGGGTGTTGATATACATTCTTAACCCCGCTAGCGAGGTCTTGATATACATTCCTAACCCCGCTAGCGGGGTCTTGATATACATTCCTAACCCCGCTAGCGGGGTCTTGATATACATTCCTAACCCCTGTACCGGGGTCTGATTTACGTTCTTAACCCCGGTACCGGGGTCTGATATAGACATTCTTAACCCTGGTACCGGGGTCTGATATACGTTCTTAACCCCGGTACCGGGGTCTTGATATACATTCTTAACCCTGCTAGCGGGGTCTGATATATACGTTCTTAACCTCGGTACCGGGGTCTGATATACGTTCTTAACCTCGGTACCGGGGTCTGATATACGTTCTTAACCCCGGTACCGGGGTCTGATATATACGTTCTTAACCTCGGTACCGGGGTCTGATATACGTTCTTAACCCCGGTACTGGGGTCTGATATACGTTCTTAGCCCCGGTACCGGGGTCTTGAAATACATTCTTCACCCCGGTACCGGGGTCTTGATATACATTCTTAACCCCGCTAGCGGGGTCTGATATACGTTCTTAACCCCTCTAGCGGGGTCTGATATACGTTCTTGACCACTCTAGCGGGGTCTTGATATACATTCTTAACCCCGCTAGCGGGGTCTGATATACGTTCTTAACCCCGCTAGCAGGGTGTTGATAAGTAGTGTATAAGACGCGACTTTGCCGACTTTAGTATTGGTATAGGACCACTTTGCCGAAGTGCAGAATAGAATACCAAATAATGATAATTATGGTGGAATGGGGGTATTTGAGATTACGGGAATGAGCTGCAGTATCATAATGCCTAAAATACTCGATCCTGCAGAAGGTTCATCTATGAACGAGGAGACGCGAGAAAAAGCGAGAGGCTGAATTCTAGCACTTTACCATTTTAAAAATTCGTCGAATCCAATTTGTGATAGCTATACCGTCGGCGACGGTAGATCCATTTGCGCAAAATCCAAATTTTTTGACAAAAATTTCCGATTTGAAGCAAATTAACTCCAACTCTTCTGGGAAAACTGCATTCCAATTTTGTCTTTTGATGAATTGGTTCTAGCAGATACAATATTCAAGTAGGGTTGCCAATTCAAAAAATCAGGCAACTCTAGATGAATGTTGAACCTGTAGATCCCACGATGATTTCACTTTACAAAACTGCCCCCTTTGCTATTGTCTTTTTAGTGGGTTACAGGCGGGGGCTTGTAAAGTGAAATTAGATTTGTTGTTCCATTTCTTGTGGTATTGACGGCTTCACAAAATATTTTTTGATGACACAATCTTGAAGTATCTTTTTCTTCAACAACAATAAACTTAGCATTACACTCATAAATATAATTTCTATATATTCTTTAATTATTGTTACAATTTTTGTGTGGTTGTCGGAATTAAATTCTTGAGCCCCACAGAAAGGATCAGACCAACTAAAACTTTGTACAATAGGTCTTCCATAAATTCCTGTGCATTCTTCTGGTGAGCAAGATTTATCTACAATAATCCCATATCTTGAATTCAATGTTGTTGATTGACGGCAAAAGTATTCTGGTTCAACTAAAGGAAGCCAGATTGTTTTTATAAATATTTTACTTTTATTTTGAGTACACAATTTGCATGATTCTTCAATCAAAGATGCATTGCGACGAAAATGAGACGGTTGAATAATCATTGACGATGAAATCCCCAAAAGGGACACAAATAATATTAACAGAGCCATGATTAAATTACGAATGAACAATTTTTAAACTTTACAATTATATTTATAATTTATTTACATTTCGTGTACAACATGAAAGATACGGGCTACTTTTATTACGCTTAACAAATTTTAAACGTTTATAAAATCTTCTCACAAAGTTATCATTCCTTTCAAGATTTGTGGTGAATCTTGATTCGATATTTACAAAGGCCTTTTTGCGACTTCGCATGTAGAAAAACCACAAGCAGTACAAACCGCAAACTCGGCTCGAGAATGATTGGATACTTCTAGAATTTTTATTAACAATAGGAAAAGGTATTTTTAATTTATAAACTTTTTCTACGTCGTTACCATAAGAATCAAAAACTTCAGAAACTATGATTTCATTTTTACGATACAATAGAATTCCAAACCAATGTTGCCCATTGCTATTGTCATCCTGGTTGTTGCAAATTATAGCAACAGGAAGTTTGGACGTGTCAATTTTCTTAAAATGGTTTCTAGGAATAACATAAGAGTTTTGAATCCAAGTATCACGAAGGACAACCTTCAAACAACAGCTTAACACGTCCGTTTCCATTTTAAGGCATGTCTAAATTAACGTTGTTATGTCCATCTATGCTTAGCATTCCGTTGAATTGACCCAAAACAATACAGTTAATAGATGCTTCTAGTGGCTTTTTAAATCTTAGTTCAATTGTTGTTTGACCTTTACGCCGTTCTTGAAATGAACTTCCAAAAATTGATGGCTGAATATCCAAAACTACAAGAAACGATCCGTCAACAAACTCTGATCTTGAAATTCCATGTGAGTCTTGGACGTGTGGAATAGCAGTCATAAGTGTGTTGTATCCCAACAGAGCTATATTATTTTGAGTGTCGAATTTCAAGCTTCGATATACTGATGACGATCCGTTTATGGATGCACTTATTGACTCAATCAAGCTAGGTTGAAAATTGAATGGACTATGTTTGATGCTTCCATTTATAGCTCTACTGTCGACAAATGTTATAACTAAATATTCCGGCAAATAGTTGCGAAATAAAACCTCTGATAATACACTTTGTGTATCACTACTGATCGCAAATGTGCGGAGTTCAATATTTCGGAGAGGATAATAAAATGATTTGTTTCCGGAAAGAATTTTTTGATGATAAGCCAAGACTTGTGGATTGCAAATATGTTGCTTGGCATAAAATACACATTCGTCAATTGAAATTTTGTATGGAAAAGTAGCAACATTTCCAATATCGGCTCCTGTTAGACAGAATTCGGGTGACGATCGGCGCAATGATATTCTGGTTTCTATTCCGGGTGGAAAATAACGTTCCTGGGCAAAAACGCTTTCGCTCAACTTTCCCAAGACCTCAAATGGTTTACTCAGCTTAGAATATTCCATACGTGTTTTAAATCCTTCGTTTTCAGTTGCTTTAAAATTATCTTGTTTTATATCAGGATAGTACATTTCAGAGGCTAAAACAGTGGACTTGTATCCATTTCCATGTGTTAAAAGATTTAGGATATGACTTCGGTAACTATACAATGCTGCACTTTTACTCACAATAGTAGAATTCATTGTCACCTCACATGAATCGAACATTGCACTTAGAAATCCATGACATGGACTCACAACTTGCGTCGAAGTCAAATTTGTCTCATCTGCTTGAATGATTCGACATCTCATATAAATGAATGAATTATATAAGTCTAGAAAATTGTCTACGGAAGAAGGTATTAGAAACTGTACTGGATTACTTGTATCTTTTGTTGAAGACAATGGAAAAAATGTGCCGTACTGCGAAGCAGTGACACTAACATCTGTCGAAGGAACAGAACCTAGATCTAATTCTGCCCGAAGTGAAGGAATTGATCCCGGGAATACGTTATCCATTATACTTTTTTCTTTTTCTTGCAAGTCTTTTTAGTTTTTGGAGAGGATTTACGTGGTTTAGACGGGATGGCTTTCGATTTTGAACTGGTTGTACGTCTCTTGCCACCACTTTGTTTTATTGTGTTTCCTCCACCCTGTTTTTTTGCTTTTCGTCTAATACCACCAACTTTTGATATTGATTTTAAGGGAACTAGGTAAGTGTTGGTTCTAACAGCCAAACCTCCCCCACCAGTTTGTCTGGTTGGATCCATTGGTGACAGATAACACTTGCCCTCTTTACAATTAATTTTTCGTTTCATATTGATTTTTGTTTGAAATGTAGGACAATTGTGGTTGGTGTTGCTTTTGGCGAGATTATGCTTAAGTTCTCATCTGTTATGCTTAAACGAATATCTTGGACTTCCAGCCTTTGTGGATTCATGTAGAAGACTGGAGAAAAGTGAATATCAACAAGAGTATTTCTATCTTTTGGTTTTTGAAATAAACGCAGTATAGGATACGATGATCCACCGTAGAATTGGTTTTCAATTATGTCACAATTTACAAGTCTTAAGTTACTCTGATTAGATTGCTTTATTGGTTTTACGTAAGGTTGGACAGTATCTAACACAACAATGTCTGCCAAAATGATGTCAGTTGATTTGTTCACAAATGTAAAATTTTGATCTAATTTTAAGTACTCGTTGATCGTTTTCGGCAATTTGAATCGCAGGTCATCGTCTAATATATTAACTGTCAAAAGATCTGGCTTTTCAATGAATCCAACATTAAAACCTCCTGATTCAAATGCATGCGACAAGCTCATTATTAGCATGTCGTAGGAATATTCTTCTGGCTCTTCAATTTTTAATTTCGTTTCTGTCCAGTGGGACAATCGTATCAAAAACTTGTGCTCTTTTGGAATTTCGCCATATAATTTAGGGTCTTCATATCTTACTGCAATATATTCTCCGGGCTGAAAAGTTGTTTGGTCAAATCCTAAGATATTGGCTAACTCTTGTGGTAATTCCAATCTTCTGTTTTTGCTGTCGTTGAAGTACATTTTAATTTTTGCAACTTCTAATCCATCAAACAACATGTTTAATTTTAATTGTAAGGGTTTTACAGATCTTTCAATGTGAATTAATAAAGAGGATATATCGTTTACAGAATTTTTAATATAAAACTCGGCAAATGTATGTTTCCAAACTGAAATATTTTCGTCGTTTTCTATCAAAAATTTATTCTTAACAGTGGTAACTGTAGACGTTGGAGTTACTATGGTGGTTTCTGTTTGTGCTTCAGTAATTGACGGTTCTTTGTATAGTATATGGGATATACCAATTTCATACAAATTTCGAGGCAAAGTTATTGATCTGCAAAGATGATTAGCAAACGTTGTTGATGAATTCTCGGGATAATATTCAGTACTTGCATTTGACGACAATGTGACATAAAAATCTGTCAGGTCCTCCATTTTATTCATCTGTATTTTCTGTTGTTTGAACTAATTGAAGATCAGCTTCATTTAACGAACCCTCTAAAGGATTGTTATCGAGGTCCATCAAGTAATAAACTGGCAGTGGTCGTAATTGTCTAACTTCTTTTATGCGGAAAATTTCTGGAGACCACGAAACATTATAGGCTTTTCGAAATAGAATCTTTCCTTTGCTAATTCGTACTAAATCATTTTCTTTGTATCGAGGTTTTTGTATTTTTGCTTTGACAATATGATCATGAAGATTGTGCCATGCTTGATCCTCTGTGGATTTATTAATTTCAGATGGTTTAAACCCGAGACTTCTATTATAACTTTCATTGATGGATTGTGTAATTGCTGGTAGAGCGTCGACCCATCTTTTCGTATTATTGTGAGTCATATATCTTGCAATAACTTGTTTCAATCTCAACACGTAACGCTCACTTAATGCTGCTTTTAGTTTTGAAAAGGTATGGTATAGCTCAATACGATTTGATTTTAGCATAGTTTTTGTTTCCTTTCCAAAGAATTCTCCACCCATATCAGTGTTTAACTTAGTTGGTTTCCTCTTTGATTTTTTAAAAATACTTAATAATCCATCCCGAACAGCAGGTGCAGATTTAAATTTTAACTTTTCAGTGAATAATGTTTTAGAAAAACAATCAACAGCAATTACGATATATTTATAATTGTCATTTGATCTAGCGAACTGGGCATAGATCACCAAATCCGCACTCCACATCCAGTCCACCATTGGACAGACAATTGGTCTACGTTTAAAGATGTGTCTCATGGGTTTATGTAAAGAATATGTACGTAATTCAGATAAAGCTTCAGCCACTTCTTGTTTATCTTTGTATCTATTATTCTTTAAAAACCCTGTTTGACCGGCTAATGAGCCTGGAGCCTTCAAATTGAAATATCTGCGTTTTATATATTTTTTATTCATTTTTCTATTAAATTAAACTTGTCTTCAAATCGAATCCAGATTGATGTTTCAGAAAAATGACCCCCCTCTTGTCCGCTAGTCTTTACTTCTTCGACAATTTTATACAAATGAGAAGGAACTTCTTCGTCTTTTAGTGCAGTTATAAACATATTTACACCACATAGATTAAATAATTTTTTACTTCCATGAACAAGATTTGAAATTAATTTTAAAATGTCACTTCCTAAAAACGTGCTGCCTTTATAGCTGATTTCATTCTCAGAATTCCATCTGAATTGTTTACTTTTCGTAAGTTGAGTCAGAATCAATTGTGCAGTTTCTCGCAGAGTTGAAGGTAGATTTTTTACAATTAAATCAATTTCACTTTGTTTTTCGTTTGGAAATTCGCTGTCCAAGATGCCCTGGTCTACAATTTTTTCAAACAGCGAATGAGGAATTACCTTCATAATGACTGCCATTAGTCTGTTATAAATGAAGCCACAAGTGCTTCTTCAAATAGTCTTAATAAAACACACCCTAGAAGTTTTGATAGTAAAACATTATTTTCTACAAAATGGTTTTTAACACGAGTTTGATATAATGCTTTACGAGTTTTAAAGTAATTAATTACAATTTTACACTTTTGAATACACAGTTTTTCTTTTGAATTTAGACTTATGAGCTCAGCATTAATTACACATTCAACAATAGCTTTTAGTTCGTCTGAATCACAGTGAACGATTAACCTTTTTCTTTCCGGTACCTTCGCTTTTAGCAACTTTTTTAAGAAGTCCTCGTTCTCTATTATTCGAATCATCTTGAGGAATATATATGCTTGCAGATTTTATTGGATACAAAAAATTGCGAACACGAAAGTTTGGATGAGTTGCAGCATGATTATCTAGTAACACAAAACTATACGGCTGCAGTGATGCGTCTTTCATCACTTCCCGCAAGAAACAACGCGAAGATGGAAACATTTGCGTGTTTAAATGGTCCAATCCACTAGTATCTCGTTGATTTGGAAAAAGTATATGATAGGTTGCATTGGTTGCTATAGACCTAAGATTTTTGGCAAATAATGATTGAAGTGTAACAATGGCTATTATATTTTCGTGGTGGGATCTCCGAATAAAAATGTCATTGATATAAGAATTTTCAGAAGGCATTGATGAAAAATCTTGCATTTTGTCATCGTAAACTATGAGTGTCAACTTTCCATTGGTGGCTGGTATATCTCTAAAGTCAGTTAGAAAGTTAACTTCTGGATTCTTTAGTTTGAATACGTCAAATTTTGGTTGATAACTTTTATACACGTAATAAATATTTATTATCGGCTTATCGAACACTTCTTCACTTTTATTAATTATATCAAATATTGTTTCGCTCTTTCCACAGTTAGATTTTCCGATGATCAGAATTGTACAAGGTGTACGAATTCTCGAATCGAAGACATCTGGATTCATTTTCGATTCATGTAATGACCGAAAGCTTTTGATGAATTTCTATTTCTGTCCATGACACGTCTAACATCCAATGAACTATAACCTACCGTGTTTCCTGTGTACACTTCTCCGTATGTTTCTATAGGGATATCTAGCTTTGACGTGCAATTATGTAATGCTCGAAAATAATCATGATTCACCCTTTTAACTACTTCTTTAGGTAAGCCTGGAATCGTTTTCTTTACATTTTTATAAAGCCGACAGAATTCACAAGATTCCGAGTATGGTAACCTACATTCCTTACATAATGTAATGTAACTATACATTCGTGGTTTTAGTGATATCATTTCGCTTATTTCTAAGTCCACCAGCTTCCATTTTCCATGGCGACCCAAATTATTATCAGAATAAAGTTCATGCCGAGGATCAAGATTTGAAAAGTCAAAGTGATGTGATAAACTTTTAAGTTTAGGTATAAAGTCTTGGTTTATATCTTTAACTAAAACCGCCAAAGAATCAGTTTGAGCCAAAATTAGTTTTGAATCAGGAAAAGCTACTCGTATTATATCATAAAATCCTTCATATAGCTTTTGCTTTGACTTTTCTAGAACAACAATGGAACAAAGAAATGGATTTGAATAGCGAACTGTTCCTTTTTCCATATGAAAAAGACTTAGGTTTGAATTTATTGATACCACGTCCTTGAAATTATGGGCAGCAATAAATTTTAAACAATCCTGTTTAGTTACGCATGCTTTAATTTCTACATGGTTTTTGGTATTGTAGAGCATTCGTCCATATAAACAACATAAAAACGACTTAATCAAATTACTTCCAAAAATATCGTTTTCCTTAATTGCATCGCACCTTAAGTCGATGAATTTTTCGATTATTTCTTTCAAAAATGGACGTTGCCGAAACCTTAAGACCTTATATAGTCTATCTAGAACCAGACCTTTTTTTATATAGTATTGAAGGTTAGTGTAATAGGTTATATAATTGTCCTTATCTAAGAAATCTAGCATTAGCCGTTCCTTCTTAAACGGATCATTTATACTGGTTTTGATTTTTTTAAACAGTAGTTGCTGGGTTTTTGACAGTTGATTGATATCAATATATCTTTTAGATGCTGCCATCGGCAAACAGTTTTGTTCTACATGCAAAGAGTCGGGATATTTTAGTTTTACTTCACATAGATAACCATAATCGCTATCTTCTGGAATATTCATGATGTCGAAAGTTTTCAATTCTTGTGCTGTTAAAAATTCATAATTCGAGACGGGTAAATATCCTGTGCAACAAGAGGCATAAATAGATGATAAATCACAAAATAGTATTTCCGTTCGATCCTTAGCTAATTCTGGTGCCGTATTCAAACGTTCGCTTTTCGCATTCGATAACTTAAGATTTGATGTTTCTATTCCTGATCTTATAGCTCTTTCTGCAAATGAAATTATTTCTACATCTTTGCAAAACTCAAATTCAGCCCTACTCAACGCAAAAAAAACATCAAAGCTAAAACTGGCTAATGAAATGCTGTGCAAAGGAGACATTTTAAAATTTTTCATGCAAAATGAAACAAAGTTCATAACAACACTTGCGTGTTTTAAAAGCGATGCTTGAAGATCTAACATTATGAAATCTCGAACGGAGTTGCAATTAAATATATTAAAAACTTTGTGATTGTGAGCTAATTTTATCGACAAGTCTTCCTCAGTAATATCTTTAAAGGAGCTACTAAAATCGTCGAGATTTTCTTTTTGAAGTGTTGAACTTGTAATTTGGAAATTTGTGGGAACATTAATTTCTTGAATAAGAATCGGCCAAAGCTCATTTGCTACAAAGTGATCACGTAAAAAAACGAACTGCTGTGACAGTGCATTTTCAGTGCAACTTTTTGCCATTCTTTCAGAAAGATCTTGTATAGTAGAATTTAACAACAGACTCGAATCGATAAATTTCATTTCATGAGGAATTGTAAATGACATAATCTGATCTGAATTGGAAATTATTTTAATTTTTTCAAGCCAGTTGGATTTTAGAGCTCCAAATATCATGTTAGCATCCTTTTTACCTAATTCATGTGATATAATAACACACTTGACGTCGGTTATACTTATGTTGCATTGCTGGCACAGGATTTCTTCTGTTATTTTTGGTTTATTTCCGTGGTCCTTGGACTGATGATGATGATGAATGACTTTAACTAAATTATTTTCCTTAAAATCTAATCCACATATTCGGCACGACGTGGCTTCTTCATACTGTTGCCTTAGGACACTAGTTACGTTTAGCTTTACTTGATTATACTTAACAATACCGACAATTTTATCTACCTGTTCAAAAAGATTTTCAAAGCATTTTCAGCGTCACAAAATTTACTAAACACGGTGCTATTATCTGAATCTATTATTACCATGCCGTATGCAAAAACATCGTTCGCATTTGTAAACTTACGTTTCGACGCTTTATTGTGTACAGGAACCTCTGCGTATTGAATGAACTTAATAAAGATTTTAAACAGCACGTCTTGATACATTCGTAGTTTAGAAAATTTATAAGAATGCTCCTTGGGAAAAGATATTTTTTTTGAATTTGAAATCCTACACGTCTCCATGTGCTTTGTAAGACCTTTTCCGTAGAATGCGAAGCATTGTGAACAAATGCTTGATTTCCTATAACCCTTTTTCCCCACTAGGGCCCCTTTTAATGGAATTAAAGCAAAATGATTTCTTTGTTCATCTCCTGTTCCTTCTGATAGATATAACAAACTAACTTCTTGATCGAATTTGAACTCACTTACGTACATAGGGTACAACTCTTCGTCTTCAAATCCAAACACATGCACAGATACACTGTTTTTTAATTCAAACTCTGGAATTTCCCCGATCCTTACTTCGCCCTCAAATCCAGAGAAATTAAGTAAGTTCAGATTCTTTACCTTCTTCTCAATAGTGGAATAACTACGAGGATTTGTGTAACATCTCTTAAGCTTATCCCGTTGTACCTTGCTAAGCTGTTCCCAGCGTAAGTTGGGTGCCTCTGGTAAATATAATTCATGCTTATACAGTCCAGCTAAAATGCTCAATTTAAAGCAATTATTTTGGAAAGTTTTAATATTAATTATAGATCGTCTGGCTAATTTTTTTGGCGTTTTAATGTAGCCACGGCCTCCTCTTTCTAAAATAGGTTTGTAAACGGCAACCCTCAATTCTATAGAGGATATGCTTTTTATTTTCCAACCGCTTCCTTCATTGGTGTACAATTCCAATGAGATTGATAAATAATCGGCAGCCGACAATAAATTCCTTTGAATGAATGCGTTGTTCGTGTATCTAATGAATGGGCTTATGAATTTTCTATCTATCTGAACATTCTGATCTTCTTTTTCTAATATGGTTTGAATTGAAATTGAAAGTTTTAACCCTCGATGTCTTTGCAATAATTGAGAAATCAAGTCTGACAAATCTGAGTTGACATATTCAAAAACATCTGAAAATCGTAGTAACTTATTCGAAAATTCGTGAAAAAAATTAATCATCGTACCATGGTGAGAAGACACACCGTCAACAAAGATTCCAGTATTCAAATCCTCAAATCCAGCACCGATTTGGGATGTGAATGTACATTCGTGTGTTGGCAAAGTATTGAATGATTTCCCACAATGCTGACAGTCATGGCACATTTCAAGATGCCTAGTAAACTGGGCATATCGTTGAAACGGAGGGGCTTCGCAATTATCGTAACTGCAAATAAATTTCCGACCAACTGGTCTTCTTCTACTATCTTGATTTGTGGAATAAACCACTTCAATTTGAGGTCCTCTTGGCTGGAGTGCGGACATTTTTAAAAAATGTATGTAACAACAATGCATATTCTTTTTAAGGCATGGCTGCCTTGGTCATTGTCGTTCTTTTAATTCTGGTCATTGCTGTACGGAAAAGGAATGCAATTAAGCGATGCCTGGTCCGTCGTCGACCTGTGGATTCGCTTGAGCTAATTGAATCAGCCGAAATGGATACATGGGAAACCATTATTTAACTCGATTTTTTTCAATTTGGAATTAAATAAAAAGCATTTTCTGTTCTTTAAAATTATACCTCAAACAATATTTATTCTTTAATATTATTTCTTCATTTACAATTTCATCCCTCTTAAGTAACCCTGTACAACTTGTAGAAATTAAAATTTTGAGGCAATCTGAGCCTTCGTAAATATATTCTTTTTAAGTTCCCCGAATATCCTCCTCAAAAAATTAAACCTTTGAGGAAATCTGAGACAGAGTCACATAACTTCTCTTGCCATTTATGCAGTTCGGCAAAGTGGTCCTCAAGTGAGTTTTTCTCGCGTCTCCTCGTTCATAAATGAACCTTCTGCAGGATTGAGTATTTTAGGCATTATGATACTGCAGCTCATTCCCGTAATCTCAAATATCCCCATTCCACCAGAATTATCATTATTTGGTATTCTATTCTGCACTTCGGCAAAGTGGTCCTATACCAATACTAAAGTCGGCAAAGTCGCGTCTTATACACTACTTTGATATACATTCTTAACCCCGCTAGCGGGGTCTTGATATACATTCTTAAACCCGCTAGCGGGGTCTGATATACGTTTCTATCTCCGCTAGCATGGTCTTCATATAAATTCTTAACCCCGCTAGCGGGGTCTTGATATACATTCTTAACCCCGCTAGCGAGGTCTGATGTACGTTACTATCCCCGCTAGCTGGGTCTTCATATAAATTCTTAACACCGCTAGCGGGGTCTTGATATACATTCTTAACCCCGCTAGCGAGGTCTTGATATACATTTTTAACCCCGCTAGCGGGGTCTTGATATAAATTCCTAACCCCGCTAGCGGGGTCTTGATATACAATCTTAACCCCACTAGCGGGGTCTTGATATACATTCTTAACCCCCGGGGTCTGATATACGTTCTTGACCCCTCTAGCGGGGTGTTGATATTCATTATTAACCCCGCTAGCGGGGTCTTGATATACATTCTTAACCCCGCTAGCGGGGTCTGATATACGTTCTTGACCCCTCTAGCGGGGTGTTGATATACATTATTAACCCCGCTAGCGGGGTCTTGATATACATTCTTAACCCGGGTACCGGGGTCTGATATATACGTTCTTAACCTCGGTACCGGGGTCTGATATACGTTCTTAACCCCGGTACTGGGGTCTGATATACGTTCTTAGCCCCGGTACCGGGGTCTTGAAATACATTCTTAACCCCGGTACCGGGGTCTTGATATACATTCTTAGCACATTCCCGGCATTCCCGCCGGGCTGCTCAAACTGCCAAGTCATCTGTTTTTGCTGCTCTCGCGAGTTTTTTTATTTTTTCGACAAACTACTAAATTTTCGAAGTCTTTTAGTGACTTTTGACCTAATCTTCTGCGTACACACGTGCCTAACCCCAAGGGGCACCGATATATCTATTTGGCGTCGTCGGACTTGGCCTTCCTGCCCCCCGGAGATAATCTCAATAAACTGTGAAAAAGACAATTTTTTCTCCTCTCATTACTGCCCGTTCCAGCCGAGTTGTCCTGACTGCAACTCCACCAGCAAAATCTATACTCTATACTTTTGCCATTGATGTCAGTTCGGTTGGAGTAAGTCTTGTCATCCTTCCTCTACGTTTTCCCACCCGCTGGCTCTGTTCCTGAAGGAATTACTACCCGGTGGAAAAACTTGACCCGGATTGAGACTTCAAACTTCAAACTATTAAACTGCATTTGTTATTGCTGTCGTCTGGATTCTTCTTCCTTCTACCCTACCCCGCCGGCTGGCTCTGTTCCTGTAAGAATTACTACCCGGTGGAGAAAGGTGGTTCGGACTAAGATCCCAAGCAGTAATAAAAAAGGCTCCAGGGTTAGCTCTACGTGGATTGATTACGGTGGAGTATGAACCCTCTGATCACTATTCACCGCTTTCCCTGCTTGCCATTGTATATGGCAAGTCAAATAGAAAATTGATTTAATTTAAATTAATTTACCTTATCAATTTCAAACATCTGACTAATTAAAATTATTTTATTATGGACCGCCGACAATCATGCCATCCAAGAAACCCAAATGTGGCTTTTGCCCCGGTCGCCCTTCAAACATCGGAGACAAGCAGTTACGCCTCCTCTGCTCCTCCTGTAATGAACCCTCACATCGTATATGTCACCCTACTGTCGTCATTCCGAGATCTGGATACAAGATCAAGAACGTTCTACCTGGTTGGATCTGCCCAAATTGCTCATCGGAAACGTCAAATGAAGATCTACTTCAGGAACTACCATTCTTCAATGCCGACCTCTCCACCTTCTTCAGAGAGGTTTCTTATTTTGACACCCGACCTATTCCAATTCCAAAATTTAAAAGAGGTATAAAGTTCGGCCACCTTAACATTAATGGTGTTAGTGGTAAAATCGAAGAACTTAGGTTATTTCTCATGTCAAATGATTTCTGTGTTTGCGGTATTACCGAATCAAAATTACAAGAAGCCCAATCCCTTTCAGTTGCAAATGTAAATATCACAGGTTACCAACTTCTTCGTGTCGATAGGGAAACTACAGAAGGTGGTGTAACAAGTAAGGGAATTTCATAGATTAGCCAAAAATATAACCAACCGGGGATAGAACCCAAGTCTCTCTAATCCTAGTTTCAAGCACTTGCCCACTGGCCAAGATGGTATATTAATTGATTAGTATCGATAATTCCTGACTTGTGTTATAAAGAGTTCGTTTATCTCGATCTTCAGAGTAACTCAGAGCCTATTCATGTCATATTAATGCTTGGATAGGTGGAATTTAAATCATAATCTGATGGATTTCTGTATTCAGTCTAAGGGAAATCATATCAGGTTATATTCCCCTTCCTAAAGCGGAACATATGTAAATCCGTTATCTGCAGTAGATTGGAATAATGTTTCAAGACAGTAGGTTGGATAAGGAGAGAAATGGATGGCCGTGTACCACTATGTATACAGAAACAACCACATAAGCATTTAACTCCACAAAGCTCCTACGAGAAAACTGTCGGGGAGCCATGTAACAAGTAAGGGAATTTCATAGATTAGCCAAAAATATAACCAACCGGGGATAGAACCCAAGTCTCTCTAATCCTAGTTTCAAGCACTTGCCCACTGGCCAAGATGGTATATTAATTGATTAGTATCGATAATTCCTGACTTGTGTTATAAAGAGTTCGTTTATCTCGATCTTCGGAGTAACTCAGAGCCTATTCATGTCATATTAATGCTTGGATAGGTGGAATTTAAATCATAATCTGATGGATTTCTGTATTCAGTCTAAGGGAAATCATATCAGGTTATAGTGGAGGCACCTTAATTTACATAAGAGACTCCATCAAATTCCTACCACTTTCTTATAACATCAAATTCCCACACGAAGTAGAGGTAAACGGTGTGCAGATCTTTACCCCACATAACAAGCCCTTAGTATTAGTATTTATTTACAACCCCCCTAGAGAGGATAAAAAGTCTAGCTTTCTCCAGTCGTTGGAAGAGCTTCTTACAACGATTGAGAAAGATAGATTGGATTTTGCGATTATGGGAGATCTCAATATAGACCTTCTCTCTCCAACAGTATTCTCAAAAACCTTAAATAATATTGCAGCGTCTTTCAACGCCAAGCAAATCATCGAAACCCCAACCCGTGTCACTCTTAAATTACAAACCCTAATCGATCACATCTTTACATCAGTCCCAAACAAAATAACTGACTCTGGTGTCTTTACTGTCACCTCGTCTGATCACCGTTTCATTTATTTTTGTTATGGGAAAAAATCCCTTAAAGTTGATTCTAAAATTATTAACTTTCGCAGCCTAAAAAATATCAAATGGTCCGATCTAAATGAATCCCTCTTAGAAAGCTCAAACTGGGACTCCCTAGTTGAATCGTCCGATGTTGACTTTCAACTCGAGACTCTTGAAGCCGTATCACCAAACACCTTGACAAATTAGCCCCCTTAAAAATAAAAAGGATTAAAGGGGAATCCCCTCCTTGGATGACTTCTGAAGTTCTTGATCTGATTGCCTCAAGAAATTCAGCTAAGTCGGATTTTGACAAGTCTCCTAGTAAACCCTTATGGTCACAATACTGTAAAATTCGTAATGCTGTAAACATTGCCACCTCAAAAACCAAACGTAGCTACTTCCTCGATAACTTTGAAAAAGTTCAAGAATCTGGAAATATATGGAAAACTTTTTTCAAACTTACGGAAAGAGACATTAAACAGAGTCATGATATTCCCTTTCTAAAAATTGACGGGGAATTAAATCAGGACAATGACCAAAAAGCGATTGCACTAAGCAACGCGTTTATCCTTGCCGATTCATCCCCCCAACCTGAGAAATCAGACTTTCTCCAAGCACTGAAAGATGAATCCTCCGCTGCCCCTCCAGCAACAAATGTTGAGGAGCAGGAAATACTATACGCCGAAAAAAGAATGAAATGGAAAAGCTCTCCAACTGACAAGGTTCAATCCACAGTACTCAGGCTGATACCGAGGTCTGATATATACGTTCTTAACCCCGGTACCGGGGTCTGATATATACGTTCTTAACCCCGGTACCGAGGTCTGATATATACGTTCCTAACCCCGGTACCGGGGTCTGATATATACGTTCTTAACCCCGGTACCGAGGTCTGATATATACGTTCTTAACCCCGGTACCGGGGTCTTGAAATACTTTCTTAACCCCGCTAGCGGGTTCTGATATACGTTCTTAACCCCGGTAACGGGGTCGGATATACTTTCTCAACCCCTGTACCGGGGTCTTGATATACATTCTTAACCCCGCTAGCGGCATCTGATATACGTTCTTAACCCCGGTACCGGGTCTGATATACGTTCTTAACCCCGGTACCGGGTTCTGATATATACGTTCTAAACCCCGATACCGAGGTCTGATAAATACGTTCTTAACACCGGTACCGGAGTCTGATATATACATTCTTAACCCCGCTAGCGGGGTCTTGATAAGCATTCTTAACCCCGCTAGCGAGATATACAACATAAACCCCGGTACCTGGGTCTGAAATACGTTCTTATCCCCTGTACCGGTGTCTCAAATACGTTCTTAATTCCTGTAATGGGGTCTGATATACGTTCTTAACCCCGGTGCCGGGGTCTGATATACATTCTTAACCCCGCTAGCGAGGTCTTGATATACAACATAAACCCCGGTACCGGGGTCTGAAATACGTTCTTATCCCCTGTACCGGTGTCTCATATACGTTCTTAATTCCTGTAATGGGGTCTGATATACGTTCTTAACCCCGGTGCCGGGGTCTGATATACGTTCTTAACCCCGGCACCGGGGTCTAATATACTTCCTTAACCCCTGTACTGGGGTCTTGATTAACATTCTTAACCCCGCTAACGGGGTCTGATATACGTTCTTAACCCCGGTACCGGGTCTGATATACGTTCTTAACCCCGGTACCGGGGTCTGATATATACGTTCTTAACCCCGCTAGCGGCATCTGATATACGTTCTTAACCCCGGTACCGGGTCTAATATACGTTCTTAACCCCGGTACCGGGGTCTGAAATACTTTCTTAACCCCGCTAGCGGGTTCTGATATACGTTCTTAACCCCGGTACCGGGGTCGGATATACGTTCTCAACCCCGGTACCGGGGTCTTGATATACATTCTGAACACCGCTGGCTGGGTCTTGATATACAACATAAACCCCGCTAGCGGGATCCCGGTACCGGTGTCTCATATACGTTCTTATCCCCTGTACCGGTGTCTCATATACGTTCTTAACCCCTGTACCGGGGTCTGATATACGTTCTTAACCCCCGTGCCGGGGTGTGATATACGTTCTTAACCCCGGTACCGGGGTCTGATATACTTTCTCAACCCCTGTACCGGGGTCTTGATATACATTCTTAACCCCGCTAGCGGTGTCTTGAAATACAACATAAACCCCGCTAGCGGGGTTTTGATATACAACCTAAACCCCGCTAGCGGGGTCTTGATATACATTCTTAACCCTGCTAGCGGGGTCCTGATATACGTTTTTAACCCCGGTACCGGGGTCTGATATACATTCTTAACCCCGCTAGCGAGGTCTTGATATACAACATAAACCCCGGTACCGGGGTCTGAAATACGTTCTTATCCCCTGTACCGGTGTCTCATATACGTTCTTAATTCCTGTAATGGGGTCCTGATATACGTTTTTAACCCCGGTGCCGGGGTCTGATATACATTCTTAACCCCGCTAGCGAGGTCTTGATATACAACATAAACCCCGGTACCGGGGTCTGAAATACGTTCTTATCCCCTGTACCGGTGTCTCATATACGTTCTTAATTCCTGTAATGGGGTCTGATATACGTTCTTAACCCCGGTGCCGGGGTCTGATATACATTCTTAACCCCGCTAGCGAGGTCTTGATATACAACATAAACCCCGGTACCGGGGTCTGAAATACGTTCTTATCCCCTGTACCGGTGTCTCATATACGTTCTTAATTCCTGTAATGGGGTCTGATATACGTTCTTAACCCCGGTGCCGGGGTCTGATATACGTTCTTAACCCCGGCACCGGGGTCTAATATACTTCGTTAACCCCTGTACTGGGGTCTTGATTAACATTCTTAACCCCGCTAACGGGGTCTGATATACGTTCTTAACCCCGGTACCGGGTCTGATATACGTTCTTAACCCCGGTACCGGGGTCTGATATATACGTTCTTAACCCCGCTAGCGGCATCTGATATACGTTCTTAACCCCGGTACCGGGTCTGATATACGTTCTTAACCCCGGTACCGGGGTCTGAAATACTTTCTTAACCCCGCTAGCGGGTTCTGATATACGTTCTTAACCCCGGTACCGGGGTCGGATATACGTTCTCAACCCCGGTACCGGGGTCTTGATATACATTCTGAACACCGCTGGCTGGGTCTTGATATACAACATAAACCCCGCTAGCGGGATCCCGGTACCGGTGTCTCATATACGTTCTTATCCCCTGTACCGGTGTCTCATATACGTTCTTAACCCCTGTACCGGGGTCTGATATACGTTCTTAACCCCCGTGCCGGGGTGTGATATACGTTCTTAACCCCGGTACCGGGGTCTGATATACTTTCTCAACCCCTGTACCGGGGTCTTGATATACATTCTTAACCCCGCTAGCGGTGTCTTGAAATACAACATAAACCCCGCCAGCGGGGTTTTGATATACAACCTAAACCCCGCTAGCGGGGTCTTGATATACATTCTTAACCCTGCTAGCGGGGTCCTGATATACGTTTTTAACCCCGGTACCGGGGTCTGATATACGTTCTTAACCGGGGTACAGGGGTCTGATATACGTTCTTAACCCCGGTACCGGGTTCTGATATACGTTCTTAACCCCGGTACCGGGGTCTTGATATACATTCTTAACCCCGCTAGCGGGGTATTGATATATATTCTTAACCCCGCTAGCGGGGTCTTGATATACAACATAAACCCCGGTACCGGGGTCTGAAATACGTTCTTATCCCCTGTACCGGTGTCTCAAATACGTTCTTAATTCCTGTAATGGGGTCTGATATACGTTCTTAACCCCGGTGCCGGGGTCCGATATACATTCTTAACCCCGCTAGCGAGGTCTTGATATACAACATAAACCCCGGTACCGGGGTCTGAAATACATTCTTATCCCCTGTACCGGTGTCTCATATACGTTCTTAATTCCTGTAATGGGGTCTGGTATACGTTCTTAACCCCGGTACCGGGGTCTGATATATACGTTCTTAACCCCGTTACCGAGGTCTGATATATACGTTCTTAACCCCGGTACCGAGGTCTGATATATACGTTCTTAACCCCGGTACCGGGGTCTGATATATACGTTCTTAACCCCGCTAGCGGCATCTGATATACGTTCTTAACCCCGGTACCGGTTCTGATATACGTTCTTAACCTCGGTACCGGGGTCTTGAAATACTTTCTTAACCCCGCTAGCGGGTTCTGATATACGTTCTTAACCCCGGTACCGGGGTCTGATATACGTTCTTAACCCCGGTACCGGGTCTGATATACGTTCTTAACCCCGGTACCGGGGTCTGATATATACGTTCTTAACCCCGGTACCGAGGTCTGATATATACGTTCTTAACCCCGGTACCGGGGTCTGATATATACGTTCTTAACCCCGCTAGCGGCATCTGATATACGTTCTTAACCCCGGTACCGGGGTCTGATATATACGTTCTTAACCCCGGTACCGAGGTCTGATATATACGTTCTTAACCCCGGTACCGGGGTCTTGAAATACTTTCTTAACCCCGCTAGCGGGTTCTGATATACGTTCTTAACCCCGGTACCGGGGTCGGATATACTTTCTCAACCCCTGTACCGGGGTCTTGATATACATTCTTAACCCCGCTAGCGGCATCTGATATACGTTCTTAACCCCGGTACCGGGTCTGATATACGTTCTTAACCCCGGTACCGGGTTCTGATATATACGTTCTTAACCCCAATACCGGGTTCTGATATACGTTCTTAACCCCGGTACCGGGGTCTTGATATACATTCTTAACCCCGCTAGCGGGGTATTGATATATATTCTTAACCCCGCTAGCGGGGTCTTGATATACAACATAAACCCCGGTACCGGGGTCTGAAATACGTTCTTATCCCCTGTACCGGTGTCTCAAATACGTTCTTAATTCCTGTAATGGGGTCTGATATACGTTCTTAACCCCGGTGCCGGGGTCCGATATACATTCTTAACCCCGCTAGCGAGGTCTTGATATACAACATAAACCCCGGTACCGGGGTCTGAAATACATTCTTATCCCCTGTACCGGTGTCTCATATACGTTCTTAATTCCTGTAATGGGGTCTGGTATACGTTCTTAACCCCGGTACCGGGGTCTGATATATACGTTCTTAACCCCGTTACCGAGGTCTGATATATACGTTCTTAACCCCGGTACCGAGGTCTGATATATACGTTCTTAACCCCGGTACCGGGGTCTGATATATACGTTCTTAACCCCGCTAGCGGCATCTGATATACGTTCTTAACCCCGGTACCGGGTCTGATATACGTTCTTAACCTCGGTACCGGGGTCTTGAAATACTTTCTTAACCCCGCTAGCGGGTTCTGATATACGTTCTTAACCCCGGTACCGGGGTCTGATATACGTTCTTAACCCCGGTACCGGGTCTGATATACGTTCTTAACCCCGGTACCGGGGTCTGATATATACGTTCTTAACCCCGGTACCGAGGTCTGATATATACGTTCTTAACCCCGGTACCGGGGTCTGATATATACGTTCTTAACCCCGCTAGCGGCATCTGATATACGTTCTTAACCCCGGTACCGGGGTCTGATATATACGTTCTTAACCCCGGTACCGAGGTCTGATATATACGTTCTTAACCCCGGTACCGGGGTCTTGAAATACTTTCTTAACCCCGCTAGCGGGTTCTGATATACGTTCTTAACCCCGGTACCGGGGTCGGATATACTTTCTCAACCCCTGTACCGGGGTCTTGATATACATTCTTAACCCCGCTAGCGGCATCTGATATACGTTCTTAACCCCGGTACCGGGTCTGATATACGTTCTTAACCCCGGTACCGGGTTCTGATATATACGTTCTTAACCCCAATACCGAGGTCTGATATATACGTTCTTAACCCCGGCACCGGAGTCTGATATATACATTCTTAACCCCGCTAGCGGGGTCTTGATAAGCATTCTTAACCCCGCTAGCGAGGTCTTGATATACAACATTAACCCCGGTACCTGGGTCTGAAATACGTTCTTATCCCCTGTACCGGTGTCTCAAATACGTTCTTAATTCCTGTAATGGGGTCTGATATACGTTCTTAACCCCGGTGCCGGGGTCTGATATACATTCTTAACCCCGCTAGCGAGGTCTTGATATACAACATAAACCCCGGTACCGGGGTCTGAAATACGTTCTTATCCCCTGTACCGGTGTCTCATATACGTTCTGAACACCGCTGGCTGGGTCTTGATATACAACATAAACCCCGCTAGCGGGATCCCGGTACCGGTGTCTCATATACGTTCTTATCCCCTGTACCGGTGTCTCATATACGTTCTTAACCCCTGTACAGGGGTCTGATATACGTTCTTAACCCCCGTGCCGGGGTGTGATATACGTTCTTAACCCCGGTACCGGGGTCTGATATACTTTCTCAACCCCTGTACCGGGGTCTTGATATACATTCTTAACCCCGCTAGCGGTGTCTTGAAATACAACATAAACTCCGCTAGCGGGGTTTTGATATACAACCTAAACCCCGCTAGCGGGGTCTTGATATACATTCTTAAACCTGCTAGCGGGGTCCTGATATACGTTTTTAACCCCGGTACCGGGGTCTGATATACGTTCTTAACCGGGGTACAGGGGTCTGATATACGTTCTTAACCCCGGTACCGGGTTCTGATATACGTTCTTAACCCCGGTACCGGGGTCTTGATATACATTCTTAACCCCGCTAGCGGGGTATTGATATACATTCTTAACCCCGCTAGCGGGGTCTTGATATACAACATAAACCCCGGTACCGGGGTCTGAAATACGTTCTTATCCCCTGTATCGTTGTCTCATATACGTTCTTAATTCCTGTAATGGGGTCTGATATACGTTCTTAACCCCGGTACCGGGTCTGATATACGTTCTTAACCCCGGTACCGGGGTCTGATATATACGTTCTTAACCCCGGTACCGAGGTCTGATATATACGATCTTAACCCCGGTACCGGGGTCTGATATATACGTTCTTAACCCCGGTACCGGGGTCTTGAAATACTTTCTTAACCCCGCTAGCGGGTTCTGATATACGTTCTTAACCCCGGTACCGGGATCGGATATACTTTCTCAACCCCTGTACCGGGGTCTTGATATACATTCTTAACCCCGCTAGCGGCATCTGATATACGTTCTTAACCCCGGTACCGGGTCTGATATACGTTCTTAACCCCGGTACCGGGTTCTGATATATACGTTCTTAACCCCGGTACCGAGGTCTGATTTATACGTTCTTAACCCCGGTACCGGGTCTGATATACGTTCTTAACCCCGGTACCGGGGTCTGATATATACGTTCTTAACCCCGGTACCGAGGTCTAATATATACGTTCTTAACCCCGGTACCGGGGTCTGATATATACGTTCTTAACCCCGGTACCGGGGTCTGATATATACGTTCTTAACCCCGTTACCGAGGTCTGATATATACGTTCTTAACCCCGGTACCGAGGTCTGATATATACGTTCTTAACCCCGGTACCGGGGTCTGATATATACGTTCTTAACCCCGCTAGCGGCATCTGATATACGTTCTTAACCCCGGTACCGGGTCTGATATACGTTCTTAACCTCGGTACCGGGGTCTTGAAATACTTTCTTAACCCCGCTAGCGGGTTCTGATATACGTTCTTAACCCCGGTACCGGGGTCTGATATACGTTCTTAACCCCGGTACCGGGTCTGATATACGTTCTTAACCCCGGTACCGGGGTCTGATATATACGTTCTTAACCCCGGTACCGAGGTCTGATATATACGTTCTTAACCCCGGTACCGGGGTCTGATATATACGTTCTTAACCCCGCTAGCGGCATCTGATATACGTTCTTAACCCCGGTACCGGGGTCTGATATATACGTTCTTAACCCCGGTACCGAGGTCTGATATATACGTTCTTAACCCCGGTACCGGGGTCTTGAAATACTTTCTTAACCCCGCTAGCGGGTTCTGATATACGTTCTTAACCCCGGTACCGGGGTCGGATATACTTTCTCAACCCCTGTACCGGGGTCTTGATATACATTCTTAACCCCGCTAGCGGCATCTGATATACGTTCTTAACCCCGGTACCGGGTCTGATATACGTTCTTAACCCCGGTACCGGGTTCTGATATATACGTTCTTAACCCCAATACCGAGGTCTGATATATACGTTCTTAACCCCGGCACCGGAGTCTGATATATACATTCTTAACCCCGCTAGCGGGGTCTTGATAAGCATTCTTAACCCCGCTAGCGAGGTCTTGATATACAACATTAACCCCGGTACCTGGGTCTGAAATACGTTCTTATCCCCTGTACCGGTGTCTCAAATACGTTCTTAATTCCTGTAATGGGGTCTGATATACGTTCTTAACCCCGGTGCCGGGGTCTGATATACATTCTTAACCCCGCTAGCGAGGTCTTGATATACAACATAAACCCCGGTACCGGGGTCTGAAATACGTTCTTATCCCCTGTACCGGTGTCTCATATACGTTCTGAACACCGCTGGCTGGGTCTTGATATACAACATAAACCCCGCTAGCGGGATCCCGGTACCGGTGTCTCATATACGTTCTTATCCCCTGTACCGGTGTCTCATATACGTTCTTAACCCCTGTACAGGGGTCTGATATACGTTCTTAACCCCCGTGCCGGGGTGTGATATACGTTCTTAACCCCGGTACCGGGGTCTGATATACTTTCTCAACCCCTGTACCGGGGTCTTGATATACATTCTTAACCCCGCTAGCGGTGTCTTGAAATACAACATAAACTCCGCTAGCGGGGTTTTGATATACAACCTAAACCCCGCTAGCGGGGTCTTGATATACATTCTTAAACCTGCTAGCGGGGTCCTGATATACGTTTTTAACCCCGGTACCGGGGTCTGATATACGTTCTTAACCGGGGTACAGGGGTCTGATATACGTTCTTAACCCCGGTACCGGGTTCTGATATACGTTCTTAACCCCGGTACCGGGGTCTTGATATACATTCTTAACCCCGCTAGCGGGGTATTGATATACATTCTTAACCCCGCTAGCGGGGTCTTGATATACAACATAAACCCCGGTACCGGGGTCTGAAATACGTTCTTATCCCCTGTATCGTTGTCTCATATACGTTCTTAATTCCTGTAATGGGGTCTGATATACGTTCTTAACCCCGGTACCGGGTCTGATATACGTTCTTAACCCCGGTACCGGGGTCTGATATATACGTTCTTAACCCCGGTACCGAGGTCTGATATATACGATCTTAACCCCGGTACCGGGGTCTGATATATACGTTCTTAACCCCGGTACCGGGGTCTTGAAATACTTTCTTAACCCCGCTAGCGGGTTCTGATATACGTTCTTAACCCCGGTACCGGGATCGGATATACTTTCTCAACCCCTGTACCGGGGTCTTGATATACATTCTTAACCCCGCTAGCGGCATCTGATATACGTTCTTAACCCCGGTACCGGGTCTGATATACGTTCTTAACCCCGGTACCGGGTTCTGATATATACGTTCTTAACCCCGGTACCGAGGTCTGATTTATACGTTCTTAACCCCGGTACCGGGTCTGATATACGTTCTTAACCCCGGTACCGGGGTCTGATATATACGTTCTTAACCCCGGTACCGAGGTCTAATATATACGTTCTTAACCCCGGTACCGGGGTCTGATATATACGTTCTTAACCCCGGTACCGGGGTCTTGAAATACTTTCCTAACCACGCTAGCGGGGTCTGATATACGTTCTTAACCCCGGTACCGGGGTCGGATATACGTTCTCAACCCCGGTACCGGGGTCTTGATATACATTCTGAACACCGGTACCGGGGTCTGATATATACGTTCTTAACCCCGGTACCGAGGTCTGATATATACGATCTTAACCCCGGTACCGGGGTCTGATATATACGTTCTTAACCCCGGAACCGGGGTCTTGAAATACTTTCTTAACCCCGCTAGCGGGTTCTGATATACGTTCTTAACCCCGGTACCGGGATCGGATATACTTTCTCAACCCCTGTACCGGGGTCTTGATATACATTCTTAAACCCGCTAGCGGCATCTGATATACGTTCTTAACCCCGGTACCGGGTCTGATATACGTTCTTAACCCCGGTACCGGGTTCTGATATATACGTTCTTAACCCCGGTACCGAGGTCTGATTTATACGTTCTTAACCCCGGTACCGGGTCTGATATACGTTCTTAACCCCGGTACCGGGGTCTGATATATACGTTCTTAACCCCGGTACCGGGTCTGATATACGTTCTTAACCCCGGTACCGGGTTCTGATATATACGTTCTTAACCCCGGTACCGAGGTCTGATTTATACGTTCTTAACCCCGGTACCGGGTCTGATATACGTTCTTAACCCCGGTACCGGGGTCTGATATATACGTTCTTAACCCCGGTACCGAGGTCTAATATATACGTTCTTAACCCCGGTACCGGGGTCTGATATATACGTTCTTAACCCCGGTACCGGGGTCTTGAAATACTTTCCTAACCACGCTAGCGGGGTCTGATATACGTTCTTAACCCCGGTACCGGGGGGGGATATACGTTCTCAACCCCGGTACCGGGGTCTTGATATACATTCTGAACACCGCTGGCTGGGTCTTGATATACAACATAAACCCCGCTAGCGGGATCCCGGTACCGGTGTCTCATATACGTTCTTATCCCCTGTACCGGTGTCTCATATACGTTCTTAACCCCTGTACCGGGGTCTGATATACGTTCTTAACCCCGGTACCGGGGTCTTGATATAAATTCTTAACCCCGCTAGCGGGGTATTGATATACATTCTTAACCCCGCTAGCGGGGTCTTGATATACAACATAAACCCCGGTACCGGGGTCTGAAATACGTTCTTATCCCCTGTACCGGTGTCTCATATACGTTCTTAATTCCTGTAATGGGGTCTGATATACGTTCTTAACCCCGGTGCCGGGGTCTGATATACGTTCTTAACCCCGCTAACGGGGTCTGATATACGTTCTTAACCCCGGTACCGGGGTCTGATATACGTTCTTAATCCCGGCACCGGGTCTGATATACGTTCTTAACCCCGGTACCGGGGTCTGATATATACGTTCTTAACCCCGGTACCGAGGTCTGATATACGTTCTTAACCCCGCTAACGGGGTCTGATATACGTTCTTAACCCCGGTACCGGGGTCTGATATACGTTCTTAATCCCGGCACCGGGTCTGATATACGTTCTTAACCCCGGTACCGGGGTCTGATATATACGTTCTTAACCCCGGTACCGAGGTCTGATATATACGTTCTTAACCCCGGTACCGGGGTCTGATATATACGTTCTTAACCCCGGTACCGGAGTCTGATATATACATTCTTAACCCCGCTAGCGGGGTCTTGATAAGCATTCTTAACCCCGCTAACGAGGTCTTGATATACAACATAAACCCCGGTACCTGGGTCATATTTACAAAAATACCGTTCTTAAATATATAATTGACTTAAATAATTAATTAAAAAATATAAAGATTTTTACAAAATATGAGGTCATTGAGGTTCAGAGAAGTACATACCTTCCAGTTTACAAAGTAAATATGGAATCGAGGAATGTTGAATACAAGTAACGAGCTTAGCTACTCGACATTAAATGTTATGGTTTTGGCAGTTCTGTGGAGGAACTGTAATGAGAAATAGTCATTACAGATTTGAATAAAAAATGAATCGTTCTAAATTATAAATAAATGTCTACAATTGTTTAACTTATTTTACAATGGATTTATGATACAGAGCTTTTATTACCTTATATTATGAACCGATTTTTATTCTGTGACTGGTAAATAGATTGCTATCTATGACAGAATCCCAGTAATTTTAAAATATATTTAATTCTGAATTAAGAAAACAGTTTATCTGTATTTGGTTGTCGGAGGAGCAGACAGCTTGTAGTTGAAAAGGCGGTATTTAAGATAAGGAACAGAGGAATTAAGAGCTTGGAATTGACTGTCTCTGTTGCAAGATTGATGACAAATACATCATGTGACATTGAATGAGTGCAGAATGCAGTTGCAATATGTTTGCATTCATTCATTTCTTATTGAATACATCGAGATAAATTATGAGTAATCTTGTATGAGATTGTGACGCTCATGTTACATAGCGCTTTCTGTAGATCAGGATTTGTCTGTCTGTTTTTATGCAAGTTAATAATGCTCAACAAAGTAGCTTTTAGATTAGGAATGGACTTGTAAAAAGGCATTAGAATGAATATCTTATTGCATGGATTTTGACCTGGAACACACAGAGATGAAATATCTATTCCGTATTTCGACAGTATATTTGAATTATGAATTCTTAAATTATTAATCAACAGAGGTTTTTTAGGTTTTAAAACTTCCTCCCTGCTAAGTTGGTTCAGTTTTAACATACAATTATTTAATATTTTTGAAGGATAGTTCCTGTTTCTAAACTTATTAAACAAATGCTCAAGTTCGATTTTTGCTTGTTCTGAATCAGAGAAATTGCGAATTATTCGTATTCCCGAAGAGTAAGGCAGAGCCTCAAGCAAGTGCTTCGGATGATTGGAGTCGAATAATAGAAATTGATGTTTATTTATCGGTTTTTTGAATAATTTGGTTTCTATCTCATTCTTATTATTGATAGAGGCACATATATCTAGAAAATTAATTTCTGAATGACTGTATTCGTATGTAAACTCCAAATACTCATGTTTTAGTAAATTTTCCAAATATACTTTAATATCTGCCATTTCAGTCACATCAATTATTAAAAATATGTCATCAATGAACCGGGATTTAAAAACTATTTCAGATTTGTTCGATAAAATGGGTTCAAGTTCCTTGCACACTGCAATATTGGCAATGGAAACGCTAGCATTGTTTCCCATTTGTATTCCCTTATGTTGTATATACATTTGATTATCATATTCTAAATAACTGTATTTTAAACTCCATTCCATTAATTTTTGTACATTGTGTTCAGTCAGTTCAAATGGATATGAGATTAAATGCTTATTTTCCCTGTAAGCTTCTATGCATAAGTTAATACATTTACTAACTTTTAAATTAGTGTATAAACTGCATATATCTGCTGTAACTAGAATATATTTACGTTCAGCTTCTAGTTTGACTTCATTTAACAGTAATATAAAATGAGAAGTATCAATTATGACGTCTGGCATAAAATTTATCACTGGTTGAAGCCAGCCATCAAGAACTTTACTAATGTTTCTATTAATACATTTAATTGTACTCGAGATCGGCCGTCCTTTAGGAAAAAGTTCAAATTGCTTATGGACTTTAGGACTTTACGTTCTTAACCCCGGTACCGGGGTCTGATATACGTTCTTAACCCCGGTACCGGGTCTGATATACGTTCTTAACCCCGGTACCGGGTCTGATATACGTTCTTACCCCGGTACCGGGGTCTGATATATACGTTCTTAACCCCGGTACCGGGGTCTAATATACGTTCTTAACCCCAATACCGGGTCTGATATACGTTCTTAACCCCGGTACCGGGGTCTGATATATACGTTCTTAACCCCGGTACCGATGTCTGATATACGTTCTTAACCCCAATACCGGGTCTGATATACGTTCTTAACCCCGGTACCGGGGTCTGATATATACGTTCTTAACCCCGGTACCGATGTCTGATATACGTTCTTAACCCCAATACCGGGTCTGATATACGTTCTTAACCCCGGTACCGGGGTCTGATATATACGTTCTTAACCCCGGTACCGATGTCTGATATATACGTTCTTAACCCCGGTACCGGGGTCTGATATATACGTTCTTAACCCCGGTACCGAGGTCTGATATATACGTTCTTAACCCCTGTACCGGGGTCTTGAAATACTTTCTTAACCCCGCTAGCGGGTTCTGATATACGTTCTTAACCCCGGTACCGGGGTCGGATATACTTTCTCAACCCCTGTACCGGGGTCTTGATATACATTCTTAACCCCGCTAGCGGCATCTGATATACGTTCTTAACCCCGGTACCGGGTCTGATATATACGTTCTTAACCCCGGCACCGGGGTCTGATATATACGTTCTTAACCCCGCTAGCGGCATCTGATATACGTTCTTAACCCCGGTACCGGGGTCTTGATTTACATTCTTAACCCCGCTAACCGGGTCTGATATACGTTCTTAACCCCGGTACCGGGGTCTGATATACGTTTTTAACCCCGGTACCGGGTCTGATATACGTTCTTAACCCCGGTACCGGGGTCTGATATATACGTTCTTAACCCCGGTACCGAGGTCTGATATATACGTTCTTAACCCCGGTACCGGGGTCTGATATATACGTTCTTAACCCCGCTAGCGGCATCTGATATACGTTCTTAACCCCGGTACTGGGTCTGATATACGTTCTTAACCCCGGTACCGGGGTCTGATATATACGTTCTTAACCCCGGTACCGAGGTCTGATATATACGTTCTTAACCACGGCACCGGGGTCTAATAAACTTTCTTAACCCCTCTACCGGGGTCTAATAAACTTTCTTAACCCCTCTACCGGGGTCTTGATTTACATTCTTAACCCCGCTAACGGGGTCTGATATACGTTCTTAACCCCGGTACCGGGGTCTGATATACGTTCTTAACCCCAATACCGGGTCTGATATACGTTCTTAACCCCGGTACCGGGGTCTGATATATACGTTCTTAACCCCGGTACCGGGGTCTGATATATACGTTCTTAACCCCGGTACCGAGGTCTGATATATACGTTCTTAACCCCGGTACCGGGGTCTTGAAATACTTTCTTAACCCCGCTAGCGGGTTCTGATATACGTTCTTAACCCCGGTACCGGGGTCGGATATACTTTCTCAACCCCTGTACCGGGGTCTTGATATACATTCTTAACCCCGCTAGCGGCATCTGATATACGTTTTTAACCCCGGTACCGGGTCTGATATACGTTCTTAACCCCGGTACCGGGTTCTGATTTATACGTTCTTAACCCCGATACCGAGGCCTGATATATACGTTCTTAACCACGGTACCGGAGTCTGATATATACATTCTTAACCCCGCTAGCGGGGTCTTGATAAGCATTCTTAACCCCGCTAGCGAGGTCTTGATATACAACATTAACCCCGGTACCTGGGTCTGAAATACGTTCTTAACCCCGGTACCGGGGTCTGATATATACGTTCTTAACCCCGGTACCGAGGTCTGATATATACGTTCTTAACCCCGGCACCGGGTTCTAATAAACTTTCTTAACCCCTCTACCGGGGTCTTGATTTACATTCTTAACCCCGCTAGCGGCATCTGATATACGTTCTTAACCCCGGTACCGGGTCTGATATACGTTCTTAACCCCGGTACCGGGGTCTGATATATACGTTCTTAACCCCGGTACCGAGGTCTGATATATACGTTCTTAACCCCGGCACCGGGTTCTAATAAACTTTCTTAACCCCTCTACCGGGGTCTTGATTTACATTCTTAACCCCGCTAACGGGGTCTGATATACGTTCTTAACCCCGCTAACGGGGTCTGATATACGTTCTTAACCCCGGTACCGGGGTCTGATATACGTTCTTAACCCCGGTACCGGGTCTGATATACGTTCGTAACCCCGGTACCGGGGTCTGATATATACGTTCTTAACCCCGGTACCGAGGTCTGATATATACGTTCTTAACCCCGGTACCGGGGTCTGATATATACGTTCTTAACCCCGCTAGCGGCATCTGATATACGTTCTTAACCCCGGTACCGGGTCTGATATACGTTCTTAACCCCGGTACCGGGGTCTGATATATACGTTCTTAACCCCGGTACCGAGGTCTGATATATACGTTCTTAACCCCGGCACCGGGTTCTAATAAACTTTCTTAACCCCTCTACCGGGGTCTTGATTTACATTCTTAACCCCGCTAACGGGGTCTGATATACGTTCTTAACCCCGGTACCGGGGTCTGATATACGTTCTTAACCCCAATACCGGGTCTGATATACGTTCTTAACCCCGGTACCGGGGTCTGATATATACGTTCTTAACCCCGGTACCGAGGTCTGATATATACGTTCTTAACCCCGGTACCGGGGTCTGATATATACGTTCTTAACCCCGGTACCGAGGTCTGATATATACGTTCTTAACCCCGGTACCGGGGTCTTGAAATACTTTCTTAACCCCGCTAGCGGGTTCTGATATACGTTCTTAACCCCGGTACCGGGGTCGGATATACTTTCTCAACCCCTGTACCGGGGTCTTGATATACATTCTTAACCCCGCTAGCGGCATCTGATATACGTTTTTAACCCCGGTACCGGGTCTGATATACGTTCTTAACCCCGGTACCGGGTTCTGATTTATACGTTTTTAACCCCGATACCGAGGTCTGATATATACGTTCTTAACCACGGTACCGGGGTCTGATATATACATTCTTAACCCCGCTAGCGGGGTCTTGATAAGCATTCTTAACCCCGCTAGCGAGGTCTTGATATACAACATTAACCCCGGTACCTGGGTCTGAAATACGTTCTTATCCCCTGTACCGGTGTCTCAAATACGTTCTTATTTCCTGTAATGGGATCTGATATACGTTCTTAACCCCGGTGCCGGGGTCTGATATACATTCTTAACCCCGCTAGCGAGGTCTTGATATACAACATTAACCCCGGTACCTGGGTCTGAAATACGTTCTTATCCCCTGTACCGGTGTCTCAAATACGTTCTTAATTCCTGTAATGGGGTCTGATATACGTTCTTAACCCCGGTGCCGGGGTCTGATATACATTCTTAACCCCGCTAGCGAGGTCTTGATATACAACATAAACCCCGGTACCGGGTCTGATATACGTTCTTAACCCCGGTACCGGGGTCTGATATATACGTTCTTAACCCCGGTACCGAGGTCTGATATATACGTTCTTAACCCCGGTACCGGGGTCTGATATATACGTTCTTAACCCCGCTAGCGGCATCTGATATACGTTCTTAACCCCGGTACCGGGTCTGATATACGTTCTTAACCCCGGTACCGGGGTCTGATATATACGTTCTTAACCCCGGTACCGAGGTCTGATATATACGTTCTTAACCCCGGCACCGGGTTCTAATAAACTTTCTTAACCCCTCTACCGGGGTCTTGATTTACATTCTTAACCCCGCTAACGGGGTCTGATATACGTTCTTAACCCCGGTACCGGGGTCTGATATACGTTCTTAACCCCAATACCGGGTCTGATATACGTTCTTAACCCCGGTACCGGGGTCTGATATATACGTTCTTAACCCCGGTACCGAGGTCTGATATATACGTTCTTAACCCCGGTACCGGGGTCTGATATATACGTTCTTAACCCCGGTACCGAGGTCTGATATATACGTTCTTAACCCCGGTACCGGGGTCTTGAAATACTTTCTTAACCCCGCTAGCGGGTTCTGATATACGTTCTTAACCCCGGTACCGGGGTCGGATATACTTTCTCAACCCCTGTACCGGGGTCTTGATATACATTCTTAACCCCGCTAGCGGCATCTGATATACGTTTTTAACCCCGGTACCGGGTCTGATATACGTTCTTAACCCCGGTACCGGGTTCTGATTTATACGTTCTTAACCCCGATACCGAGGTCTGATATATACGTTCTTAACCACGGTACCGGAGTCTGATATATACATTCTTAACCCCGCTAGCGGGGTCTTGATAAGCATTCTTAACCCCGCTAGCGAGGTCTTGATATACAACATTAACCCCGGTACCTGGGTCTGAAATACGTTCTTATCCCCTGTACCGGTGTCTCAAATACGTTCTTAATTCCTGTAATGGGGTCTGATATACGTTCTTAACCCCGGTGCCGGGGTCTGATATACATTCTTAACCCCGCTAGCGAGGTCTTGATATACAACATTAACCCCGGTACCTGGGTCTGAAATACGTTCTTATCCCCTGTACCGGTGTCTCAAATACGTTCTTAATTCCTGTAATGGGGTCTGATATACGTTCTTAACCCCGGTGCCGGGGTCTGATATACATTCTTAACCCCGCTAGCGAGGTCTTGATATACAACATAAACCCCGGTACCGGGGTCTGAAATACGTTCTTATCCCCTGTACCGGTGTCTCATATACGTTCTTAATTCCTGTAATGGGGTCTGATATACGTTCTTAACCCCGGTGCCGGGGTCTGATATACGTTCTTAACCCCGGCACCGGGGTCTAATATACTTCCTTAACCCCTGTACCGGGGTCTTGATTTACATTCTTAACCCCGCTAACGGGGTCTGATATACGTTCTTAACCCCGGTACCGGGGTCTGATATACGTTCTTAACCCCGGTACCGGGTCTGATATACGTTCTTAACCCCGGTACCGGGGTCTGATATATACGTTCTTAACCCCGGTACCGAGGTCTGATATATACGTTCTTAACCCCGGTACCGGGGTCTGATATATACGTTCTTAACCCCGCTAGCGGCATCTGATATACGTTCTTAACCCCGGTGCCGGGGTCTGATATACGTTCTTAACCCCGCTAACGGGGTCTGATATACGTTCTTAACCCCGGTACCGGGGTCTGATATACGTTCTTAATCCCGGCACCGGGTCTGATATACGTTCTTAACCCCGGTACCGGGGTCTGATATATACGTTCTTAACCCCGGTACCGAGGTCTGATATACGTTCTTAACCCCGCTAACGGGGTCTGATATACGTTCTTAACCCCGGTACCGGGGTCTGATATACGTTCTTAATCCCGGCACCGGGTCTGATATACGTTCTTAACCCCGGTACCGGGGTCTGATATATACGTTCTTAACCCCGGTACCGAGGTCTGATATATACGTTCTTAACCCCGGTACCGGGGTCTGATATATACGTTCTTAACCCCGGTACCGGAGTCTGATATATACATTCTTAACCCCGCTAGCGGGGTCTTGATAAGCATTCTTAACCCCGCTAACGAGGTCTTGATATACAACATAAACCCCGGTACCTGGGTCATATTTACAAAAATACCGTTCTTAAATATATAATTGACTTAAATAATTAATTAAAAAATATAAAGATTTTTACAAAATATGAGGTCATTGAGGTTCAGAGAAGTACATACCTTCCAGTTTACAAAGTAAATATGGAATCGAGGAATGTTGAATACAAGTAACGAGCTTAGCTACTCGACATTAAATGTTATGGTTTTGGCAGTTCTGTGGAGGAACTGTAATGAGAAATAGTCATTACAGATTTGAATAAAAAATGAATCGTTCTAAATTATAAATAAATGTCTACAATTGTTTAACTTATTTTACAATGGATTTATGATACAGAGCTTTTATTACCTTATATTATGAACCGATTTTTATTCTGTGACTGGTAAATAGATTGCTATCTATGACAGAATCCCAGTAATTTTAAAATATATTTAATTCTGAATTAAGAAAACAGTTTATCTGTATTTGGTTGTCGGAGGAGCAGACAGCTTGTAGTTGAAAAGGCGGTATTTAAGATAAGGAACAGAGGAATTAAGAGCTTGGAATTGACTGTCTCTGTTGCAAGATTGATGACAAATACATCATGTGACATTGAATGAGTGCAGAATGCAGTTGCAATATGTTTGCATTCATTCATTTCTTATTGAATACATCGAGATAAATTATGAGTAATCTTGTATGAGATTGTGACGCTCATGTTACATAGCGCTTTCTGTAGATCAGGATTTGTCTGTCTGTTTTTATGCAAGTTAATAATGCTCAACAAAGTAGCTTTTAGATTAGGAATGGACTTGTAAAAAGGCATTAGAATGAATATCTTATTGCATGGATTTTGACCTGGAACACACAGAGATGAAATATCTATTCCGTATTTCGACAGTATATTTGAATTATGAATTCTTAAATTATTAATCAACAGAGGTTTTTTAGGTTTTAAAACTTCCTCCCTGCTAAGTTGGTTCAGTTTTAACATACAATTATTTAATATTTTTGAAGGATAGTTCCTGTTTCTAAACTTATTAAACAAATGCTCAAGTTCGATTTTTGCTTGTTCTGAATCAGAGAAATTGCGAATTATTCGTATTCCCGAAGAGTAAGGCAGAGCCTCAAGCAAGTGCTTCGGATGATTGGAGTCGAATAATAGAAATTGATGTTTATTTATCGGTTTTTTGAATAATTTGGTTTCTATCTCATTCTTATTATTGATAGAGGCACATATATCTAGAAAATTAATTTCTGAATGACTGTATTCGTATGTAAACTCCAAATACTCATGTTTTAGTAAATTTTCCAAATATACTTTAATATCTGCCATTTCAGTCACATCAATTATTAAAAATATGTCATCAATGAACCGGGATTTAAAAACTATTTCAGATTTGTTCGATAAAATGGGTTCAAGTTCCTTGCACACTGCAATATTGGCAATGGAAACGCTAGCATTGTTTCCCATTTGTATTCCCTTATGTTGTATATACATTTGATTATCATATTCTAAATAACTGTATTTTAAACTCCATTCCATTAATTTTTGTACATTGTGTTCAGTCAGTTCAAATGGATATGAGATTAAATGCTTATTTTCCCTGTAAGCTTCTATGCATAAGTTAATACATTTACTAACTTTTAAATTAGTGTATAAACTGCATATATCTGCTGTAACTAGAATATATTTACGTTCAGCTTCTAGTTTGACTTCATTTAACAGTAATATAAAATGAGAAGTATCAATTATGACGTCTGGCATAAAATTTATCACTGGTTGAAGCCAGCCATCAAAAACTTTACTAATGTTTCTATTAATACATTTAATTGTACTCGAGATCGGCCGTCCTTTAGGAAAAAGTTCAAATTGCTTATGGACTTTAGGACTTTACGTTCTTAACCCCGGTACCGGGGTCTGATATACGTTCTTAACCCCGGTACCGGGTCTGATATACGTTCTTAACCCCGGTACCGGGTCTGATATACGTTCTTACCCCGGTACCGGGGTCTGATATATACGTTCTTAACCCCGGTACCGGGGTCTAATATACGTTCTTAACCCCAATACCGGGTCTGATATACGTTCTTAACCCCGGTACCGGGGTCTGATATATACGTTCTTAACCCCGGTACCGATGTCTGATATACGTTCTTAACCCCAATACCGGGTCTGATATACGTTCTTAACCCTGGTACCGGGGTCTGATATATACGTTCTTAACCCCGGTACCGATGTCTGATATACGTTCTTAACCCCAATACCGGGTCTGATATACGTTCTTAACCCCGGTACCGGGGTCTGATATATACGTTCTTAACCCCGGTACCGATGTCTGATATATACGTTCTTAACCCCGGTACCGGGGTCTGATATATACGTTCTTAACCCCGGTACCGAGGTCTGATATATACGTTCTTAACCCCTGTACCGGGGTCTTGAAATACTTTCTTAACCCCGCTAGCGGGTTCTGATATACGTTCTTAACCCCGGTACCGGGGTCGGATATACTTTCTCAACCCCTGTACCGGGGTCTTGATATACATTCTTAACCCCGCTAGCGGCATCTGATATACGTTCTTAACCCCGGTACCGGGTCTGATATATACGTTCTTAACCCCGGCACCGGGGTCTGATATATACGTTCTTAACCCCGCTAGCGGCATCTGATATACGTTCTTAACCCCGGTACCGGGGTCTTGATTTACATTCTTAACCCCGCTAACCGGGTCTGATATACGTTCTTAACCCCGGTACCGGGGTCTGATATACGTTTTTAACCCCGGTACCGGGTCTGATATACGTTCTTAACCCCGGTACCGGGGTCTGATATATACGTTCTTAACCCCGGTACCGAGGTCTGATATATACGTTCTTAACCCCGGTACCGGGGTCTGATATATACGTTCTTAACCCCGCTAGCGGCATCTGATATACGTTCTTAACCCCGGTACTGGGTCTGATATACGTTCTTAACCCCGGTACCGGGGTCTGATATATACGTTCTTAACCCCGGTACCGAGGTCTGATATATACGTTCTTAACCACGGCACCGGGGTCTAATAAACTTTCTTAACCCCTCTACCGGGGTCTAATAAACTTTCTTAACCCCTCTACCGGGGTCTTGATTTACATTCTTAACCCCGCTAACGGGGTCTGATATACGTTCTTAACCCCGGTACCGGGGTCTGATATACGTTCTTAACCCCAATACCGGGTCTGATATACGTTCTTAACCCCGGTACCGGGGTCTGATATATACGTTCTTAACCCCGGTACCGGGGTCTGATATATACGTTCTTAACCCCGGTACCGAGGTCTGATATATACGTTCTTAACCCCGGTACCGGGGTCTTGAAATACTTTCTTAACCCCGCTAGCGGGTTCTGATATACGTTCTTAACCCCGGTACCGGGGTCTTGATTTACATTCTTAACCCCGCTAACCGGGTCTGATATACGTTCTTAACCCCGGTACCGGGGTCTGATATACGTTTTTAACCCCGGTACCGGGTCTGATATACGTTCTTAACCCCGGTACCGGGGTCTGATATATACGTTCTTAACCCCGGTACCGAGGTCTGATATATACGTTCTTAACCCCGGTACCGGGGTCTGATATATACGTTCTTAACCCCGCTAGCGGCATCTGATATACGTTCTTAACCCCGGTACTGGGTCTGATATACGTTCTTAACCCCGGTACCGGGGTCTGATATATACGTTCTTAACCCCGGTACCGAGGTCTGATATATACGTTCTTAACCACGGCACCGGGGTCTAATAAACTTTCTTAACCCCTCTACCGGGGTCTAATAAACTTTCTTAACCCCTCTACCGGGGTCTTGATTTACATTCTTAACCCCGCTAACGGGGTCTGATATACGTTCTTAACCCCGGTACCGGGGTCTGATATACGTTCTTAACCCCAATACCGTGTCTGATATACGTTCTTAACCCCGGTACCGGGGTCTGATATATACGTTCTTAACCCCGGTACCGGGGTCTGATATATACGTTCTTAACCCCGGTACCGAGGTCTGATATATACGTTCTTAACCCCGGTACCGGGGTCTTGAAATACTTTCTTAACCCCGCTAGCGGGTTCTGATATACGTTCTTAACCCCGGTACCGGGGTCGGATATACTTTCTCAACCCCTGTACCGGGGTCTTGATATACATTCTTAACCCCGCTAGCGGCATCTGATATACGTTTTTAACCCCGGTACCGGGTCTGATATACGTTCTTAACCCCGGTACCGGGTTCTGATTTATACGTTCTTAACCCCGATACCGAGGCCTGATATATACGTTCTTAACCACGGTACCGGAGTCTGATATATACATTCTTAACCCCGCTAGCGGGGTCTTGATAAGCATTCTTAACCCCGCTAGCGAGGTCTTGATATACAACATTAACCCCGGTACCTGGGTCTGAAATACGTTCTTATCCCCTGTACCGGTGTCTCAAATACGTTTTTAATTCCTGTAATGGGGTCTGATATACGTTCTTAACCCCGGTGCCGGGGTCTGATATACATTCTTAACCCCGCTAGCGAGGTCTTGATATACAACATAAACCCCGGTACCGGGGTCTGAAATACGTTCTTATCCCCTGTACCGGTGTCTGATATACGTTATTAACCCCGGTACCGGGGTCTGATATATACGTTCTTAACCCCGGTACCGAGGTCTGATATATACGTTCTTAACCCCGGTACCGGGGTCTGATATATACGTTCTTAACCCCGCTAGCGGCATCTGATATACGTTCTTAACCCCGGTACCGGGTCTGATATACGTTCTTAACCCCGGTACCGGGGTCTGATATATACGTTCTTAACCCCGGTACCGAGGTCTGATATATACGTTCTTAACCCCGGCACCGGGTTCTAATAAACTTTCTTAACCCCTCTACCGGGGTCTTGATTTACATTCTTAACCCCGCTAACGGGGTCTGATATACGTTCTTAACCCCGCTAACGGGGTCTGATATACGTTCTTAACCCCGGTACCGGGGTCTGATATACGTTCTTAACCCCGGTACCGGGTCTGATATACGTTCGTAACCCCGGTACCGGGGTCTGATATATACGTTCTTAACCCCGGTACCGAGGTCTGATATATACGTTCTTAACCCCGGTACCGGGGTCTGATATATACGTTCTTAACCCCGCTAGCGGCATCTGATATACGTTCTTAACCCCGGTACCGGGTCTGATATACGTTCTTAACCCCGGTACCGGGGTCTGATATATACGTTCTTAACCCCGGTACCGAGGTCTGATATATACGTTCTTAACCCCGGCACCGGGTTCTAATAAACTTTCTTAACCCCTCTACCGGGGTCTTGATTTACATTCTTAACCCCGCTAACGGGGTCTGATATACGTTCTTAACCCCGGTACCGGGGTCTGATATACGTTCTTAACCCCAATACCGGGTCTGATATACGTTCTTAACCCCGGTACCGGGGTCTGATATATACGTTCTTAACCCCGGTACCGAGGTCTGATATATACGTTCTTAACCCCGGTACCGGGGTCTGATATATACGTTCTTAACCCCGGTACCGAGGTCTGATATATACGTTCTTAACCCCGGTACCGGGGTCTTGAAATACTTTCTTAACCCCGCTAGCGGGTTCTGATATACGTTCTTAAACCCGGTACCGGGGTCGGATATACTTTCTCAACCCCTGTACCGGGGTCTTGATATACATTCTTAACCCCGCTAGCGGCATCTGATATACGTTTTTAACCCCGGTACCGGGTCTGATATACGTTCTTAACCCCGGTACCGGGTTCTGATTTATACGTTTTTAACCCCGATACCGAGGTCTGATATATACGTTCTTAACCACGGTACCGGAGTCTGATATATACATTCTTAACCCCGCTAGCGGGTCTTGATAAGCATTCTTAACCCCGCTAGCGAGGTCTTGATATACAACATTAACCCCGGTACCTGGGTCTGAAATACGTTCTTATCCCCTGTACCGGTGTCTCAAATACGTTCTTATTTCCTGTAATGGGATCTGATATACGTTCTTAACCCCGGTGCCGGGGTCTGATATACATTCTTAACCCCGCTAGCGAGGTCTTGATATACAACATTAACCCCGGTACCTGGGTCTGAAATACGTTCTTATCCCCTGTACCGGTGTCTCAAATACGTTCTTAATTCCTGTAATGGGGTCTGATATACGTTCTTGACCCCGGTGCCGGGGTCTGATATACATTCTTAACCCCGCTAGCGAGGTCTTGATATACAACATAAACCCCGGTACCGGGTCTGATATACGTTCTTAACCCCGGTACCGGGGTCTGATATATACGTTCTTAACCCCGGTACCGAGGTCTGATATATACGTTCTTAACCCCGGTACCGGGGTCTGATATATACGTTCTTAACCCCGCTAGCGGCATCTGATATACGTTCTTAACCCCGGTACCGGGTCTGATATACGTTCTTAACCCCGGTACCGGGGTCTGATATATACGTTCTTAACCCCGGTACCGGGGTCTGATATATACGTTCTTAACCCCGGTACCGAGGTCTGATATATACGTTCTTAACCCCGGCACCGGGTTCTAATAAACTTTCTTAACCCCTCTACCGGGGTCTTGATTTACATTCTTAACCCCGCTAACGGGGTCTGATATACGTTCTTAACCCCGGTACCGGGGTCTGATATACGTTCTTAACCCCAATACCGGGTCTGATATACGTTCTTAACCCCGGTACCGGGGTCTGATATATACGTTCTTAACCCCGGTACCGAGGTCTGATATATACGTTCTTAACCCCGGTACCGGTGTCTGATATATACGTTCTTAACCCCGGTACCGAGGTCTGATATATACGTTCTTAACCCCGGTACCGGGGTCTTGAAATACTTTCTTAACCCCGCTAGCGGGTTCTGATATACGTTCTTAACCCCGGTACCGGGGTCGGATATACTTTCTCAACCCCTGTACCGGGGTCTTGATATACATTCTTAACCCCGCTAGCGGCATCTGATATACGTTTTTAACCCCGGTACCGGGTCTGATATACGTTCTTAACCCCGGTACCGGGTTCTGATTTATACGTTCTTAACCCCGATACCGAGGTCTGATATATACGTTCTTAACCACGGTACCGGAGTCTGATATATACATTCTTAACCCCGCTAGCGGGGTCTTGATAAGCATTCTTAACCCCGCTAGCGAGGTCTTGATATACAACATTAACCCCGGTACCTGGGTCTGAAATACGTTCTTATCCCCTGTACCGGTGTCTCAAATACGTTCTTAATTCCTGTAATGGGGTCTGATATACGTTCTTAACCCCGGTGCCGGGGTCTGATATACATTCTTAACCCCGCTAGCGAGGTCTTGATATACAACATTAACCCCGGTACCTGGGTCTGAAATACGTTCTTATCCCCTGTACCGGTGTCTCAAATACGTTCTTAATTCCTGTAATGGGGTCTGATATACGTTCTTAACCCCGGTGCCGGGGTCTGATATACATTCTTAACCCCGCTAGCGAGGTCTTGATATACAACATAAACCCCGGTACCGGGGTCTGAAATACGTTCTTATCCCCTGTACCGGTGTCTCATATACGTTCTTAATTCCTGTAATGGGGTCTGATATACGTTCTTAACCCCGGTGCCGGGGTCTGATATACGTTCTTAACCCCGGCACCGGGGTCTAATATACTTCCTTAACCCCTGTACCGGGGTCTTGATTTACATTCTTAACCCCGCTAACGGGGTCTGATATACGTTCTTAACCCCGGTACCGGGGTCTGATATACGTTCTTAACCCCGGTACCGGGTCTGATATACGTTCTTAACCCCGGTACCGGGGTCTGATATATACGTTCTTAACCCCGGTACCGAGGTCTGATATATACGTTCTTAACCCCGGTACCGGGGTCTGATATATACGTTCTTAACCCCGCTAGCGGCATCTGATATACGTTCTTAACCCCGGTACCGGGTCTGATATACGTTCTTAACCCCGGTACCGGGGTCTGATATATACCGTCTTAACCCCGGTAACGAGGTCTGATATATACGTTCTTAACCCCGGCACCGGGGTCTAATAAACTTTCTTAACCCCTCTACCGGGGTCTTGATTTACATTCTTAACCCCGCTAACGGGGTCTGATATACGTTCTTAACCCCGGTACCGGGGTCTGATATACGTTCTTAACCCCAATACCGGGTCTGATATACGTTCTTAACCCCGGTACCGGGGTCTGATATATACGTTCTTAACCCCGGTACCGATGTCTGATATATACGTTCTTAACCCCGGTACCGGGGTCTGATATATACGTTCTTAACCCCGGTACCGAGGTCTGATATATACGTTCTTAACCCCGGTACCGGGGTCTGATATATACGTTCTTAACCCCGGTACCGAGGTCTGATATATACGTTCTTAACCCCGGTACCGGGGTCTTGAAATACTTTCTTAACCCCGCTAGCGGGTTCTGATATACGTTCTTAACCCCGGTACCGGGGTCGGATATACTTTCTCAACCCCTGTACCGGGGTCTTGATATACATTCTTAACCCCGCTAGCGGCATCTGATATACGTTTTTAACCCCGGTACCGGGTCTGATATACGTTCTTAACCCCGGTACCGGGTTCTGATTTATACGTTCTTAACCCCGATACCGAGGTCTGATATATACGTTCTTAACCACGGTACCGGAGTCTGATATATACATTCTTAACCCCGCTAGCGGGGTCTTGATAAGCATTCTTAACCCCGCTAGCGAGGTCTTGATATACAACATTAACCCCGGTACCTGGGTCTGAAATACGTTCTTATCCCCTGTACCGGTGTCTCAAATACGTTCTTAATTCCTGTAATGGGGTCTGATATACGTTCTTAACCCCGGTGCCGGGGTCTGATATACATTCTTAACCCCGCTAGCGAGGTCTTGATATACAACATAAACCCCGGTACCGGGGTCTGAAATACGTTCTTATCCCCTGTACCGGTGTCTCATATACGTTGTTAATTCCTGTAATGGGGTCTGATATACGTTCTTAACCCCGGTGCCGGGGTCTGATATACGTTCTTAACCCCGGTACAGGGTCTGATATACGTTCTTAACCCCGGTACCGGGGTCTGATATATACGTTCTTAACCCCGGTACCGAGGTCTGATATATACGTTCTTAACCCCGGTACCGGGGTCTGATATATACGTTCTTAACCCCGCTAGCGGCATCTGATATACGTTCTTAACCCCGGTACCGGGGTCTGATATATACGTTCTTAACCCCGGTACCGAGGTCTGATATATACGTTCTTAACCCCGGTACCGGGGTCTTGAAATACTTTCTTAACCCCGCTAGCGGGTTCTGATATACGTTCTTAACCCCGGTACCGGGGTCGGATATACTTTCTCAACCCCTGTACCGGGGTCTTGATATACATTCTTAACCCCGCTAGCGGCATCTGATATACGTTCTTAACCCCGGTACCGGGTCTGATATACGTTCTTAACCCCGGTACCGGGGTCTGATATATACGTTCTTAACCCCGGTACCGAGGTCTGATATATACGTTCTTAACCCCGGTACCGAGGTCTGATATACAACATTAACCCCGGTACCTGGGTCTGAAATACGTTCTTATCCCCTGTACCGGTGTCTCAAATACGTTCTTAATTCCTGTAATGGGGTCTGATATACGTTCTTAACCCCGGTGCCGGGGTCTGATATACATTCTTAACCCCGCTAGCGAGGTCTTGATATCCAACATAAATCCCGGTACCGGGGTCTGAAATACGTTCTTATCCCCTGTACCGGTGTCTCATATACGTTCTTAATTCCTGTAATGGGGTCTGATATACGTTCTTAACCCCGGTGCCGGGGTCTGATATACGTTCTTAACCCCGGCACCGGGGTCTAATATACTTCCTTAACCCCTGTACCGGGGTCTTGATTTACATTCTTAACCCCGCTAACGGGGTCTGATATACGTTCTTAACCCCGGTACCGGGGTCTGATATACGTTCTTAACCCCGGTACCGGGTCTGATATACGTTCTTAACCCCGGTACCGGGGTCTGATATATACGTTCTTAACCCCGGTACCGAGGTCTGATATATACGTTCTTAACCCCGGTACCGGGGTCTGATATATACGTTCTTAACCCCGCTAGCGGCATCTGATATACGTTCTTAACCCCGGTACCGGGTCTGATATACGTTCTTAACCCCGGTACCGGGGTCTGATATATACCGTCTTAACCCCGGTAACGAGGTCTGATATATACGTTCTTAACCCCGGCACCGGGGTCTAATAAACTTTCTTAACCCCTCTACCGGGGTCTTGATTTACATTCTTAACCCCGCTAACGGGGTCTGATATACGTTCTTAACCCCGGTACCGGGGTCTGATATACGTTCTTAACCCCAATACCGGGTCTGATATACGTTCTTAACCCCGGTACCGGGGTCTGATATATACGTTCTTAACCCCGGTACCGATGTCTGATATATACGTTCTTAACCCCGGTACCGGGGTCTGATATATACGTTCTTAACCCCGGTACCGAGGTCTGATATATACGTTCTTAACCCCGGTACCGGGGTCTTGAAATACTTTCTTAACCCCGCTAGCGGGTTCTGATATACGTTCTTAACCCCGGTACCGGGGTCGGATATACTTTCTCAACCCCTGTACCGGGGTCTTGATATACATTCTTAACCCCGCTAGCGGCATCTGATATACGTTCTTAACCCCGGTACCGGGTCTGATATATACGTTCTTAACCCCGGTACCGGGGTCTGATATATACGTTCTTAACCCCGCTAGCGGCATCTGATATACGTTCTTAACCCCGGTACCGGGTCTGATATACGTTCTTAACCCCGGTACCGGGGTCTGATATATACGTTCTTAACACCGGTACCGAGGTCTGATATATACGTTCTTAACCCCGGCACCGGGGTCTAATAAACTTTCTTAACCCCTCTACCGGGGTCTTGATTTACATTCTTAACCCCGCTAACGGGGTCTGATATACGTTCTTAACCCCGGTACCGGGGTCTGATATACGTTCTTAACCCCAATACCGGGTCTGATATACGTTCTTAACCCCGGTACCGGGGTCTGATATATACGTTCTTAACCCCGGTACCGAGGTCTGATATATACGTTCTTAACCCCGGTACCGAGGTCTGATATATACGTTCTTAACCCCGGTACCGAGGTCTGATATATACGTTTATAACCACGGTACCGGAGTCTGATATATACATTCTTAACCCCGCTAGCGGGGTCTTGATATACATTCTTAACCCCGCTAGCGGCATCTGATATACGTTTTTAACCCCGGTACCGGGTCTGATATACGTTCTTAACCCCGGTACCGGGTTCTGATTTATACGTTCTTAACCCCGATACCGAGGTCTGATATATACGTTTATAACCACGGTACCGGAGTCTGATATATACATTCTTAACCCCGCTAGCGGGGTCTTGATAAGCATTCTTAACCCCGCTAGCGAGGTCTTGATATACAACATTAACCCCGGTACCTGGGTCTGAAATACGTTCTTATCCCCTGTACCGGTGTCTCAAATACGTTCTTAATTCCTGTAATGGGGTCTGATATACGTTCTTAACCCCGGTGCCGGGGTCTGATATACATTCTTAACCCCGCTAGCGAGGTCTTGATATACAACATAAACCCCGGTACCGGGGTCTGAAATACGTTCTTATCCCCTGTACCGGTGTCTCATATACGTTCTTAATTCCTGTAATGGGGTCTGATATACGTTCTTAACCCCGGTGCCGGGGTCTGATATACGTTCTTAACCCCGGCACCGGGGTCTAATATACTTCCTTAACCCCTGTACCGGGGTCTTGATTTACATTCTTAACCCCGCTAACGGGGTCTGATATACGTTCTTAACCCCGGTACCGGGGTCTGATATACGTTCTTAACCCCGGTACCGGGTCTGATATACGTTCTTAACCCCGGTACCGGGGTCTGATATATACGTTCTTAACCCCGGTACCGAGGTCTGATATATACGTTCTTAACCCCGGTACCGGGGTCTGATATATACGTTCTTAACCCCGCTAGCGGCATCTGATATACGTTCTTAACCCCGGTACCGGGGTCTGATATATACGTTCTTAACCCCGGTACCGAGGTCTGATATATACGTTCTTAACCCCGGTACCGGGGTCTTGAAATACTTTCTTAACCCCGCTAGCGGGTTCTGATATACGTTCTTAACCCCGGTACCGGGGTCGGATATACTTTCTCAACCCCTGTACCGGGGTCTTGATATACATTCTTAACCCCGCTAGCGGCATCTGATATACGTTCTTAACCCCGGTACCGGGTCTGATATACGTTCTTAACCCCGGTACCGGGTTCTGATATATACGTTCTTAACCCCAATACCGAGGTCTGATATATACGTTCTTAACCCCGGCACCGGAGTCTGATATATACATTCTTAACCCCGCTAGCGGGGTCTTGATAAGCATTCTTAACCCCGCTAGCGAGGTCTTGATATACAACATTAACCCCGGTACCTGGGTCTGAAATACGTTCTTATCCCCTGTACCGGTGTCTCAAATACGTTCTTAATTCCTGTAATGGGGTCTGATATACGTTCTTAACCCCGGTGCCGGGGTCTGATATACATTCTTAACCCCGCTAGCGAGGTCTTGATATACAACATAAACCCCGGTACCGGGGTCTGAAATACGTTCTTATCCCCTGTACCGGTGTCTCATATACGTTCTGAACACCGCTGGCTGGGTCTTGATATACAACATAAACCCCGCTAGCGGGATCCCGGTACCGGTGTCTCATATACGTTCTTATCCCCTGTACCGGTGTCTCATATACGTTCTTAACCCCTGTACAGGGGTCTGATATACGTTCTTAATCCCCGTGCCGGGGTGTGATATACGTTCTTAACCCCGGTACCGGGGTCTGATATACTTTCTCAACCCCTGTACCGGGGTCTTGATATACATTCTTAACCCCGCTAGCGGTGTCTTGAAATACAACATAAACTCCGCTAGCGGGGTTTTGATATACAACCTAAACCCCGCTAGCGGGGTCTTGATATACATTCTTAAACCTGCTAGCGGGGTCCTGATATACGTTTTTAACCCCGGTACCGGGGTCTGATATACGTTCTTAACCGGGGTACAGGGGTCTGATATACGTTCTTAACCCCGGTACCGGGTTCTGATATACGTTCTTAACCCCGGTACCGGGGTCTTGATATACATTCTTAACCCCGCTAGCGGGGTATTGATATACATTCTTAACCCCGCTAGCGGGGTCTTGATATACAACATAAACCCCGGTACCGGGGTCTGAAATACGTTCTTATCCCCTGTATCGTTGTCTCATATACGTTCTTAATTCCTGTAATGGGGTCTGATATACGTTCTTGACCCCGGTGCCGGGGTCTGATATACGTTCTTAACCCCGGCACCGGGGTCTAATATACTTTCTTAACCCCTCTACCGGGGTCTTGATTTACATTCTTAACCCCGCTAACGGGGTCTGATATACGTTCTTAACCCCGGTACCGGGGTCTGATATACGTTCTTAACCCCGGTACCGGGTCTGATATACGTTCTTAACCCCGGTACCGGGGTCTGATATATACGTTCTTAACCCCGGTACCGAGGTCTGATATATACGATCTTAACCCCGGTACCGGGGTCTGATATATACGTTCTGAACCCCGGTACCGGGGTCTTGAAATACTTTCTTAACCCCGCTAGCGGGTTCTGATATACGTTCTTAACCCCGGTACCGGGATCGGATATACTTTCTCAACCCCTGTACCGGGGTCTTGATATACATTCTTAACCCCGCTAGCGGCATCTGATATACGTTCTTAACCCCGGTACCGGGTCTGATATACGTTCTTAACCCCGGTACCGGGTTCTGATATATACGTTCTTAACCCCGGTACCGAGGTCTGATTTATACGTTCTTAACCCCGGTACCGGGTCTGATATACGTTCTTAACCCCGGTACCGGGGTCTGATATATACGTTCTTAACCCCGGTACCGGGGTCTTGAAATACTTTCCTAACCACGCTAGCGGGGTCTGATATACGTTCTTAACCCCGGTACCGGGGTCGGATATACGTTCTCAACCCCGGTACCGGGGTCTTGATATACATTCTGAACACCGGTACCGGGGTCTGATATATACGTTCTTAACCCCGGTACCGAGGTCTGATATATACGATCTTAACCCCGGTACCGGGGTCTGATATATACGTTCTTAACCCCGGAACCGGGGTCTTGAAATACTTTCTTAACCCCGCTAGCGGGTTCTGATATACGTTCTTAACCCCGGTACCGAGGTCTGATATATACGATCTTAACCCCGGTACCGGGGTCTGATATATACGTTCTTAACCCCGGAACCGGGGTCTTGAAATACTTTCTTAACCCCGCTAGCGGGTTCTGATATACGTTCTTAACCCCGGTACCGGGATCGGATATACTTTCTCAACCCCTGTACCGAGGTCTGATTTATACGTTCTTAACCCCGGTACCGGGTCTGATATACGTTCTTAACCCCGGTACCGGGGTCTGATATATACGTTCTTAACCCCGGTACCGGGTCTGCTATACGTTCTTAACCCCGGTACCGGGTTCTGATATATACGTTCTTAACCCCGGTACCGAGGTCTGATTTATACGTTCTTAACCCCGGTACCGGGTCTGATATACGTTCTTAACCCCAATACCGGGTCTGATATACGTTCTTAACCCCGGTACCGGGGTCTGATATATACGTTCTTAACCCCGGTACCGATGTCTGATATATACGTTCTTAACCCCGGTACCGGGGTCTGATATATACGTTCTTAACCCCGGTACCGAGGTCTGATATATACGTTCTTAACCCCGGTACCGGGGTCTTGAAATACTTTCTTAACCCCGCTAGCGGGTTCTGATATACGTTCTTAACCCCGGTACCGGGGTCGGATATACTTTCTCAACCCCTGTACCGGGGTCTTGATATACATTCTTAACCCCGCTAGCGGCATCTGATATACGTTCTTAACCCCGGTACCGGGTCTGATATATACGTTCTTAACCCCGGTACCGGGGTCTGATATATACGTTCTTAACCCCGCTAGCGGCATCTGATATACGTTCTTAACCCCGGTACCGGGTCTGATATACGTTCTTAACCCCGGTACCGGGGTCTGATATATACGTTCTTAACACCGGTACCGAGGTCTGATATATACGTTCTTAACCCCGGCACCGGGGTCTAATAAACTTTCTTAACCCCTCTACCGGGGTCTTGATTTACATTCTTAACCCCGCTAACGGGGTCTGATATACGTTCTTAACCCCGGTACCGGGGTCTGATATACGTTCTTAACCCCAATACCGGGTCTGATATACGTTCTTAACCCCGGTACCGGGGTCTGATATATACGTTCTTAACCCCGGTACCGAGGTCTGATATATACGTTCTTAACCCCGGTACCGAGGTCTGATATATACGTTCTTAACCCCGGTACCGAGGTCTGATATATACGTTTATAACCACGGTACCGGAGTCTGATATATACATTCTTAACCCCGCTAGCGGGGTCTTGATATACATTCTTAACCCCGCTAGCGGCATCTGATATACGTTTTTAACCCCGGTACCGGGTCTGATATACGTTCTTAACCCCGGTACCGGGTTCTGATTTATACGTTCTTAACCCCGATACCGAGGTCTGATATATACGTTTATAACCACGGTACCGGAGTCTGATATATACATTCTTAACCCCGCTAGCGGGGTCTTGATAAGCATTCTTAACCCCGCTAGCGAGGTCTTGATATACAACATTAACCCCGGTACCTGAGTCTGAAATACGTTCTTATCCCCTGTACCGGTGTCTCAAATACGTTCTTAATTCCTGTAATGGGGTCTGATATACGTTCTTAACCCCGGTGCCGGGGTCTGATATACATTCTTAACCCCGCTAGCGAGGTCTTGATATACAACATAAACCCCGGTACCGGGGTCTGAAATACGTTCTTATCCCCTGTACCGGTGTCTCATATACGTTCTTAATTCCTGTAATGGGGTCTGATATACGTTCTTAACCCCGGTGCCGGGGTCTGATATACGTTCTTAACCCCGGCACCGGGGTCTAATATACTTCCTTAACCCCTGTACCGGGGTCTTGATTTACATTCTTAACCCCGCTAACGGGGTCTGATATACGTTCTTAACCCCGGTACCGGGGTCTGATATACGTTCTTAACCCCGGTACCGGGTCTGATATACGTTCTTAACCCCGGTACCGGGGTCTGATATATACGTTCTTAACCCCGGTACCGAGGTCTGATATATACGTTCTTAACCCCGGTACCGGGGTCTGATATATACGTTCTTAACCCCGCTAGCGGCATCTGATATACGTTCTTAACCCCGGTACCGGGGTCTGATATATACGTTCTTAACCCCGGTACCGAGGTCTGATATATACGTTCTTAACCCCGCTAGCGGGGTCTTGATAAGCATTCTTAACCCCGCTAGCGAGGTCTTGATATACAACATTAACCCCGGTACCTGGGTCTGAAATACGTTCTTATCCCCTGTACCGGTGTCTCAAATACGTTCTTAATTCCTGTAATGGGGTCTGATATACGTTCTTAACCCCGGTGCCGGGGTCTGATATACATTCTTAACCCCGCTAGCGAGGTCTTGATATACAACATAAACCCCGGTACCGGGGTCTGAAATACGTTCTTATCCCCTGTACCGGTGTCTCATATACGTTCTGAACACCGCTGGCTGGGTCTTGATATACAACATAAACCCCGCTAGCGGGATCCCGGTACCGGTGTCTCATATACGTTCTTATCCCCTGTACCGGTGTCTCATATACGTTCTTAACCCCTGTACAGGGGTCTGATATACGTTCTTAATCCCCGTGCCGGGGTGTGATATACGTTCTTAACCCCGGTACCGGGGTCTGATATACTTTCTCAACCCCTGTACCGGGGTCTTGATATACATTCTTAACCCCGCTAGCGGTGTCTTGAAATACAACATAAACTCCGCTAGCGGGGTTTTGATATACAACCTAAACCCCGCTAGCGGGGTCTTGATATACATTCTTAAACCTGCTAGCGGGGTCCTGATATACGTTTTTAACCCCGGTACCGGGGTCTGATATACCTTCTTAACCGGGGTACAGGGGTCTGATATACGTTCTTAACCCCGGTACCGGGTTCTGATATACGTTCTTAACCCCGGTACCGGGGTCTTGATATACATTCTTAACCCCGCTAGCGGGGTATTGATATACATTCTTAACCCCGCTAGCGGGGTCTTGATATACAACATAAACCCCGGTACCGGGGTCTGAAATACGTTCTTATCCCCTGTATCGTTGTCTCATATACGTTCTTAATTCCTGTAATGGGGTCTGATATACGTTCTTGACCCCGGTGCCGGGGTCTGATATACGTTCTTAACCCCGGCACCGGGGTCTAATATACTTTCTTAACCCCTCTACCGGGGTCTTGATTTACATTCTTAACCCCGCTAACGGGGTCTGATATACGTTCTTAACCCCGGTACCGGGGTCTGATATACGTTCTTAACCCCGGTACCGGGTCTGATATACGTTCTTAACCCCGGTACCGGGGTCTGATATATACGTTCTTAACCCCGGTACCGAGGTCTGATATATACGATCTTAACCCCGGTACCGGGGTCTGATATATACGTTCTTAACCCCGGTACCGGGGTCTTGAAATACTTTCTTAACCCCGCTAGCGGGTTCTGATATACGTTCTTAACCCCGGTACCGGGATCGGATATACTTTCTCAACCCCTGTACCGGGGTCTTGATATACATTCTTAACCCCGCTAGCGGCATCTGATATACGTTCTTAACCCCGGTACCGGGTCTGATATACGTTCTTAACCCCGGTACCGGGTTCTGATATATACGTTCTTAACCCCGGTACCGAGGTCTGATTTATACGTTCTTAACCCCGGTACCGGGTCTGATATACGTTCTTAACCCCGGTACCGGGGTCTGATATATACGTTCTTAACCCCGGTACCGAGGTCTAATATATACGTTCTTAACCCCGGTACCGGGGTCTGATATATACGTTCTTAACCCCGGTACCGGGGTCTTGAAATACTTTCCTAACCACGCTAGCGGGGTCTGATATACGTTCTTAACCCCGGTACCGGGGTCGGATATACGTTCTCAACCCCGGTACCGGGGTCTTGATATACATTCTGAACACCGGTACCGGGGTCTGATATATACGTTCTTAACCCCGGTACCGAGGTCTGATATATACGATCTTAACCCCGGTACCGGGGTCTGATATATACGTTCTTAACCCCGGAACCGGGGTCTTGAAATACTTTCTTAACCCCGCTAGCGGGTTCTGATATACGTTCTTAACCCCGGTACCGAGGTCTGATATATACGATCTTAACCCCGGTACCGGGGTCTGATATATACGTTCTTAACCCCGGAACCGGGGTCTTGAAATACTTTCTTAACCCCGCTCTAGCGGGTTCTGATATACGTTCTTAACCCCGGTACCGGGATCGGATATACTTTCTCAACCCCTGTACCGAGGTCTGATTTATACGTTCTTAACCCCGGTACCGGGTCTGATATACGTTCTTAACCCCGGTACCGGGGTCTGATATATACGTTCTTAACCCCGGTACCGGGTCTGCTATACGTTCTTAACCCCGGTACCGGGTTCTGATATATACGTTCTTAACCCCGGTACCGAGGTCTGATTTATACGTTCTTAACCCGGTACCGGGTCTGATATACGTTCTTAACCCCGGTACCGGGGTCTGATATATACGTTCTTAACCCCGGTACCGAGGTCTAATATATACGTTCTTAACCCCGGTACCGGGGTCTGATATATACGTTCTTAACCCCGGTACCGGGGTCTTGAAATACTTTCCTAACCACGCTAGCGGGGTCTGATATACGTTCTTAACCCCGTACCGGGGTCGGATATACGTTCTCAACCCCGGTACCGGGGTCTTGATATACATTCTGAACACCGCTGGCTGGGTCTTGATATACAACATAAACCCCGCTAGCGGGATCCCGGTACCGGTGTCTCATATACGTTCTTATCCCCTGTACCGGTGTCTCATATACGTTCTTAATTCCTGTAATGGGGTCTGATATACGTTCTTAACCCCGGTGCCGGGGTCTGATATACGTTCTTAACCCCGCTAACGGGGTCTGATATACGTTCTTAACCCCGGTACCGGGGTCTGATATACGTTCTTAATCCCGGCACCGGGTCTGATATACGTTCTTAACCCCGGTACCGGGGTCTGATATATACGTTCTTAACCCCGGTACCGAGGTCTGATATACGTTCTTAACCCCGCTAACGGGGTCTGATATACGTTCTTAACCCCGGTACCGGGGTCTGATATACGTTCTTAATCCCGGCACCGGGTCTGATATACGTTCTTAACCCCGGTACCGGGGTCTGATATATACGTTCTTAACCCCGGTACCGAGGTCTGATATATACGTTCTTAACCCCGGTACCGGGGTCTGATATATACGTTCTTAACCCCGGTACCGGAGTCTGATATATACATTCTTAACCCCGCTAGCGGGGTCTTGATAAGCATTCTTAACCCCGCTAACGAGGTCTTGATATACAACATAAACCCCGGTACCTGGGTCATATTTACAAAAATACCGTTCTTAAATATATAATTGACTTAAATAATTAATTAAAAAATATAAAGATTTTTACAAAATATGAGGTCATTGAGGTTCAGAGAAGTACATACCTTCCAGTTTACAAAGTAAATATGGAATCGAGGAATGTTGAATACAAGTAACGAGCTTAGCTACTCGACATTAAATGTTATGGTTTTGGCAGTTCTGTGGAGGAACTGTAATGAGAAATAGTCATTACAGATTTGAATAAAAAATGAATCGTTCTAAATTATAAATAAATGTCTACAATTGTTTAACTTATTTTACAATGGATTTATGATACAGAGCTTTTATTACCTTATATTAGCTTGTAGTTGAAAAGGCGGTATTTAAGATAAGGAACAGAGGAATTAAGAGCTTGGAATTGACTGTCTCTGTTGCAAGATTGATGACAAATACATCATGTGACATTGAATGAGTGCAGAATGCAGTTGCAATATGTTTGCATTCATTCATTTCTTATTGAATACATCGAGATAAATTATGAGTAATCTTGTATGAGATTGTGACGCTCATGTTACATAGCGCTTTCTGTAGATCAGGATTTGTCTGTCTGTTTTTATGCAAGTTAATAATGCTCAACAAAGTAGCTTTTAGATTAGGAATGGACTTGTAAAAAGGCATTAGAATGAATATCTTATTGCATGGATTTTGACCTGGAACACACAGAGATGAAATATCTATTCCGTATTTCGACAGTATATTTGAATTATGAATTCTTAAATTATTAATCAACAGAGGTTTTTTAGGTTTTAAAACTTCCTCCCTGCTAAGTTGGTTCAGTTTTAACATACAATTATTTAATATTTTTGAAGGATAGTTCCTGTTTCTAAACTTATTAAACAAATGCTCAAGTTCGATTTTTGCTTGTTCTGAATCAGAGAAATTGCGAATTATTCGTATTCTCGAAGAGTAAGGCAGAGCCTCAAGCAAGTGCTTCGGATGATTGGAGTCGAATAATAGAAATTGATGTTTATTTATCGGTTTTTTGAATAATTTGGTTTCTATCTCATTCTTATTATTGATAGAGGCACATATATCTAGAAAATTAATTTCTGAATGACTGTATTCGTATGTAAACTCCAAATACTCATGTTTTAGTAAATTTTCCAAATATACTTTAATATCTGCCATTTCAGTCACATCAATTATTAAAAATATGTCATCAATGAACCGGGATTTAAAAACTATTTCAGATTTGTTCGATAAAATGGGTTCAAGTTCCTTGCACACTGCAATATTGGCAATGGAAACGCTAGCATTGTTTCCCATTTGTATTCCCTTATGTTGTATATACATTTGATTATCATATTCTAAATAACTGTATTTTAAACTCCATTCCATTAATTTTTGTACATTGTGTTCAGTCAGTTCAAATGGATATGAGATTAAATGCTTATTTTCCCTGTAAGCTTCTATGCATAAGTTAATACATTTACTAACTTTTAAATTAGTGTATAAACTGCATATATCTGCTGTAACTAGAATATATTTACGTTCAGCTTCTAGTTTGACTTCATTTAACAGTAATATAAAATGAGAAGTATCAATTATGACGTCTGGCATAAAATTTATCACTGGTTGAAGCCAGCCATCAAAAACTTTACTAATGTTTCTATTAATACATTTAATTGTACTCGAGATCGGCCGTCCTTTAGGAAAAAGTTCAAATTGCTTATGGACTTTAGGACTTTACGTTCTTAACCCCGGTACCGGGGTCTGATATACGTTCTTAACCCCGGTACCGGGTCTGATATACGTTCTTAACCCCGGTACCGGGTCTGATATACGTTCTTACCCCGGTACCGGGGTCTGATATATACGTTCTTAACCCCGGTACCGGGGTCTAATATACGTTCTTAACCCCAATACCGGGTCTGATATACGTTCTTAACCCCGGTACCGGGGTCTGATATATACGTTCTTAACCCCGGTACCGATGTCTGATATACGTTCTTAACCCCAATACCGGGTCTGATATACGTTCTTAACCCCGGTACCGGGGTCTGATATATACGTTCTTAACCCCGGTACCGATGTCTGATATACGTTCTTAACCCCAATACCGGGTCTGATATACGTTCTTAACCCCGGTACCGGGGTCTGATATATACGTTCTTAACCCCGGTACCGATGTCTGATATATACGTTCTTAACCCCGGTACCGGGGTCTGATATATACGTTCTTAACCCCGGTACCGAGGTCTGATATATACGTTCTTAACCCCTGTACCGGGGTCTTGAAATACTTTCTTAACCCCGCTAGCGGGTTCTGATATACGTTCTTAACCCCGGTACCGGGGTCGGATATACTTTCTCAACCCCTGTACCGGGGTCTTGATATACATTCTTAACCCCGCTAGCGGCATCTGATATACGTTCTTAACCCCGGTACCGGGTCTGATATATACGTTCTTAACCCCGGCACCGGGGTCTGATATATACGTTCTTAACCCCGCTAGCGGCATCTGATATACGTTCTTAACCCCGGTACCGGGGTCTTGATTTACATTCTTAACCCCGCTAACCGGGTCTGATATACGTTCTTAACCCCGGTACCGGGGTCTGATATACGTTTTTAACCCCGGTACCGGGTCTGATATACGTTCTTAACCCCGGTACCGGGGTCTGATATATACGTTCTTAACCCCGGTACCGAGGTCTGATATATACGTTCTTAACCCCGGTACCGGGGTCTGATATATACGTTCTTAACCCCGCTAGCGGCATCTGATATACGTTCTTAACCCCGGTACTGGGTCTGATATACGTTCTTAACCCCGGTACCGGGGTCTGATATATACGTTCTTAACCACGGCACCGGGGTCTAATAAACTTTCTTAACCCCTCTACCGGGGTCTAATAAACTTTCTTAACCCCTCTACCGGGGTCTTGATTTACATTCTTAACCCCGCTAACGGGGTCTGATATACGTTCTTAACCCCGGTACCGGGGTCTGATATACGTTCTTAACCCCAATACCGGGTCTGATATACGTTCTTAACCCCGGTACCGGGGTCTGATATATACGTTCTTAACCCCGGTACCGGGGTCTGATATATACGTTCTTAACCCCGGTACCGAGGTCTGATATATACGTTCTTAACCCCGGTACCGGGGTCTTGAAATACTTTCTTAACCCCGCTAGCGGGTTCTGATATACGTTCTTAACCCCGGTACCGGGGTCGGATATACTTTCTCAACCCCTGTACCGGGGTCTTGATATACATTCTTAACCCCGCTAGCGGCATCTGATATACGTTTTTAACCCCGGTACCGGGTCTGATATACGTTCTTAACCCCGGTACCGGGTTCTGATTTATACGTTCTTAACCCCGATACCGAGGCCTGATATATACGTTCTTAACCACGGTACCGGAGTCTGATATATACATTCTTAACCCCGCTAGCGGGGTCTTGATAAGCATTCTTAACCCCGCTAGCGAGGTCTTGATATACAACATTAACCCCGGTACCTGGGTCTGAAATACGTTCTTATCCCCTGTACCGGTGTCTCAAATACGTTTTTAATTCCTGTAATGGGGTCTGATATACGTTCTTAACCCCGGTGCCGGGGTCTGATATACATTCTTAACCCCGCTAGCGAGGTCTTGATATACAACATAAACCCCGGTACCGGGGTCTGAAATACGTTCTTATCCCCTGTACCGGTGTCTGATATACGTTCTTAACCCCGGTACCGGGGTCTGATATATACGTTCTTAACCCCGGTACCGAGGTCTGATATATACGTTCTTAACCCCGGTACCGGGGTCTGATATATACGTTCTTAACCCCGCTAGCGGCATCTGATATACGTTCTTAACCCCGGTACCGGGTCTGATATACGTTCTTAACCCCGGTACCGGGGTCTGATATATACGTTCTTAACCCCGGTACCGAGGTCTGATATATACGTTCTTAACCCCGGCACCGGGTTCTAATAAACTTTCTTAACCCCTCTACCGGGGTCTTGATTTACATTCTTAACCCCGCTAACGGGGTCTGATATACGTTCTTAACCCCGCTAACGGGGTCTGATATACGTTCTTAACCCCGGTACCGGGGTCTGATATACGTTCTTAACCCCGGTACCGGGTCTGATATACGTTCTTAACCCCGGTACCGGGGTCTGATATATACGTTCTTAACCCCGGTACCGAGGTCTGATATATACGTTCTTAACCCCGGTACCGGGGTCTGATATATACGTTCTTAACCCCGCTAGCGGCATCTGATATACGTTCTTAACCCCGGTACCGGGTCTGATATACGTTCTTAACCCCGGTACCGAGGTCTGATATATACGTTCTTAACCCCGGCACCGGGTTCTAATAAACTTTCTTAACCCCTCTACCGGGGTCTTGATTTACATTCTTAACCCCGCTAACGGGGTCTGATATACGTTCTTAACCCCGGTACCGGGGTCTGATATACGTTCTTAACCCCAATACCGGGTCTGATATACGTTCTTAACCCCGGTACCGGGGTCTGATATATACGTTCTTAACCCCGGTACCGAGGTCTGATATATACGTTCTTAACCCCGGTACCGGGGTCTGATATATACGTTCTTAACCCCGGTACCGAGGTCTGATATATACGTTCTTAACCCCGGTACCGGGGTCTTGAAATACTTTCTTAACCCCGCTAGCGGGTTCTGATATACGTTCTTAACCCCGGTACCGGGGTCGGATATACTTTCTCAACCCCTGTACCGGGGTCTTGATATACATTCTTAACCCCGCTAGCGGCATCTGATATACGTTTTTAACACCGGTACCGGGTCTGATATACGTTCTTAACCCCGGTACCGGGTTCTGATTTATACGTTCTTAACCCCGATACCGAGGTCTGATATATACGTTCTTAACCACGGTACCGGAGTCTGATATATACATTCTTAACCCCGCTAGCGGGGTCTTGATAAGCATTCTTAACCCCGCTAGCGAGGTCTTGATATACAACATTAACCCCGGTACCTGGGTCTGAAATACGTTCTGAACACCGGTACCGGGGTCTGATATATACGTTCTTAACCCCGGTACCGAGGTCTGATATATACGATCTTAACCCCGGTACCGGGGTCTGATATATACTTTCTCAACCCCTGTACCGGGGTCTTGATATACATTCTTAAACCCGCTAGCGGCATCTGATATACGTTCTTAACCCCGGTACCGGGTCGGATATACGTTCTCAACCCCGGTACCGGGGTCTTGATATACATTCTGAACACCGGTACCGGGGTCTGATATATACGTTCTTAACCCCGGTACCGAGGTCTGATATATACGATCTTAACCCCGGTACCGGGGTCTGATATATACGTTCTTAACCCCGGAACCGGGGTCTTGAAATACTTTCTTAACCCCGCTAGCGGGTTCTGATATACGTTCTTAACCCCGGTACCGGGATCGGATATACTTTCTCAACCCCTGTACCGAGGTCTGATTTATACGTTCTTAACCCCGGTACCGGGTCTGATATACGTTCTTAACCCCGGTACCGGGGTCTGATATATACGTTCTTAACCCCGGTACCGGGTCTGATATACGTTCTTAACCCCGGTACCGGGTTCTGATATATACGTTCTTAACCCCGGTACCGAGGTCTGATTTATACGTTCTTAACCCCGGTTCCGGGTCTGATATACGTTCTTAACCCCGGTACCGGGGTCTGATATATACGTTCTTAACCCCGGTACCGAGGTCTAATATATACGTTCTTAACCCCGGTACCGGGGTCTGATATATACGTTCTTAACCCCGGTACCGGGGTCTTGAAATACTTTCCTAACCACGCTAGCGGGGTCTGATATACGTTCTTAACCCCGGTACCGGGGTCGGATATACGTTCTCAACCCCGGTACCGGGGTCTTGATATACATTCTGAACACCGCTGGCTGGGTCTTGATATACAACATAAACCCCGCTAGCGGGATCCCGGTACCGGTGTCTCATATACGTTCTTATCCCCTGTACCGGTGTCTCATATACGTTCTTAATTCCTGTAATGGGGTCTGATATACGTTCTTAACCCCGGTGCCGGGGTCTGATATACGTTCTTAACCCCGCTAACGGGGTCTGATATACGTTCTTAACCCCGGTACCGGGGTCTGATATACGTTCTTAATCCCGGCACCGGGTCTGATATACGTTCTTAACCCCGGTACCGGGGTCTGATATATACGTTCTTAACCCCGGTACCGAGGTCTGATATACGTTCTTAACCCCGCTAACGGGGTCTGATATACGTTCTTAACCCCGGTACCGGGGTCTGATATACGTTCTTAATCCCGGCACCGGGTCTGATATACGTTCTTAACCCCGGTACCGGGGTCTGATATATACGTTCTTAACCCCGGTACCGAGGTCTGATATATACGTTCTTAACCCCGGTACCGGGGTCTGATATATACGTTCTTAACCCCGGTACCGGAGTCTGATATATACATTCTTAACCCCGCTAGCGGGGTCTTGATAAGCATTCTTAACCCCGCTAACGAGGTCTTGATATACAACATAAACCCCGGTACCTGGGTCATATTTACAAAAATACCGTTCTTAAATATATAATTGACTTAAATAATTAATTAAAAAATATAAAGATTTTTACAAAATATGAGGTCATTGAGGTTCAGAGAAGTACATACCTTCCAGTTTACAAAGTAAATATGGAATCGAGGAATGTTGAATACAAGTAACGAGCTTAGCTACTCGACATTAAATGTTATGGTTTTGGCAGTTCTGTGGAGGAACTGTAATGAGAAATAGTCATTACAGATTTGAATAAAAAATGAATCGTTCTAAATTATAAATAAATGTCTACAATTGTTTAACTTATTTTACAATGGATTTATGATACAGAGCTTTTATTACCTTATATTAGCTTGTAGTTGAAAAGGCGGTATTTAAGATAAGGAACAGAGGAATTAAGAGCTTGGAATTGACTGTCTCTGTTGCAAGATTGATGACAAATACATCATGTGACATTGAATGAGTGCAGAATGCAGTTGCAATATGTTTGCATTCATTCATTTCTTATTGAATACATCGAGATAAATTATGAGTAATCTTGTATGAGATTGTGACGCTCATGTTACATAGCGCTTTCTGTAGATCAGGATTTGTCTGTCTGTTTTTATGCAAGTTAATAATGCTCAACAAAGTAGCTTTTAGATTAGGAATGGACTTGTAAAAAGGCATTAGAATGAATATCTTATTGCATGGATTTTGACCTGGAACACACAGAGATGAAATATCTATTCCGTATTTCGACAGTATATTTGAATTATGAATTCTTAAATTATTAATCAACAGAGGTTTTTTAGGTTTTAAAACTTCCTCCCTGCTAAGTTGGTTCAGTTTTAACATACAATTATTTAATATTTTTGAAGGATAGTTCCTGTTTCTAAACTTATTAAACAAATGCTCAAGTTCGATTTTTGCTTGTTCTGAATCAGAGAAATTGCGAATTATTCGTATTCCCGAAGAGTAAGGCAGAGCCTCAAGCAAGTGCTTCGGATGATTGGAGTCGAATAATAGAAATTGATGTTTATTTATCGGTTTTTTGAATAATTTGGTTTCTATCTCATTCTTATTATTGATAGAGGCACATATATCTAGAAAATTAATTTCTGAATGACTGTATTCGTATGTAAACTCCAAATACTCATGTTTTAGTAAATTTTCCAAATATACTTTAATATCTGCCATTTCAGTCACATCAATTATTAAAAATATGTCATCAATGAACCGGGATTTAAAAACTATTTCAGATTTGTTCGATAAAATGGGTTCAAGTTCCTTGCACACTGCAATATTGGCAATGGAAACGCTAGCATTGTTTCCCATTTGTATTCCCTTATGTTGTATATACATTTGATTATCATATTCTAAATAACTGTATTTTAAACTCCATTCCATTAATTTTTGTACATTGTGTTCAGTCAGTTCAAATGGATATGAGATTAAATGCTTATTTTCCCTGTAAGCTTCTATGCATAAGTTAATACATTTACTAACTTTTAAATTAGTGTATAAACTGCATATATCTGCTGTAACTAGAATATATTTACGTTCAGCTTCTAGTTTGACTTCATTTAACAGTAATATAAAATGAGAAGTATCAATTATGAGGTCTGGCATAAAATTTATCACTGGTTGAAGCCAGCCATCAAGAACTTTACTAATGTTTCTATTAATACATTTAATTGTACTCGAGATCGGCCGTCCTTTAGGAAAAAGTTCAAATTGCTTATGGACTTTAGGACTTTACGTTCTTAACCCCGGTACCGGGGTCTGATATACGTTCTTAACCCCGGTACCGGGTCTGATATACGTTCTTAACCCCGGTACCGGGTCTGATATACGTTCTTACCCCGGTACCGGGGTCTGATATATACGTTCTTAACCCCGGTACCGGGGTCTAATATACGTTCTTAACCCCAATACCGGGTCTGATATACGTTCTTAACCCCGGTACCGGGGTCTGATATATACGTTCTTAACCCCGGTACCGATGTCTGATATACGTTCTTAACCCCAATACCGGGTCTGATATACGTTCTTAACCCCGGTACCGGGGTCTGATATATACGTTCTTAACCCCGGTACCGATGTCTGATATACGTTCTTAACCCCAATACCGGGTCTGATATACGTTCTTAACCCCGGTACCGGGGTCTGATATATACGTTCTTAACCCCGGTACCGATGTCTGATATATACGTTCTTAACCCCGGTACCGGGGTCTGATATATACGTTCTGAACCCCGGTACCGAGGTCTGATATATACGTTCTTAACCCCTGTACCGGGGTCTTGAAATACTTTCTTAACCCCGCTAGCGGGTTCTGATATACGTTCTTAACCCCGGTACCGGGGTCGGATATACTTTCTCAACCCCTGTACCGGGGTCTTGATATACATTCTTAACCCCGCTAGCGGCATCTGATATACGTTCTTAACCCCGGTACCGGGTCTGATATATACGTTCTTAACCCCGGCACCGGGGTCTGATATATACGTTCTTAACCCCGCTAGCGGCATCTGATATACGTTCTTAACCCCGGTACCGGGGTCTTGATTTACATTCTTAACCCCGCTAACCGGGTCTGATATACGTTCTTAACCCCGGTACCGGGGTCTGATATACGTTTTTAACCCCGGTACCGGGTCTGATATACGTTCTTAACCCCGGTACCGGGGTCTGATATATACGTTCTTAACCCCGGTACCGAGGTCTGATATATACGTTCTTAACCCCGGTACCGGGGTCTGATATATACGTTCTTAACCCCGCTAGCGGCATCTGATATACGTTCTTAACCCCGGTACTGGGTCTGATATACGTTCTTAACCCCGGTACCGGGGTCTGATATATACGTTCTTAACCCCGGTACCGAGGTCTGATATATACGTTCTTAACCACGGCACCGGGGTCTAATAAACTTTCTTAACCCCTCTACCGGGGTCTAATAAACTTTCTTAACCCCTCTACCGGGGTCTTGATTTACATTCTTAACCCCGCTAACGGGGTCTGATATACGTTCTTAACCCCGGTACCGGGGTGTAACACCTATAGGATGACCTCCGGGTTTAGGTGAGACCTGAATCTAATCCGACATCTATTATGTCCTGGAATACGCTAATAATGGACCTTCGATATGATGTCGAATCACCTCTCGTGATATAATATAGTTCTTTAAGATTTCAATTCTAAATAATTATTTTTATTAAACGTATGTAATAAATCGATTAAATAATAAATATAATTAGTAAAGGTGTAAATCTAAAGGGGATTGAAATAGGGGAGCTGATGTATTGAACGTCAGCACACTATGGGAGATTAGACTGAATTGCCTTCAATTTGGGATTGAGATTTGAGATCAATCTTTACAGGAAGGTTGATAATTTGATGTATACTGATATGAGGATTATCAGTATAAGCATAGCATTATTAAAGATAATATATATTTATACTGGTACAATTACTTCTATTCTATTTATCTAAATCTATTTCTTATAGTAATATACGTATATCCTATTTATATTAGAATGATGAACAATCTATGGTGAAATCATTATGTATAACACGATTTGATAGTTTTTTATATATTAACTAGCATGGTGTTATAGTCCCGGGTTAAAGCGGAACATAAATTGTGAAAATTTAAAAAAAAAAATTAAAGTTATGTTTTAAGATTAATAAGTTAAATAATTATAAACCGTAAAGGTTAAGCAAATGAGAACTAAAGACGGTGAAATCAATTAATCGTAGACGAAAGCTCCCAGTAATCCATCCTCCTCTCTGTTGAAACAGTATCATGATTAATTGTAAGACGAATTCGATGCCTTCTGTAGTATACTATTCAAAATGTCATGTTCTTGAGCACCTTGGATATAGAATTGTCGAAGCACTACCACGAACTGGGTATCATAACGCTAAGAGGTTATCGTAGAAAAAATTCAAAGAATAAGACCAGAGCTCTGGCTTAAATGCCCGGCTCAGTCAGTAGACCTTGACCCAAAGTTCGCATTGCGGTAGGAAAAAAGTTGAGATCAAAGTCCCTGTTCCAAAACAGCTTTGTATGTTCTGGTTGGTCTATAATCAATTGGATGCTGGTTTTGAATACGAATACTACGTCGTGGTCCTGAAATATCAGGTTCAGAAATGCGCTCTTCGTCGTCTGGAGGTCCTGTAGGCAGAGAGGATGATAAATTACTGGGTAGAGCCCCGCGCTCCGACCGCTCGATTTCATTCTGTGGATCATTTAGTGAAAAGTCATTTAACTCCTGATTATCATGTAAACTATGAATAACAGATAACGGAATAGAAATTGGCAAATTATCAATAGATTGAGGATTGTCCTTGATTGAATCATCCAATGTATTTGACATTCCCCGAAGGGTGTATTTTCGTAATAGCTGAATATGAACAGATTTGGTGGATTTATCCTCGAATTCAACTTCATAATTCAGAGGACCCAGAATTTTGGTTATAGTCGCAATATCAGCACGGTACAGAGGGCATAAACTGGCGGTTATTCCATCGATTTTGCTGGAAGCCGTCACATCTTTAATAACAACCTTGTCACCAACTTGAAAATCCTCGTGATGATGTCGGTCATCATAGTATTTCTTTTGGCGTGCCTGGGCTTTCTGTAAATTCAAAGTTACTAATTTAAGAATAGCTTCATATTGCTGACCTCGATCGAATATTATATCATCCGAATGTGACGGGATCGATTGGTTAAAAATTTGAATTTCTGAATCAGATAAGGCTACAGTATTGTCAAACGGGAGGTTCAGTTCTCGGTTCAAGAGAAGTCTAGCTGGACTGAACCCCGTGGAATCATGTTTCGAGGAATTAAGAGCCAATTTTAGAAAAGGTAGAAATTTCGCCCAATTTTTATGATCCGTGCCGTCTAGGTAGGCTCGTATCATTGTTTTAATATTACGATTAACCCGTTCAGTCATATTAGACTGTGGGTGATATATGGACGTAAATCGCTGTTCAACGTTCCACTGTTTACACAGATAATTGATGATTTTTGATTTCAAATTCGGACCATTGTCACTTACCAGAATTCTCGGCATACCAAATCGACAGAAAAGTTGTTCCTCCAAAATCTTACCAATTTTTTCAGCCGTAGAGTCGGTCAAAGGAAATATTTCCGTCCATTTTGTAAACCCATCTGTTACGACCAGGATGGAACTGTAATTACCTGGAGAACTTTTGGTGTAAGGGCCCATTACATCCATGTAAATAGTATCCCAAGGTTTTGTTATCGGTGAGGACTGCATCAAACCTGGTGGGCTAGTATTACCATATTTAATTCTTTGACAAATATCACAAGATTTAATGTACTCTTGAATATACTTTTGCATATCCGGAAAGTAAACCCGTGAAATGAGACGTTTTAAGGTTTTTTCGACTCCCAGATGACCACTTGTCAATGTATCATGAAACTGGGAAATCACTTGAGGAATTAAGGAATCTGGAATGACGGGAAGGATCTGTGCACCTTTGATTTTATAAATGATACCGTTAATCGATTTAAAATCAGGAAGGGAGTATACAGGCGATTCACTCATTTTATTGTGATTCTGAGATTTACGGATGGAATTTCTATCAATTCCACACGTCAAAATCAGATTACAGCGGTGAATTGGAGGGTACATGTAATCGGGTTCCTTATCTATTACTTCAGTGTCAATAATGGAGTTTCTAGACAGGAAATCAGCTACTACGTTGTCACGGCCCTTAATATACTGTATATAAGGCGTCCATTCTTGTAGTTTCCATGACCATCTCATCAAACGTTGATTCGAATTTTTCATAGTGTCGAGATATATTAGAGCTTGGTTATCTGTCTGAAGGATAAACTCCTGACCCTCCAAATATTCTCGAAACTTGTGTAAGGCAAAAATGATGGCATAGCATTCCTTTTCGGAGGTGGTGTAATTTCGCTGAGCTTGGTCAAGTTGGCGACTAGCAAATGAAATAACTTTTTCGTTGTCAGATTCGTCTAATTGAGCCAATACCGCTCCCACTCCCGTGTTGCTAGCATCAGTTCTTAAAACAAAGGGCTTGTCAAATATTGGGTGCGCCAAAACTGTGTCTTGGAGAAACGCCTCCTTCAATTTGTGAAAAGCCATTTCGGACCTTGGGGTCCATCGAAATTTTTGTTTCGGAGATGTTAAGGCAAATAGCGGATCCGCAAGGTTGGCAAATCTTTCGATAAAATTATTATACCACCCCACTAACCCCAAAAAACCTCTTAACTTCTTCCGAGTCTGTGGCAATTGAAACTCCTGAATGGATTTAACCTTGTCTGGGTTCATGCCTATACCATGTTCAGAAACTGTATGACCTAGAAATTTGATCAACGTTTTACCAAATTGGCATTTAGAGCTGTTTAGTGTCAATCCCGCTTTTCGGAATCGTTCTAGCACTATTTGTAAATGCTGTCTGTGCTCGGCGAAAGTTTTACTAAAAACTAAAACGTCGTCCTGATACACAATACAGAATTCATCCAAACCCTCAAGAAGTTCATTGGCCATTCTTTGATAAGTTGCACCAGCATTTTTGAGACCAAATGGCATGCAATTGAATTCAAATAAACCTTTATCAGTGGCAAAAGCTGTATATTTACGACTCTTTTTTGCCATCTGAATTTGCCAATATCCTTTTTCGCCATCCATAGTGCTAAGGTATTTAGCATTAGCTAATTTTCGAAGCATGTCCTGGATTTTTGGTAAAGGAAAACTATCATGCGGGGTAAGGGTATTAATGTGTCTATAGTCAACCAAAAATCGCCAAGATCCATCCGGCTTCTCTCTAAGTAGTACCGGGCACGAGTATGGAGATTTACTTTTACGGATGATTCCAGACTTTAACATTTCCTCTACCTGACGATTAATTTCGTTATGTTTAAATGGTGAGGTAGGGTATGGTCTCTGACGCTTAGGACGTTCAGAAGTAACCTCAATAACATGTTTAACATTTTTGATTCTACCTAGCGGTGCATCGACAACATCAGAATATCTCTTAATGAGATTCTTGATATCCTCGGATTCACAATCTAATAGAACTTTTAAATGAAGATTATTGTGATAAGATGTTTTAGCTAATTGAAACGGATAGCGTTCTTTAGGCCAGTTGTCTGCAAAACCCCAAGTTAAGTGCCGATTGTCTATCATAAGGCCACAAGAATGCAAAAAGTCCATGCCAAAAAGTACCTGGCATTCAGAGTTAATTACTAAAAAGTCATGGCGATAAGTACGCTTACCAAGAAGGAAATGAATTGTTTGTATACCTAATGGAATAGCTTCGGATCCATCCAGCATTGCTATAGGTCCGTAAGTCCAGCACCGGAGATCTTCTTTATTGGGAAGAATGTCCTTTGAAATAATGGAAATGGTCGAACCTGTATCAACTAATGCATTAAAGTTATGATTAAACATTTTTACTGAGATTTGGGGAATTATGCGTTTCGGATTCTGAATTATTGGGTGAGTAACAACGAATCCACGAATTGTTACTCGTTCTGCTCGTTTCCCGAGACTTTAGATCCAGCTAGGACGTTACTAAGATCGTCGGGATTGTCGATGTCATTCGTGTTACCCATTTTTATTTGATGTTTTGGGGCCGTGCATTCGTCGGTACGATGGCCGAGTTTTTTGCAATTCTTGCACCAAGGCCTAGTGTCTTTCTTTTGAAATCGACCTGTAGGGTCACGGGTCTTGTCATCGGAGTAGGACGAGTTTGTTGAACCAATGTTAGTGGTGGATATTGTTTCAGTTTTCATGTTGTTCGAAATTGGTTTTTGTTCGGGTTTCCGAGATATGAAGTCCTTTTTCTTCTCAATCATGAAAGAAGATTCAATTTTGGTTGCAAATCTTACCAAATCGTAAATGCTTGATGTGATACATGATAGGAGATGAGGTTTGAGTTGTGGTAATGCCCGGTCAGAAATAAATTCCAGGATTTCCCTTTGATTTTCATCATGCTTTAGTTTGTATATCTTTCTATACTGAAGGTCCATTTCAAAGGCAAATTTTTGAAAGGACTCTTTTTCATTTTGTCTTCTCATCAACAGTTTTTCTAATGCAGCATGCTTATCATGTTCATCTCCATACATTTGTATAAAATGGGATTTGAATTCCTCAAATGAATGGACGAATTATCGGGTTCGTTTCCACCATAAGCTCTGTTTGTCATCTTGATTGAAAATTGGGGTCAGCATGAGAATGCGGTCTTCCGGGATTACACGTTTTCGCTTTAAATAAAGCTCAATGTCTGTCAAGAAAGACTCGGCCGATTCCAAATTAGCATTAAATTTTGGTAATGGGATATTACCGGCAGTTTGGTAAATGATAGGGACAGAGGATTTATTGAAAGAGGAATGAGGAAGTTGGACTGGGTCTGCTGCAGGAATTTGACTATCTGTGATAACGGGATTGTTATCAGACGACTGGCTAACTGATTGCACGAATTCTAATTCTTTTATCTGTGGGGCGTTATTAATAGATAAGCTTACTTTCTTACCCTCCACGGAATGTGAACTGTGTATAAGTTCGTGAAGAGAGATAAATTGGTCTTGCAACTCTGAGATTTTGTGAGAATTTTGAGAAATTGATGAATGTTGGGCACTCAATTCAAACATAAAAAACGTTTTTAGACTTTTAAAATCCTTTCTGACAACCTGAGTTTCATTTTTTATACGAGCCAATAAGCTATTCCTATGATGTGTGATACCTTTTCCAATATTACGGAGTTTTTCGTGAACATATTCCATAAGAGGTAGTGGATGAGTTTGAACGGGAACGTAGTCTTCCCCAATTAACTCAGTAAAAACCGAATGTGACTTATGATTTATGATTTGTTCCGAAAGAGAATCTAGTTTTTCTTGAAAGTTCAAAAATTTCAGGTCAAGGTCCTGAATTATAGCGTCGCGTCGCATTGCGCATTCAACGTCTATTTTGACAGTATCTTGAGAAAGAGAATGACATTTGTAATCTATTTCTGATAAAATTTTTGTTTTGGAAAGATGAAGTTTGTGAGATAATTCCTTTACTATGTCCTTGATGACATTAGCCGTGTCAGTCGCTACTAGTTCAAGTTGGTGCATAACGAAAGCTTCTACGATTGGTGGTATTTTAGCAGTTTTTGGAAATCGTGACTGTCGATTTTGAGAAGGGGATAGGAAAGGAAAAATCCATAGGATAATGTTGGTGAAGTAAATGCGACATGTTTTAAATATGATGTATGCCATGAAAGAAAATGTACTTACGAACAGTAGAGAAACAGCCAAATGATTCCAAGTTTGTTCCGTAGGATCGGTAGTTGTAGAAGGATTCCGAGGCTGAGCTTTGAGATTCATTCTTGATGGGGATGATTGTGTTGGATTTTTGTCCATGAGTTGAAGAGTTGCGAGGATGAATGAGAAAAGATCCATCGTCGTTTTTGTGCCGAAATGATCAAAGTTTTTAACACGAGTACAAAATAAATAGTTAATTTGTTAATTATAGCTGATTTAAATGTAACTGAGGTTTTGGCACCATGTAACACCTATAGGATGACCTCCGGGTTTAGGTGAGACCTGAATCTAATCCGACATCTATTATGTCCTGGAATACGCTAATAATGGACCTTCGATATGATGTCGAATCACCTCTCGTGATATAATATAGTTCTTTAAGATTTCAATTCTAAATAATTATTTTTATTAAACGTATGTAATAAATCGATTAAATAATAAATATAATTAGTAAAGGTGTAAATCTAAAGGGGATTGAAATAGGGGAGCTGATGTATTGAACGTCAGCACACTATGGGAGATTAGACTGAATTGCCTTCAATTTGGGATTGAGATTTGAGATCAATCTTTACAGGAAGGTTGATAATTTGATGTATACTGATATGAGGATTATCAGTATAAGCATAGCATTATTAAAGATAATATATATTTATACTGGTACAATTACTTCTATTCTATTTATCTAAATCTATTTCTTATAGTAATATACGTATATCCTATTTATATTAGAATGATGAACAATCTATGGTGAAATCATTATGTATAACACGATTTGATAGTTTTTTATATATTAACTAGCATGGTGTTATAGGGGTCTGATATACGTTCTTAACCCCAATACCGGGTCTGATATACGTTCTTAACCCCGGTACCGGGGTCTGATATATACGTTCTTAACCCCGGTACCGGGGTCTGATATATACGTTCTTAACCCCGGTACCGAGGTCTGATATATACGTTCTTAACCCCGGTACCGGGGTCTTGAAATACTTTCTTAACCCCGCTAGCGGGTTCTGATATACGTTCTTAACCCCGGTACCGGGGTCGGATATACTTTCTCAACCCCTGTACCGGGGTCTTGATATACATTCTTAACCCCGCTAGCGGCATCTGATATACGTTTTTAACCCCGGTACCGGGTCTGATATACGTTCTTAACCCCGGTACCGGGTTCTGATTTATACGTTCTTAACCCCGATACCGAGGCCTGATATATACGTTCTTAACCACGGTACCGGAGTCTGATATATACATTCTTAACCCCGCTAGCGGGGTCTTGATAAGCATTCTTAACCCCGCTAGCGAGGTCTTGATATACAACATTAACCCCGGTACCTGGGTCTGAAATACGTTCTTATCCCCTGTACCGGTGTCTCAAATACGTTTTCAATTCCTGTAATGGGGTCTGATATACGTTCTTAACCCCGGTGCCGGGGTCTGATATACATTCTTAACCCCGCTAGCGAGGTCTTGATATACAACATAAACCCCGGTACCGGGGTCTGAAATACGTTCTTATCCCCTGTACCGGTGTCTGATATACGTTCTTAACCCCGGTACCGGGGTCTGATATATACGTTCTTAACCCCGGTACCGAGGTCTGATATATACGTTCTTAACCCCGGTACCGGGGTCTGATATATACGTTCTTAACCCCGCTAGCGGCATCTGATATACGTTCTTAACCCCGGTACCGGGTCTGATATACGTTCTTAACCCCGGTACCGGGGTCTGATATATACGTTCTTAACCCCGGTACCGAGGTCTGATATATACGTTCTTAACGCCGGCACCGGGTTCTAATAAACTTTCTTAACCCCTCTACCGGGGTCTTGATTTACATTCTTAACCCCGCTAACGGGGTCTGATATACGTTCTTAACCCCGCTAACGGGGTCTGATATACGTTCTTAACCCCGGTACCGGGGTCTGATATACGTTCTTAACCCCGGTACCGGGTCTGATATACGTTCTTAACCCCGGTACCGGGGTCTGATATATACGTTCTTAACCCCGGTACCGAGGTCTGATATATACGTTCTTAACCCCGGTACCGGGGTCTGATATATACGTTCTTAACCCCGCTAGCGGCATCTGATATACGTTCTTAACCCCGGTACCGGGTCTGATATACGTTCTTAACCCCGGTACCGAGGTCTGATATATACGTTCTTAACCCCGGCACCGGGTTCTAATAAACTTTCTTAACCCCTCTACCGGGGTCTTGATTTACATTCTTAACCCCGCTAACGGGGTCTGATATACGTTCTTAACCCCGGTACCGGGGTCTGATATACGTTCTTAACCCCAATACCGGGTCTGATATACGTTCTTAACCCCGGTACCGGGGTCTGATATATACGTTCTTAACCCCGGTACCGAGGTCTGATATATACGTTCTTAACCCCGGTACCGGGGTCTGATATATACGTTCTTAACCCCGGTACCGAGGTCTGATATATACGTTCTTAACCCCGGTACCGGGGTCTTGAAATACTTTCTTAACCCCGCTAGCGGGTTCTGATATACGTTCTTAACCCCGGTACCGGGGTCGGATATACTTTCTCAACCCCTGTACCGGGGTCTTGATATACATTCTTAACCCCGCTAGCGGCATCTGATATACGTTTTTAACACCGGTACCGGGTCTGATATACGTTCTTAACCCCGGTACCGGGTTCTGATTTATACGTTCTTAACCCCGATACCGAGGTCTGATATATACGTTCTTAACCACGGTACCGGAGTCTGATATATACATTCTTAACCCCGCTAGCGGGGTCTTGATAAGCATTCTTAACCCCGCTAGCGAGGTCTTGATATACAACATTAACCCCGGTACCTGGGTCTGAAATACGTTCTTATCCCCTGTACCGGTGTCTCAAATACGTTCTTAATTCCTGTAATGGGGTCTGATATACGTTCTTAACCCCGGTGCCGGGGTCTGATATACATTCTTAACCCCGCTAGCGAGGTCTTGATATACAACATTAACCCCGGTACCTGGGTCTGAAATACGTTCTTATCCCCTGTACCGGTGTCTCAAATACGTTCTTAATTCCTGTAATGGGGTCTGATATACGTTCTTAACCCCGGTGCCGGGGTCTGATATACATTCTTAACCCCGCTAGCGAGGTCTTGATATACAACATAAACCCCGGTACCGGGTCTGATATACGTTCTTAACCCCGGTACCGGGGTCTGATATATACGTTCTTAACCCCGGTACCGAGGTCTGATATATACGTTCTTAACCCCGGTACCGGGGTCTGATATATACGTTCTTAACCCCGCTAGCGGCATCTGATATACGTTCTTAACCCCGGTACCGGGTCTGATATACGTTCTTAACCCCGGTACCGGGGTCTGATATATACGTTCTTAACCCCGGTACCGAGGTCTGATATATACGTTCTTAACCCCGGCAGCGGGTTCTAATAAACTTTCTTAACCCCTCTACCGGGGTCTTGATTTACATTCTTAACCCCGCTAACGGGGTCTGATATACGTTCTTAACCCCGCTAGCGGCATCTGATATACGTTCTTAACCCCGGTACCGGGTCTGATATACGTTCTTAACCCCGGTACCGGGGTCTGATATATACGTTCTTAACCCCGGTACCGAGGTCTGATATATACGTTCTTAACCCCGGTACCGGGGTCTGATATATACGTTCTTAACCCCGGTACCGAGGTCTGATATATACGTTCTTAACCCCGGTACCGGGGTCTTGAAATACTTTCTTAACCCCGCTAGCGGGTTCTGATATACGTTCTTAACCCCGGTACCTGGGTCGGATATACTTTCTCAACCCCTGTACCGGGGTCTTGATATACATTCTTAACCCCGCTAGCGGCATCTGATATACGTTTTTAACCCCGGTACCGGGTCTGATATACGTTCTTAACCCCGGTACCGGGTTCTGATTTATACGTTCTTAACCCCGATACCGAGGTCTGATATATACGTTCTTAACCACGGTACCGGAGTCTGATATATACATTCTTAACCCCGCTAGCGGGGTCTTGATAAGCATTCTTAACCCCGCTAGCGAGGTCTTGATATACAACATTAACCCCGGTACCTGGGTCTGAAATACGTTCTTATCCCCTGTACCGGTGTCTCAAATACGTTCTTAATTCCTGTAATGGGGTCTGATATACGTTCTTAACCCCGGTGCCGGGGTCTGATATACATTCTTAACCCCGCTAGCGAGGTCTTGATATACAACATTAACCCCGGTACCTGGGTCTGAAATACGTTCTTATCCCCTGTACCGGTGTCTCAAATACGTTCTTAATTCCTGTAATGGGGTCTGATATACGTTCTTAACCCCGGTGCCGGGGTCTGATATACATTCTTAACCCCGCTAGCGAGGTCTTGATATACAACATAAACCCCGGTACCGGGGTCTGAAATACGTTCTTATCCCCTGTACCGGTGTCTCATATACGTTCTTAATTCCTGTAATGGGGTCTGATATACGTTCTTAACCCCGGTGCCGGGGTCTGATATACGTTCTTAACCCCGGCACCGGGGTCTAATATACTTCCTTAACCCCTGTACCGGGGTCTTGATTTACATTCTTAACCCCGCTAACGGGGTCTGATATACGTTCTTAACCCCGGTACCGGGGTCTGATATACGTTCTTAACCCCGGTACCGGGTCTGATATACGTTCTTAACCCCGGTACCGGGGTCTGATATATACGTTCTTAACCCCGGTACCGAGGTCTGATATATACGTTCTTAACCCCGGTACCGGGGTCTGATATATACGTTCTTAACCCCGCTAGCGGCATCTGATATACGTTCTTAACCCCGGTACCGGGTCTGATATACGTTCTTAACCCCGGTACCGGGGTCTGATATATACGTTCTTAACCCCGGTACCGAGGTCTGATATATACGTTCTTAACCCCGGTACCGGGGTCTGATATATACGTTCTTAACCCCGGTACCGAGGTCTGATATATACGTTCTTAACCCCGGTACCGGGGTCTTGAAATACTTTCTTAACCCCAATACCGGGTCTGATATACGTTCTTAACCCCGGTACCTGGGTCGGATATACTTTCTCAACCCCTGTACCGGGGTCTTGATATACATTCTTAACCCCGCTAGCGGCATCTGATATACGTTTTTAACCCCGGTACCGGGTCTGATATACGTTCTTAACCCCGGTACCGGGTTCTGATTTATACGTTCTTAACCCCGATACCGAGGTCTGATATATACGTTCTTAACCACGGTACCGGAGTCTGATATATACATTCTTAACCCCGCTAGCGGGGTCTTGATAAGCATTCTTAACCCCGCTAGCGAGGTCTTGATATACAACATTAACCCCGGTACCTGGGTCTGAAATACGTTCTTATCCCCTGTACCGGTGTCTCAAATACGTTCTTAATTCCTGTAATGGGTCTGATATACGTTCTTAACCCCGGTGCCGGGGTCTGATATACATTATTAACCCCGCTAGCGAGGTCTTGATATACAACATTAACCCGGTACCTGGGTCTGAAATACGTTCTTATCCCCTGTACCGGTGTCTCAAATACGTTCTTAATTCCTGTAATGGGGTCTGATATACGTTCTTAACCCCGGTGCCGGGGTCTGATATACATTCTTAACCCCGCTAGCGAGGTCTTGATATACAACATAAACCCCGGTACCGGGGTCTGAAATACGTTCTTATCCCCTGTACCGGTGTCTCATATACGTTCTTAATTCCTGTAATGGGGTCTGATATACGTTCTTAACCCCGGTGCCGGGGTCTGATATACGTTCTTAACCCCGGCACCGGGGTCTAATATACTTCCTTAACCCCTGTACCGGGGTCTTGATTTACATTCTTAACCCCGCTAACGGGGTCTGATATACGTTCTTAACCCCGGTACCGGGGTCTGATATACGTTCTTAACCCCGGTACCGGGTCTGATATACGTTCTTAACCCCGGTACCGGGGTCTGATATATACGTTCTTAACCCCGGTACCGAGGTCTGATATATACGTTCTTAACCCCGGTACCGGGGTCTGATATATACGTTCTTAACCCCGCTAGCGGCATCTGATATACGTTCTTAACCCCGGTACTGGGTCTGATATACGTTCTTAACCCCGGTACCGGGGTCTGATATATACCGTCTTAACCCCGGTAACGAGGTCTGATATATACGTTCTTAACCCCGGCACCGGGGTCTAATAAACTTTCTTAACCCCTCTACCGGGGTCTTGATTTACATTCTTAACCCCGCTAACGGGGTCTGATATACGTTCTTAACCCCGGTACCGGGGTCTGATATACGTTCTTAACCCCAATACCGGGTCTGATATACGTTCTTAACCCCGGTACCGGGGTCTGATATATACGTTCTTAACCCCTGGTACCGATGTCTGATATATACGTTCTTAACCCCGGTACCGGGGTCTGATATATACGTTCTTAACCCCGGTACCGAGGTCTGATATATACGTTCTTAACCCCGGTACCGGGGTCTTGAAATACTTTCTTAACCCCGCTAGCGGGTTCTGATATACGTTCTTAACCCCGGTACCGGGGTCGGATATACTTTCTCAACCCCTGTACCGGGGTCTTGATATACATTCTTAACCCCGCTAGCGGCATCTGATATACGTTCTTAACCCCGGTACCGGGTCTGATATATACGTTCTTAACCCCGGTACCGGGGTCTGATATATACGTTCTTAACCCCGCTAGCGGCATCTGATATACGTTCTTAACCCCGGTACCGGGTCTGATATACGTTCTTAACCCCGGTACCGGGGTCTGATATATACGTTCTTAACCCCGGTACCGAGGTCTGATATATACGTTCTTAACCCCGGCACCGGGGTCTAATAAACTTTCTTAACCCCTCTACCGGGGTCTTGATTTACATTCTTAACCCCGCTAACGGGGTCTGATATACGTTCTTAACCCCGGTACCGGGGTCTGATATACGTTCTTAACCCCAATACCGGGTCTGATATACGTTCTTAACCCCGGTACCGGGGTCTGATATATACGTTCTTAACCCCGGTACCGAGGTCTGATATATACGTTCTTAACCCCGGTACCGAGGTCTGATATATACGTTCTTAACCCCGGTACCGAGGTCTGATATATACGTTTATAACCACGGTACCGGAGTCTGATATATACATTCTTAACCCCGCTAGCGGGGTCTTGATATACATTCTTAACCCCGCTAGCGGCATCTGATATACGTTTTTAACCCCGGTACCGGGTATGATATACGTTCTTAACCCCGGTACCGGGTTCTGATTTATACGTTCTTAACCCCGATACCGAGGTCTGATATATACGTTTATAACCACGGTACCGGAGTCTGATATATACATTCTTAACCCCGCTAGCGGGGTCTTGATAAGCATTCTTAACCCCGCTAGCGAGGTCTTGATATACAACATTAACCCCGGTACCTGGGTCTGAAATACGTTCTTATCCCCTGTACCGGTGTCTCAAATACGTTCTTAATTCCTGTAATGGGGTCTGATATACGTTCTTAACCCCGGTGCCGGGGTCTGATATACATTCTTAACCCCGCTAGCGAGGTCTTGATATACAACATAAACCCCGGTACCGGGGTCTGAAATACGTTCTTATCCCCTGTACCGGTGTCTCATATACGTTCTTAATTCCTGTAATGGGGTCTGATATACGTTCTTAACCCCGGTGCCGGGGTCTGATATACGTTCTTAACCCCGGCACCGGGGTCTAATATACTTCCTTAACCCCTGTACCGGGGTCTTGATTTACATTCTTAACCCCGCTAACGGGGTCTGATATACGTTCTTAACCCCGGTACCGGGGTCTGATATACGTTCTTAAGCCCGGTACCGGGTCTGATATACGTTCTTAACCCCGGTACCGGGGTCTGATATATACGTTCTTAACCCCGGTACCGGGGTCTGATATACGTTCTTAACCCCAATACCGGGTCTGATATACGTTCTTAACCCCGGTACCGGGGTCTGATATATACGTTCTTAACCCCGGTACCGATGTCTGATATATACGTTCTTAACCCCGGTACCGGGGTCTGATATATACGTTCTTAACCCCGGTACCGAGGTCTGATATATACGTTCTTAACCCCGGTACCGGGGTCTTGAAATACTTTCTTAACCCCGCTAGCGGGTTCTGATATACGTTCTTAACCCCGGTACCGGGGTCGGATATACTTTCTCAACCCCTGTACCGGGGTCTTGATATACATTCTTAACCCCGCTAGCGGCATCTGATATACGTTCTTAACCCCGGTACCGGGTCTGATATATACGTTCTTAACCCCGGTACCGGGGTCTGATATATACGTTCTTAACCCCGCTAGCGGCATCTGATATACGTTCTTAACCCCGGTACCGGGTCTGATATACGTTCTTAACCCCGGTACCGGGGTCTGATATATACGTTCTTAACCCCGGTACCGAGGTCTGATATATACGTTCTTAACCCCGGCACCGGGGTCTAATAAACTTTCTTAACCCCTCTACCGGGGTCTTGATTTACATTCTTAACCCCGCTAACGGGGTCTGATATACGTTCTTAACCCCGGTACCGGGGTCTGATATACGTTCTTAACCCCAATACCGGGTCTGATATACGTTCTTAACCCCGGTACCGGGGTCTGATATATACGTTCTTAACCCCGGTACCGAGGTCTGATATATACGTTCTTAACCCCGGTACCGAGGTCTGATATATACGTTCTTAACCCCGGTACCGAGGTCTGATATATACGTTTATAACCACGGTACCGGAGTCTGATATATACATTCTTAACCCCGCTAGCGGGGTCTTGATATACATTCTTAACCCCGCTAGCGGCATCTGATATACGTTTTTAACCCCGGTACCGGGTATGATATACGTTCTTAACCCCGGTACCGGGTTCTGATTTATACGTTCTTAACCCCGATACCGAGGTCTGATATATACGTTTATAACCACGGTACCGGAGTCTGATATATACATTCTTAACCCCGCTAGCGGGGTCTTGATAAGCATTCTTAACCCCGCTAGCGAGGTCTTGATATACAACATTAACCCCGGTACCTGGGTCTGAAATACGTTCTTATCCCCTGTACCAGTGTCTCAAATACGTTCTTAATTCCTGTAATGGGGTCTGATATACGTTCTTAACCCCGGTGCCGGGGTCTGATATACATTCTTAACCCCGCTAGCGAGGTCTTGATATACAACATAAACCCCGGTACCGGGGTCTGAAATACGTTCTTATCCCCTGTACCGGTGTCTCATATACGTTCTTAATTCCTGTAATGGGGTCTGATATACGTTCTTAACCCCGGTGCCGGGGTCTGATATACGTTCTTAACCCCGGCACCGGGGTCTAATATACTTCCTTAACCCCTGTACCGGGGTCTTGATTTACATTCTTAACCCCGCTAACGGGGTCTGATATACGTTCTTAACCCCGGTACCGGGGTCTGATATACGTTCTTAAGCCCGGTACCGGGTCTGATATACGTTCTTAACCCCGGTACCGGGGTCTGATATATACGTTCTTAACCCCGGTACCGAGGTCTGATATATACGTTCTTAACCCCGGTACCGGGGTCTGATATATACGTTCTTAACCCCGCTAGCGGCATCTGATATACGTTCTTAACCTCGGTACCGGGGTCTGATATATACGTTCTTAACCCCGGTACCGAGGTCTGATATATACGTTCTTAACCCCGGTACCGGGGTCTTGAAATACTTTCTTAACCCCGCTAGCGGGTTCTGATATACGTTCTTAACCCCGGTACCGGGGTCGGATATACTTTCTCAACCCCTGTACCGGGGTCTTGATATACATTCTTAACCCCGCTAGCGGCATCTGATATACGTTCTTAACCCCGGTACCGGGTTCTGATATATACGTTCTTAACCCCAATACCGAGGTCTGATATATACGTTCTTAACCCCGGTACCGGAGTCTGATATATACATTCTTAACCCCGCTAGCGGGGTCTTGATAAGCATTCTTAACCCCGCTAGCGAGGTCTTGATATACAACATTAACCCCGGTACCTGGGTCTGAAATACATTCTTATCCCCTGTACCGGTGTCTCAAATACGTTCTTAATTCCTGTAATGGGGTCTGATATACGTTCTTAACCCCGGTGCCGGGGTCTGATATACATTCTTAACCCCGCTAGCGAGGTCTTGATATACAACATAAACCCCGGTACCGGGGTCTGAAATACGTTCTTATCCCCTGTACCGGTGTCTCATATACGTTCTGAACACCGCTGGCTGGGTCTTGATATACAACATAAACCCCGCTAGCGGGATCCCGGTACCGGTGTCTCATATACGTTCTTATCCCCTGTACCGGTGTCTCATATACGTTCTTAACCCCTGTACAGGGGTCTGATATACGTTCTTAACCCCCGTGCCGGGGTGTGATATACGTTCTTAACCCCGGTACCGGGGTCTGATATACTTTCTCAACCCCTGTACCGGGGTCTTGATATACATTCTTAACCCCGCTAGCGGTGTCTTGAAATACAACATAAACTCCGCTAGCGGGGTTTTGATATACAACCTAAACCCCGCTAGCGGGGTCTTGATATACATTCTTAAACCTGCTAGCGGGGTCCTGATATACGTTTTTAACCCCGGTACCGGGGTCTGATATACGTTCTTAACCGGGGTACAGGGGTCTGATATACGTTCTTAACCCCGGTACCGGGTTCTGATATACGTTCTTAACCCCGGTACCGGGGTCTTGATATACATTCTTAACCCCGCTAGCGGGGTATTGATATACATTCTTAACCCCGCTAGCGGGGTCTTGATATACAACATAAACCCCGGTACCGGGGTCTGAAATACGTTCTTATCCCCTGTATCGTTGTCTCATATACGTTCTTAATTCCTGTAATGGGGTCTGATATACGTTCTTAACCCCGGTGCCGGGGTCTGATATACGTTCTTAACCCCGGCACCGGGGTCTAATATACTTTCTTAACCCCTCTACCGGGGTCTTGATTTACATTCTTAACCCCGCTAACGGGGTCTGATATACGTTCTTAACCCCGGTACCGGGGTCTGATATACGTTCTTAACCCCGGTACCGGGTCTGATATACGTTCTTAACCCCGGTACCGGGGTCTGATATATACGTTCTTAACCCCGGTACCGAGGTCTGATATATACGATCTTAACCCCGGTACCGGGGTCTGATATATACGTTCTTAACCCCGGTACCGGGGTCTTGAAATACTTTCTCAACCCCGCTAGCGGGTTCTGATATACGTTCTTAACCCCGGTACCGGGATCGGATACACTTTCTCAACCCCTGTACCGGGGTCTTGATATACATTCTTAACCCCGCTAGCGGCATCTGATACACGTTCTTAACCCCGGTACCGGGTCTGATATACGTTCTTAACCCCGGTACCGGGTTCTGATATATACGTTCTTAACCCCGGTACCGAGGTCTGATTTATACGTTCTTAACCCCGGTACCGGGTCTGATATACGTTCTTAACCCCGGTACCGGGGTCTGATATATACGTTCTTAACCCCGGTACCGAGGTCTAATATATACGTTCTTAACCCCGGTACCGGGGTCTGATATATACGTTCTTAACCCCGGTACCGGGGTCTTGAAATACTTTCCTAACCACGCTAGCGGGGTCTGATATACGTTCTTAACCCCGGTACCGGGGTCGGATATACGTTCTCAACCCCGGTACCGGGGTCTTGATATACATTCTGAACACCGGTACCGGGGTCTGATATATACGTTCTTAACCCCGGTACCGAGGTCTGATATATACGATCTTAACCCCGGTACCGGGGTCTGATATATACGTTCTTAACCCCGGAACCGAGGTCTGATATATACGTTCTTAACCCCGGTACCGGGGTCTGATATATACGTTCTTAACCCCGCTAGCGGCATCTGATATACGTTCTTAACCCCGGTACCGGGGTCTTGAAATACTTTCCTAACCACGCTAGCGGGGTCTGATATACGTTCTTAACCCCGGTACCGGGGTCGGATATACGTTCTCAACCCCGGTACCGGGGTCTTGATATACATTCTGAACACCGGTACCGGGGTCTGATATATACGTTCTTAACCCCGGTACCGAGGTCTGATATATACGATCTTAACCCCGGTACCGGGTTCTGATATATACGTTCTTAACCCCAATACCGAGGTCTGATATATACGTTCTTAACCCCGGTACCGGAGTCTGATATATACATTCTTAACCCCGCTAGCGGGGTCTTGATAAGCATTCTTAACCCCGCTAGTGAGGTCTTGATATACAACATTAACCCCGGTACCTGGGTCTGAAATACGTTCTTATCCCCTGTACCGGTGTCTCAAATACGTTCTTAATTCCTGTAATGGGGTCTGATATACGTTCTTAACCCCGGTGCCGGGGTCTGATATACATTCTTAACCCCGCTAGCGAGGTCTTGATATACAACATAAACCCCGGTACCGGGGTCTGAAATACGTTCTTATCCCCTGTACCGGTGTCTCATATACGTTCTGAACACCGCTGGCTGGGTCTTGATATACAACATAAACCCCGCTAGCGGGATCCCGGTACCGGTGTCTCATATACGTTCTTATCCCCTGTACCGGTGTCTCATATACGTTCTTAACCCCTGTACAGGGGTCTGATATACGTTCTTAACCCCCGTGCCGGGGTGTGATATACGTTCTTAACCCCGGTACCGGGGTCTGATATACTTTCTCAACCCCTGTACCGGGGTCTTGATATACATTCTTAACCCCGCTAGCGGTGTCTTGAAATACAACATAAACTCCGCTAGCGGGGTTTTGATATACAACCTAAACCCCGCTAGCGGGGTCTTGATATACATTCTTAAACCTGCTAGCGGGGTCCTGATATACGTTTTTAACCCCGGTATCGGGGTCTGATATACGTTCTTAACCGGGGTACAGGGGTCTGATATACGTTCTTAACCCCGGTACCGGGTTCTGATATACGTTCTTAACCCCGGTACCGGGGTCTTGATATACATTCTTAACCCCGCTAGCGGGGTATTGATATACATTCTTAACCCCGCTAGCGGGGTCTTGATATACAACATAAACCCCGGTACCGGGGTCTGAAATACGTTCTTATCCCCTGTATCGTTGTCTCATATACGTTCTTAATTCCTGTAATGGGGTCTGATATACGTTCTTAACCCCGCTAACGGGGTCTGATATACGTTCTTAACCCCGGTACCGGGGTCTGATATACGTTCTTAACCCCGGTACCGGGTCTGATATACGTTCTTAACCCCGGTACCGGGGTCTGATATATACGTTCTTAACCCCGGTACCGAGGTCTGATATATACGATCTTAACCCCGGTACCGGGGTCTGATATATACGTTCTTAACCCCGGTACCGGGGTCTTGAAATACTTTCTTAACCCCGCTAGCGGGTTCTGATATACGTTCTTAACCCCGGTACCGGGATCGGATACACTTTCTCAACCCCTGTACCGGGGTCTTGATATACATTCTTAACCCCGCTAGCGGCATCTGATATACGTTCTTAACCCCGGTACCGGGTCTGATATACGTTCTTAACCCCGGTACCGGGTTCTGATATATACGTTCTTAACCCCGGTACCGAGGTCTGATTTATACGTTCTTAACCCCGGTACCGGGTCTGATATACGTTCTTAACCCCGGTACCGGGGTCTGATATATACGTTCTTAACCCCGGTACCGAGGTCTAATATATACGTTCTTAACCCCGGTACCGGGGTCTGATATATACGTTCTTAACCCCGGTACCGGGGTCTTGAAATACTTTCCTAACCACGCTAGCGGGGTCTGATATACGTTCTTAACCCCGGTACCGGGGTCGGATATACGTTCTCAACCCCGGTACCGGGGTCTTGATATACATTCTGAACACCGGTACCGGGGTCTGATATATACGTTCTTAACCCCGGTACCGAGGTCTGATATATACGATCTTAACCCCGGTACCGGGGTCTGATATATACGTTCTTAACCCCGGAACCGGGGTCTTGAAATACTTTCTTAACCCCGCTAGCGGGTTCTGATATACGTTCTTAACCCCGGTACCGGGATCGGATATACTTTCTCAACCCCTGTACCGGGGTCTTGATATACATTCTTAAACCCGCTAGCGGCATCTGATATACGTTCTTAACCCCGGTACCGGGTCTGATATACGTTCTTAACCCCGGTACCGGGTTCTGATATATACGTTCTTAACCCCGGTACCGAGGTCTGATTTATACGTTCTTAACCCCGGTACCGGGTCTGATATACGTTCTTAACCCCGGTACCGGGGTCTGATATATACGTTCTTAACCCCGGTACCGGGTCTGATATACGTTCTTAACCCCGGTACCGGGTTCTGATATATACGTTCATAACCCCGGTACCGAGGTCTGATTTATACGTTCTTAACCCCGGTACCGGGTCTGATATACGTTCTTAACCCCGGTACCGGGGTCTGATATATACGTTCTTAACCCCGGTACCGAGGTCTAATATATACGTTCTTAACCCCGGTACCGGGGTCTGATATATACGTTCTTAACCCCGGTACCGGGGTCTTGAAATACTTTCCTAACCACGCTAGCGGGGTCTGATATACGTTCTTAACCCCGGTACCGGGGTCGGATATACGTTCTCAACCCCGGTACCGGGGTCTTGATATACATTCTGAACACCGCTGGCTGGGTCTTGATATACAACATAAACCCCGCTAGCGGGATCCCGGTACCGGTGTCTCATATACGTTCTTATCCCCTGTACCGGTGTCTCATATACGTTCTTAACCCCTGTACCGGGGTCTGATATACGTTCTTAACCCCGCTGCCGGTGTGTGATATACGTTCTTAACCCCGGTACCGGGGTCTGATATACTTTCTTAACCCCTGTACCGGGTCTGATATACGTTCTTAACCCCGGTACCGGGTCTGATATACGTTCCTAACCCCGGTACCGGGTTCTGATATATACGTTCTTAACCCCGGTACCGAGGTCTGATATATACGTTCTTAACCCCGCTAGCGGGGTCTTGATATACGTTCTTGACCCCCCTAGCGGGGTGTTGATATACATTCTTAACCCCGCTAACAGGGTCTTGATATACATTCTTAACCCCGCTAGCGGGGTCTGATATACGTTCTTAACCCCGCTAGCGGGGTCTGATATACGTTCTTGACCCCCCTAGCGGGGTGTTGATATACATTCTTAACCCCGCTAGCGGGGTCTGATATACGTTCTTAACCCCGGTACCGGGGTCTGAAATACGTTCTTAACCCCGCTTGCGTGGTCTAATATACGTTCTTAACCCCGCTAGCAGGGTCTTGATATACGTTCTTGACCCCTCTAGCGGGGTGTTGATATACATTCTTAACCCCGCTAGCAGGGTCTTGATATACATTCTTAACCCCGCTAGCAGGGTCTTGATATACATTCTTAACCCCGCTAGCGGGGTCTGATATACGTTCTTGACCCCCCTAGTGGGGTGTTGATATACATTCCTAATCCCGCTAGCGGGGTCTGATATACGTTCTTAACCCCGGTACCGGGGTCTGAAATACGTTCTTAACCCCGCTTGCGTGGTCTAATATACGTTCTTAACCCCGCTAGCAGGGTCTTGATATACGTTCTTGACCCCTCTAGCGGGGTGTTGATATACATTCTTAACCCCGCTAGCAGGGTCTTGATATACATTCTTAACCCCGCTAGCGGGGTCTGATATACGTTCTTGACCCCTCTAGCGGGGTGTTGATATACATTCTTAACCCCGCTAGCAGGGTCTTGATATATATTCTTAACCCTGGTACCGGGGTCTGATATACGTTCTTAACCCCGGTACCGGGGTCTGATATACGTTCTTAACCCCGGTACCGGGGTCTGAAATACGTTCTTAACCGGGGTACCAGGGTCTGATATACGTTCTTAACCCGGGTACCGGGGACTGATATACGTTCTTAACCCCGGTACTGGGTTCTGATATACGTTCTTAACCCCGGTACTGGGTTCTGATATACGTTCTTAGCCACGGTACCAGGGTCTTGAAATACATTCTTAACCCCGCTTGCGGGGTCTAATATACGTTCTTAACCCCGGTACCGGGGTCTGAAATACGTTCTTAACCCCGCGTGCGGGGTCTAATATACGTTCTTAACCCCGCTTGAGGGGTCTGATATACGTTCTTAACCCCGGTACCGGGGTCTGATATACGTTCTTAACCCCGGTAACGGGGTCTTGATATACATTCTTGACCCCGCTAGCGGGGTCTGATATACGTTCTTAACCCCGCTAGCGGGATCTTGATATACATTCTTAACCCCGCTAGCGGGGTCTGATATACGTTCTTGACCCCTCTAGCGGGGTGTTGATATACATTCTTAACCCCGCTAGCGGGGTCTGATATACGTTCTTAACCCCGCTAGATGGGTCTGATATACGTTCTTAATTCCTGTAATGTCGTCTGATATACGTTCTTTACCCCGGTGCCGGGGTCTGATATACGTTCTTAACCCCGGCACCGGGGTCTGATATACCTTCTTAACCCCTGTACCGGTGTCTTGATATACATTCTTAACCCCGCTA